>OZ005660.1:263251214-263802346 GCA_963930645.1 Salticus scenicus
TGTATTTAGTTAAAAATGAAATTTTATTTTAATTAAAATTTGTATTTTGTATTTTTTATTTTTCGAATTTCAAATTTGTCATTTAACGCTGTTTCTTAAAAAAAAAAGGTCAAATAAATAAACAGTCATAACAGTTTTAATTAATCTAGAAAAACATTTTTATTTTATTTTATTTTGTGTTATTATTATTATTTAATAAAAATCAAGTTTATATATTTTTTGTATTATTAAATCAAATAATTAATCTTTTAATCACATTATCAATAATTTTTCGACAATCAATCAATTACTATTTCAATTAAACAGAAGATGTGATATCACTTAATTATGTACAGGTTTCTTCAAGACATTCATTAAATTAAAATTATTTATTACATACCGTTTAATCAATTAATAAATATTAATTTTAATGCAAATCATTAATTAAAATCACACTTTATAATTTATTTTTAGTTGAACATGTTAAATAATAATCATCGATAATTATTTTTCAACGTAAGGATCTAACTTCAAAACGGGATCCGTTAATAATGTATACTGAAGTTAATTTGTATTTCAATTTGTACAATTAGTGTTTCGTAGTAAGAATCCGGGTTTTGGATTAATGGAATGTCAGAAAAACCCTGTTATATCGGCGCGAAATATCCGAAAACGAACTTGCATTTTGAAGCTTGCTGTAATGTGATCACTTAAACAACGAGCATTTTCATTATTAACAAAATATTTTAATTATTCGTAAAATAAAAGTTACCGTAATTTCCTCCATATAATCCACAGGTCATATAAATTAGTTTTACACCAGAAATTTTGATTGACAGAAAAATTTATATTTCTAGAAAGAAATCAAGAAATTATCTAACATTAAGTGATTTCTGAGCCAGAGTTGGCAGACTTGGCGGATAATTCCATTCAATAATCATCAATAATTTTGAGAAGTGATATTAGATATACATAGAGTTGCCAACCTAATCCGGCAATTGTTAGTACCGCCCCTTTTTCTACACCACTTAATTTTTAGAGAATTTGTTGTCTTAATTTTTCGTAAATACATTTGAAGAGAATTACTCTAAAAATTAAGTGGTGTAGAAAAAGGGGCGGTACTAACAATTTGCCGGATTTGGTTGGCAGGTCTGTAAACACAATAGACTATCAATCTTCGAACTGATTAGGCAAATGTTACAATTAAAAATTATTGGTGATTATTGAATAAAAAATCCGCCAGATATGACACCGCTGTTTGAAGCTGATTTGACCTGCGGATTAAACAGAAGATGTGATATCGCTTAATTATGTATTGGTTTCTCTAAGACTTTCATTAAATTAAAATTATTTATTACATACCGTTTAATCAATTAATAAATATTAATTTCAATGCACATCATTAATTAAAATCGCACTTTATAATTTACATTCAGTTGAATATATTAAATAGAATTATTAATTATTATTACAAGAAATCTTATTATGCTTAACATGTAATAAAGTAATTCCCCAATAAATCCCTCAGACAGATAAGATTTCCGTTTTTTTTTTTTTTTTTTTTCCCCGTGACATTATTACCATATAGAAATTTTTATCGTAGATTTACAGTAAATTTTTTGTGATCAAGTGAGAAATTAGTTACATTGGTAGAAAATATTGGTCAAAGCGGAAATATCTGTTTGTGATTCACAATACATTTACCACGAATTTACCCAATAATTAAACAAACTGATTAATTTTAAACTATTTGATTTCTAGAAAAACTTATACCTATTTGATATTCTGATTTCAAAATAAGTTAATATAAAGAAGTACTTGAATAATAAAAAAAAAATAAATGAAATAAAAGAATCAAATGTCTAATTAAATGACTTATTTGGCCTTATGCATATATTTTATTTTATGTAGTAAATTCTCATTATTAAATAAATAAATAAAAAAACCTGTATATCATGTAGATGAGAAAAAAAATATGTTGATAGATTAAGAAGATGGATAAGACTTATAGACCGATAAATCATCAAAATATAATCCTCTTTTTGAAAAATGACGTGATCGTTTTATCAACGACGCTTACGCATTTTTAGTATCGTTGAATCACGCTAATAGCTTTGTAAACATATTTTTTAATCAAATAAATAGGATAAAGCAATTCATAATATACGATTAAAAAAAAAAAAAAAAAAAAAAAACAGAAACAGAAACAGAAACAACAACAACTACAATCAATTATATTAATAACTGACATAAACATCTAAATAACTCATTAAATCATTGCGATGTGTGATGCAAATTTGAATCTGTTATTATGTATTATAGAAATTAACAATAGAAAATGTATGTTTGAGTAACTTAAATATTTCTTAAAAAATTCGCTTTTTTTTTTTTTTTTTTTTTTTTTTTAAAAAAAAAGCTATAGCATATGCATAAATAAAGAAATTATCTAAAAAAAAACAAAGTTGTTTTCTTTCAATTAAATGCTGAAAATACAACGCTGGTAATCAGTACGTAAAACATATGTTTTGTTGTTTTAATTTTTGTTGTTTTCACAAACTTTCTACTTCTATGCTTAGATTTTGCATAATATTTTTATTTTTCAGGACCATTGTATTTCGCCATTTTAGGAACTACTTTACTATTATTATTATTAGTAGTAGTAGTACATTGTTTGGAAACTACACTGTAAGAAATACTCAAATTACAGAGAATTTCTGGCAGCAAATAGGACATATTTTTTACAGTGTATGCATTTTTTATGAGAAAGATGAGTATGTATTTATAAGTTGAACATTTTTCTGATATAAGACTTATTTCTAAAATTAACTAACTTCTACGTACAAAAAATAATAGTTACAATAATTTTCTGTTTTTAAATATATGAGAAATATTTTAATTTCAGAGCTTCATATTAAATATCTTAAAATATTTATGTTTTATAACTACATATGCCCTAAACTGACTCAATATATTTCTTTCCATCCAGTAACAATTACACATTCTTTATCGGTATATAAAAGCTATAAAAACAATTGTTGGGCAAGAACATTCTATGTCGTCTTGAATTTACTCAGCATGCATAATCTTACCAGTAGTGCAGGAGGCAGTATCGCCAGATCTGGCAGATTTTTTATTTAATAATCACAAATAATTTTTAATTGTAACGTTTGCCTAATAACTTTGAAGATAGAGAGTCTATTATATATAAAATATCATTTTTAAAAATTATTGGTTATTATTGAATAAAAAATGCGCCAAATCTGGCAACACTGGCAACAGGATATAATTGATAAATGTTGTCCACATTAAATGTTATAAAGGTTAATAATGTTATTGCCATTGTTGTTAGAAATATTCCTTTTGTAAATAGATGTCTCAATTTATTTTTATTTATTTATTTATTAAACGTGGTAGACTTGTATTTCGCTATATTTGAGTGCTGCAATGATTTACTTTATTATTATTATTATTATTACATTGTTTCGAATTTTAAATATTTTTCAAAGTGTGAAAATTGTGAATGTTTATAAATTAAATATTCCTTTGAAATAAGACATACAGCGCGAAGAAAATAACTTCTTTGTGCAAAAAAATAATTATTTAAAAAATGCGAATTAAGAGAAAGAAAAAAAAAAAAAAAAAAAAAAAAGAAGAAGCAGAAAAGAAAGAAATAGAAAAGAAAAAAGAAAAAAAAATGAAAAATGCGAATATTTATAAATTAAACGTATAAAATTAATGCTTACAAAAAAAAAAAAAAAAATTAGATGACAAAAGTAAAATTTACAATCCTTTTCTTTTTTCAAACAAATAAGAAATATTTCGCTATCACAGCTTCATATTAAGTACTCACTTATATTTTATACGCATCTATATCTTGCACTTACTCAATATGTTTCATACCATTCCGATAACAATTACACGTGCCTGAACAGTATATAAAAGCTATAAAAACAATTGGAGTGCAAGATCCTTCTAAGTCGACGTGGATTATTACTGAGGACTGTATAATCTACCAATAATCGCTTGGCGGTAGAATTAAGCTGTATATCCTATTTCAATGGGGTATTAAATGAGAACGATTTTGGAAGAGTGTGTATCTCATTTAAGGAACGAGCTAATGATTTCTACTTCCCTCGACGCATTTATTATGAATAAAATCAAAGCAATGAGTGGGGATATTAATTCATCATTTGGATTCATTCATTCCGGGTATTTTGAATTTAAACGATGCATTAAGTTTAGGTTATTTTTAAATCTCTATGTGAAAATGATGATGTATCATTTCAGAAAGTGAAGTTGATATAACTGCGGGGAAGAGGGCAACTTTGTTTAAAGATTGATTTAGTAAGTTAAAAACAAAGTTAAAATTTGTTTAACTTACTTTACATGTCAGTTTACTTTAATGAATTATTTAAAGGTAGTTCTTTTTTAGGTTGATTTTGCTTAAATTTTTATGAAACTGCTAATATCCTGGCCATATTTCATTATAATTGTGTACAAAGTCACGTTGAAATATTAGACTTTTTAGAAATATTAGAACTAAGCAACTAGCAAACCAACTAGCTTTCTTTTGAAATTTTATTTTTAGTGTTCGTCAAATTAATTATTTATGATTTATTTATTTATTTTTATTTATTTTATATATATGCGTATTTCGTCGCCATGTGTAATTAAATAAATAATAATAATAAAAATAAATAAAGTTTCTAGAAATTAAAGACAACACACTAATCAATTATGCTACTAAAGAAAATGTCGATTTTTTTTAAGTTCCACCTTTTTTTTTTTTTTTTTTTTTTTTTAATAATATGATTCATATGTGCTTTTATTTTTGAGATATTGCTAAAGAAAACATTTTAGAACAGATTTCAAATTAAGGGTGACAGAAATCATGCATCGCTTTCATACAAAGCTGGGTGTCGGGGCATAGGGCCTTGGTTAGCGCATGACCATGACGCATGATTCGGGTCGCGGCACATGGTCAGTGTCAGTCACATAGAAGGATGATATTTCCACAATTTTTACTACCACTACTACTATACAGATATCTTTATCATATATTTACAGCAGTTCTTTGTTATCAAATAGGACGGTGATTATTTTTAGAAAATAGTGGTCGAAGTAGGACTAGTGTGGTATCCCATACTTGCCAACCATCTCATTATGAAGCGTAAAATTTTTAGTACCCGCCTTTTTTTTCACACCAGTCATTTATAAGAGTAATTTTGATCGTACTTAATCATTATAGCATTTGGAGAGAATAACTCTAAAAATAAAGTGTGTGGAATAAGGGGCGTTAACAATTTTACACTTATTAATGAGATGGTTGGCAAATATGGCATTCCTGTGTTTAACTGACACAGCATTTACCATGGAGTTACTCGGTTATAAAATGGGGATGGAGGAAACAAAATATTTTATAATAATTAGTTGATATTTATTCCATAAAGGAAAAATTGTGATACAACTATAGTGGTAATAAATGTTCTAAAAAAAAAAAAAAATGGTTAGATAAGAAACTTGAAGCATGAACCAGTAGATCTGAAAGCACTAAACTGGGATGAAAGAGTTCCGCTTTTTTTTTTTTTTTTTTTTTTTTTTTTTACCAATAGTATCGAGCATACTTGCCAACATACTAATTAATATTCCGTAGTATTGTTAACCCCGCCTTCTTTTTCACAACAGTATCTTTTTTAGAGTATTTTTCTTCTTAATCAATCATAATTGCATTTGGAGACTATTACTCTAAAAATTTATTGGTGTGAAAAAAAGGGCGGGACTAACAAAACTACGGAATATTGATTAGGATGTTGGTAAGTATGGTATCGAGTGATCCGAAAGTCAAAGAAAAAATTAAAAATTTATTATTCAAAAAGTACTGACTGCAGGTCAATACAATTTTCATTAAGATGTACAAAAAAGCATGGGATTATATATATATATATATATAAGAAAAAATATTAGATACATTTTTCATCAATACATCGCGCTGTATTAGCAGTATCCTCTCACATTTTAAACAGATCCGCCTGGTCGAATAACGGCATATTGCAGGGATGGAAAATTGGCGCAGAATTCATACCGGTATTTGATTGAAAAATTTCATAACTGAAAAAAATCGTCGGTTTAAGAAGAAGAAAATTTTGTTTCATAAATATTGGTATGAGTTTTGCGCCAATTTTCCACCCCTGTATATTGCGAATACTGAAGCTTTTTTTTTTTTTTTTTTTTTTTTTTAAGGAGAATTTCCAATTCGCAACGTCTGATGGTCATTCTTATGAATGACATCCATCCCACACTGACCATTTGTAGTCCTAGTTACTTGTTGACTGTTCTGCGTTACTGTACACACACACACACGCGCACACACACACACGCGCGCACACACACACACACACACACACACACACACACACACACACAAAAAAAAAAAAAAAAAAAAAAAAAAAAAAAAATACAATTAAAACACCATTTGATTAAAAAAAATAAATAAATAAATAAAAATCATTTGCTATTAAATCATTTTTTACAAAAAAAAAAAAAAATCTTATGTCTTTCTATGCTTTTTATTGAAAACCGGATAGTGCTACGGTCAATACTTTTTGAATAATATTTTACTATTTATTCGGTGACATTTGGATCATTCTGTATTTTCTTACAAAAATTTCTATCCCGTAAAATCACAAAAACATGTCTAAAAATATGTTAAAAATTTCTATATAGAAATACTGGTGGTAGCGGAACTCCTTCATCTCTTATTTAACCACACTATATACCATCGCAAAAATTTTCCTAAAGAGTAGTTTATTTTTTTATTTGCTTATTTATTTTTTTTATACAATTTTCGAAAAAGGTTTTATTTTCTCTTTTATCGAACAATATATTAATCTCTAACGTGTTTATTACCTTTTTTTTTTTTTTTCAGTATTTCTATGAAAATCTCTTTAATCAAAGCCTCCTACGGTGTAGTAAATTTCTTTTATGTGGTAGGGTAATTTTATTTTGTCATCCCATGAGGCTTTTATATAAATGATCAGTTTCAACAAAGTTACGTGAACTGTTTGATGTTTCCATAAAAATTCTCAAACCTAATTTATATAATCAAAAACTAAAACTACTCTTTCGCTTTTTTTTTTTTTTTTTTTTTCTTTCCCAAGCATACTTATCTGTGTAGTTCTCAACAACACAACTAACTGATTCTTCACCAAAAATCAACAAATTCTTTCTGTGAGCTATAAAACTACTGACAGGAGAAGCTTATTTCAGTCGGGGAAAGCAAATTCAATCAAGTGCGGTTTATATCCCTTCATAGTACAATCAATATCACTTGTTGATTTAAGTAACGCCAATGTCTTTTCTTGGCCGAAGAAAAGAAATCACATAACCTCGGGGGCTAGTGACTTTACTTACATTACTCTCCCCTCAACCAAACAATCGGATTAAGAGAAGCTGGACTGGTCAGTTGGGTAAATCTCTTCTCAATCCCTCCACTTCACCGGCGATGCTGTGTCCGAGAAGACAGACGATTTTATAAAGAGAATAAAAAATAAGGTTATACGAGGTATGGGAAAAGTTTATGCTTTGTTAAAAATTATTGTATAAGATTATTTTGCATTTGTTCAAAAGGAAATTAGATTATAGCAAGGTTCCAATTCACAATATTTGAAATAAAAATTCATATATTTCATTTTCTATGAAGGAATAAATTGAACCGAAAATAATAACCCTGAATGGTAAATTTTTGCGTAGTATAGTTTATACTATATTATTTTAAGTAAAGAATCAGTGTATAGTATGTCGAAGAAAGCACCAAATCTCTTTTTAAAGGATTACATTTTACTGCCTTTTTATTTAAATATTAATACTTGCATCCGTACATTTAAGTATCGTACTTTCCTGAGTATATTCCGCAGGTTTAGATAAATCAGTTTTACACTACAAATTTTATGGTAAGATATATTTATACGAGGAATTACTCCTTACTATCGTACTTTCTTACATATAATCCTCATGTTAGTTAAATCCGTTTTACACCAGAAACATTAATTATTACACAAAAGATATATTTGTACAAGTTGATACATAACTAATCTAGACTTCAGAAATCAGTTGAAAATCCAAATCAACTAAGTAATACCTTGTACATTTGTATCTTTTGTATAGAAATTAATATTTCTGCTGTGTAACAGATTTAACTTACGTGCGGGTTATATGTATGAAAATACGTTAGTACGGAGTAATTCCTCGTATAAATATATCTTCCTATAAAATATGTAGCGTAAAACTCATTTTGATTTATCTAGTTGGCCGAATATGCACAGGAAAATATGGTAACATACCTTTGTATGCTACTTAAAACATCGGATGTAAAATTGATTTATCTAACTTATAGATTATACCAGAGGTGCCAACCTAATCCGGCAATTTCATAGTATCGCCCCTTTTTCTACACCGGTAAATTCTTAGAGTTTTTTCTTTCCTAATTCATCGCAAATATATTTGAAGAAAATTCTTTAAAAATTAAGTGGTGTAGAAAAAGGGGCGGTACTAAAAAATTGCCGGATTAGGTTGACAGCTCTGTTATACGCAAGAAAACTCGATAAATCATTTTTTAAAGTAATTAATTGATTTACTCGATACAATTGAATAAATCGAATATTTTTAAAAATCCGGCTGGTTGGAAACTCTGTGGTTGATAATACAGGGAATTATACAAAATATGTAAAGGAATCTGTGAATTAGTGAAGAATAATGAAATTTTACTTAAATTCTAACTTGCTTTCGAAGTTAAAATTTGGGAAAAAGTCAGAGTTGCCAACTTTTATAATTTATTCCGGAGCAATTTTAGTCCCGCCTTCTTTTCACATCAGAAATTTTATAAAATATTTTTATTTAATATGTGACAACGGTTAAATAAGGGAAAAATTATTCTTTAAAATTTCTGGTGTGAGAAAAGGGCGGGGCTAATAATGCTCCGGAATAAATTATAAAAGTTGGGAACTCTGAAAAGTAATTGCATGTAATTAAATCAAAGAATTTTAATCGTGTTACCAACACCTTTTTCTTTTTAAAATGGTTATTAAAACTAATTTTTTTTTGTTTTTATCTTTTTTTAAGTCAGTTGTTTTGCTATTGCATTTCATTTTGTACTATTTCATTTGGTAAAAACAAAATAATGGATTTCGTCAAACATTTGAAAATTAAATATATCATCAATTTCTGTAATTATCTATGATAAACTCCCATACACCTAATGATTGAAGTGTAATTGGTCGCAGTCAGAAGTGAATTGAGTTTTTGAAGCAAAACTAAATGGTGCAGAAAGTAAAACCAAATCTTAACCACAGGATAAGAAAACACACCTTTTATCCACCGTACTGTAAGAAATAGCCGTAAAACTGTGGAAAGACATTTCTTCCAGATCGCTAACGTTGGAGTGATGAAGGAAAAGTGCCTCATTCCAAAAGAGAACGAGTGGAAATCAATTATCCCCAATGGGGGAAAAGGAGGGAATTGAATTACCGGGCGGCATCTAATTCAATCGGGGAAAAAGAGTCGATTTTATGGAGGATGGATGCTGAGGAGCAAAATATCGTCTGCTCTAGGGTCTCATGTGGGTTCATGATGATGGGAGAAAAATTTTTATAGAGGTACCATTATTAGTACTTCAGGTATCGAATTAGGGTTATTGTTCATGAGCCACACACTGGGTTATTTTACGTAGATAAATGCAGTTTTTTAATTGATAACATACAGAAGACGAATTCTTGAGTTCATTATAAGGCTATTTCAATCTGCTTTTTATTCCATTGTTAATCTGTAGTATTACTTTCGATATGTATTGTCGTCCTTTAAAGCATTTAGGTTGTGTTTAATGCATGACAGTAAAATAAATAAGCAGGTTAGGATATGTTTAAATAATAATTTTGGATTTTGTGAACTTAAACAAATTAAGAACGGGAGAATAATATGCTGTAGCTAAAATTATCTTTAAAGTCCACTGCGATGGGTTCAGTAACAAACTATAAAAATTTTTTATTCATTATCAGCACCAATTTTTAAATACAATATTTTTAATGAAACCTACTATCCTTTGTTATACTTTATTATTTCAATGTATAATTAAATCTTAAATGTAGTAATAAATCTAATCGTTTTTTCATTTCTAAATACTTAATTAACATATTATCTCTGCACTTTAAAATTTTACCATAGCCTCCTAAACTAGGCGCCTCCCGCGTGGCTCGGAAACTTGGTGGTAGACAGCGCCACCTGGTACAGACTGCGTGACTTTTTTATTGAACAGCCACCAAAAATTTTTAAAAGTGGGATTTGATATACATAAATTGCGCATAGAATCGAAGAAACGTCGATTATATATATCATATATCACTTCTTAAAATTATTGGTGACAGTTGAATAAAAAAGAGCGCAATCTGTACCAGGTGGCACTGTCTACCGCTTGAACTGTTGCCAAGTTTCTGAGCCACGCAGAAGGCATCTAGCTTAGGAGGCTATGATTTTACGCACGTGTATTAGATGCACCGGAAAAATCTGACATTTGGAATTAACTTATAACAGAATGTTTTCCTGACGGCTTTTATGTAACTTTTAAGAAGGTACTTAGTATAAAATGTTTTGTGCTTATGAACAGAAAAATGTGTGACCTCAGTCACTGATGCTTCCACTCCACATACTTCGAAGTCTGACATAAAGTAATTATTTTGAAATAAAAATATTTCATTTTACTATTTCAAAAAGACAGAACTTTTTGGTCTTAACACTTTCGCGTACACTGACGTAGATTCTTGTCATTTGAAAATCTGTAACTCCGCCAGTAGGCGTTTCTTTTGCAATTTGTATGTCATTTATTTCTTAAAAGTATACACAATATTCATATTTGTACAACAAATATACTATGGTATAAATACTTTGATTAGAAAGAGCATAATTATAATGTATATCTATTTATAATATAAATCTGAATATAGAAAATTTTGTTCTGAAATATTGTAACTAGGGAGAATAACTCCCACAGGTGGACCTAACTGTCAAAAAGACAAAAACATGCGGTCGTGAAAATGTTGATACATTAATATATCTGTGTGATTATCTGACGTTGAAAAAGTATTTTTACTACACACATCTGTGTAAAATCGTGTCAGTGTTCACTTATGGCAACTTTATTCTTTGCGGTAGTCAAGCAAAACAACATACAATCGGTAACAAAAGTATCCGAACACTGGCAAAAATTCCTATGTAAAAAAAGTAGAGTTAATACTGTTTTGTTAAATAAATCCTTTTCGAATCATGTTCTTAGTCTAAGAACTTTGAGAAGGATTTATTTAACAAAACAGTATTAACTCTACTTTTTTTATATAGGAATTTTTGCTAGTGTTCGGATACTTTGGTTATCGATTGTACATTTGTGCTCAAAATAATATATATATAGATATATATATAATAAGCGACAATCACCGAAGAACATTTTTACAACCTTTTAATATACAGTCGGTAACAAAAGTGTCCGAACACTAGCAAAAATTCCTATGTAAAAAAAGTACACTGCATACGGTTTTGTTATATAAATCCTTGTCGAATCTTCTTCTTATTCAGTCTAAGAACATGATTCGATAAGGATTTATTTAATAAAACAGTATTAAGTGTAATTTTTTTTTTTTTTTTTTTTTTTTTTTACATAGGAATTTTTGCTAGTGTTCGGACACTTTTGTTACCGACTGTACCACTACTTTTTAACTGTAATATTTGTGCAATACACATAAAATCTTAAGCTTCGAACGTTGTGTTAAATCTTAAGATTAAATAGTTTCAATGGCAGCAAAGGTAATGCACAAATGGAAAGAGAGTGACTTATACTGCAAACAAATTTAGCTAACTCAAAAAAAAAAAAGCAAATAGATGCAGCAACTAACAATCATATTTCTGATGAATTACTTAAACTAATCATTTCCTGTAAAAAAAAAAAAAAAAAAAAAAAAAAAATGCTTGACAAAGATACTTTTTAACGCAAACTCATCCCAGCTAACTTGCGTATCCCTGACGTGATAACTTGCAGTTATGGTAAAGACGATTGTAAAATGGCAAAGCTTCACGCCCATCTGAAAGTTTTACGGCTTATTAGATATCGGTACATGGTACCGAAAGAGAAATATCATGATAAAGAGCTATTTGGAGTCTATTGATCCGTCCTTTGTTATTTTGTTTTCAGTGTGTCAGTAATTAGATGATTTATTTTCTGACGTACCATCAGCAGAAAAATACATCCGGTGAGAGTGAGACCGTCAAAGTGTTTTCCGAATTTCCGGACATTAATGATTTCAGAGGTCATTTGCTTAAATACATATTACTGCGCCTGTTATGGCAGAAAGTCTTTATTACGCCATTTCTCAAACTTTTGTGTATGCACCCTCCTTTTCTCGAGAAAGATATATGCAACACCCTATTCGGCTAATAGTCTCGTTATAGACGATAAAAGTAATAAAAAATACGGTTTTGTCGAACTGCTTTACGGTGAGAAAAAAGGAATAAGTGCATTTTGTCCGTTATAGCCGAAGTCTCCCAATAATTATGTTAAAAATTAATCGTTAAAAACTATAATAATCATTTAAAAATAATTTTATTTCAGGGCTAACAGGGGTCGTACTCTCCGCCCTTTTTTCAGGACACTCTCAAATTTGACAAATTTCTGCCTCTATTCCTACCACTATATTTTTACGATGATCTCTAACCAGATTAATCTAGAGACATTTCTATAAAAAGTACCATAAAAATTTCTGCATGAAATTACTGGTGGCAAAATAGGAGAAAATTTCTTATTCTTAAATGTGTCCTGAAAAAGGGGCGGAGAGTACGACCCCTGGGCTAAACAAATTTTTTCAAGCGACTAAATCAGTGTTGCCAGATTGGAGATTTTTTTTTTTTTTTTTCAATGTCGATCACTAAATTTTAATTGTGACGGTTACCTATTCACTTTGAAAGTTACTCGCTTATTTTACTCTTCGGAGATTTTACCCTGTTCTTGTGTCTGTAATGTTTCGTGTTAGTCTGTTTTATTGTCTTTGTGTTAAAATATATATATATATATATATATATAAATTACTTTTTTAAAAATCAAAAATATTCTTACCATCCCTAAACCCCCTTCTAGATTTGTAATGTTCTCCTTAATCGCTCTGCTCATTTTTACATATTGTGTTTTCATAAGCTCTAAAATTCCTTTTTTAATTTTTTTTATTCCTTTTATGTTCCCTCCCCATTTCAGAGAAATTGAAATTAGGGACCCTCACTCCGTTAGCTTCCATCCTTAGGTACCGGAGGGTGCGTGACTCTGTCACAGGTACCTTCAACCTACACTATCCGAAGATCGTCTGCTATCAAATATCACTTCTCAAAATTATTGGAGAAAGTTGAATAAAAAAGTCTCCAATATGGCAACACCTAAATAGTCTTTAATAGAGGAAAATTTTTCTAAATCAAAATCTTGAAATTAAATTTCAAGCTTAATTAACATACTTAATTCAACTTTGTTTCCTAACTTTATTTTTCCGAATTTACAACTCTTATTAAAAAGAAAAGAATACAAAAATCGCTGTTATAGGGGTAAAAAAAAACTCTTTATAAAGTGTATTGTTATTGTTATTTTTCTTTTTATTTGTTTAATTTATATATTAACTTATGCATTCTTTTTTTTTTTTTTTTTTTTGTAGTATGTATTGTTGAACTTCATTAATATTGTCCTTCTTCTAAAAGACAATTCAATTTCTGATTTCCTCATCCCGTTATTTTTCTCATGTTTTCATCCAATGGAACATGCATGGTATTGACAACACGAGCTTTCAAATTCCTATATTTTCGAAGTACAAACATTGTATTTATTCTGCTACTTTGTTTAATAATAATAATAATAATAATAATAAAGAAATTTTAATCGTAGTTTATTCCATTTTATTGTATAAAATATTTTCTGCCTTATCTAGCTTATTATTAGTATTAGTAGTAATTCCCATTTTTGATAAAATTAATTCTGTTAAAAATCAAGTTTAGTTGCTTTATTTAAAACTTTCATTCTTAAAATATAACTTTATTACTAATATGATACACACGTTAACGATGCAATCTTTAAATATTATACTTTTTACCTTAAATATTCCACAAATTCCTTTTTTCTGTTTGTACCCTTTGGAAAATTTCGTAACTTAATTTAAATCAAGCGTCACTGTATAAAAATGACAGGAAAAATAATTAAAAAATTTTTATTTAAAAAATAAATTAAATAAAATTTTATAATTTCTCTCAGATTAAAAAAAAAAAAAAAGAAAGAAAAGAAAAGAAAAGAAAATGAAAATAATAATAATAATAATAAATTAATAAAAATATTTTTAAAGATTAAGATACAGATATTACAAATAACAATAACACGATATGCAAGTTATTTTCAAATAAAAACTGTTCTAAAGTCACACAATAAAAACTTATTCATATTATAAAATAATTAAACCCTTTCAGGGGCGATGGTTGCATAGTGCAACCACAAATTTAAATTCTAAATTGTAAAAACTGTCCCCGGAATTCTTTTTATAAAATTTTTCTTTTATAACGTAGACGAATATTTTCATTTACTTCTTGTCTTTTAATATTGTTGGTGATTTCTGGTGGCGGTTAATTTTAAATCAGGAAAATTTGCTAGCCCCTGATTGGGTTAAAAATGTACATTTCTTTAAAAAACAGATAAGTGCCACATGAATAAAAAATAACAGAATAACTTTTTTTACAGCTTTCTTTTTAACTTCATTGAAGGCTGTTATCGAGACTACTAATATTCTTGCTCGTGAATTTATGCGTGCTTCTAAAAGTATTCCTTTGCCATGTAGCTCTGGTGCGACTTTTAGTGAACTGAACCTTCTTTTTCCTTAAAGTACGTGACTAAACTACAAGATAGTTCCGGTATGCTGAAAATTTTTTGTGTGTCAACGTTTTCTACCGAACTTGCTGTGTAACACTAGTCTGACGCCAAGTGATCTTAAATGACTCATGATATTTACCAGACTTATTTTTTAACTGTAACTGTATTGAACTTCTTCAGTATATCATGCTGTCTACTCTGTATATTAATTAACAACACCTGAAGATGCTGTGTTAATAATAGCGAAAAGTTTTGTGTTTGATTTTAATAAAGAAATTTTATATACGTGTTTTAAAAGTGGTTTTATGCTTTTTTTAATATGTTTACACGTAAAGTCAACACAAATTTGAAACTTTTAGTAGTTTTTAATTTTAACTATTTCTTACGAACACTTTGCATTTAAAAAATACTGTGTATTCTTTATCATTATTATTATTATTTTTTTTTTTTTCGTTTAATTGAATATACATACTGTATTCAATTAAAGGAAACACTGCTATCCCTATGTATGTATCGATCGAAAACATAATAATATTTTTCATATAAGTGTACGCATACATAAAGAGGTCACCGGAGACAACAGTTGAAAAACATACCGAATAGTATATTATTAATTACCTGTCATAAACACCTACCCGAACGATAATGTAATTAAAACACACTTAGAAATAATTTACGAAGACAAGTGCCTAAAGGGTTGATAGAATTAAAAATGGCAATAACAGTTATACGCATATGTATATATGTATGGAAGGGGCACGAAAACTGAAAAAGTTTTTTGCTTTTTTTTTTTTTTTTTTTTTTTTTTTGTTTAATGTTTTATTGAATATTATATTTTTCGCATAAGGTTTATTCAGCGCTGCCACAGGCGACATTTTTATGTTCTTTTCGTACTACATTTTCTAAAAAATAAATTTATTATATATTTTCGCAGGTAAATCAGCACATTGCTTCCATAAATTTATAACAAATTTCGCGTTATGGAAACAGTTATACGAAAACAATAACAACAATAATAATAATAGTCGTCTAATAATAGTAGTCGTAATGATAATAGACAGCCCTGTATATTTGTACAAGATATTGCTTCTTCAAAAAAAAAAAAAAACCGTTTGTATACTAATGTTTGCTGATTAAAATTAAAATGTAAAACTGAATTATCTAATCTGTAAATTATGCTTCGGAAAATATGGTACAGTGAACGCTGCAATGCTCATATATGTGTGTATGAAAAACATAATAATATGGTCCACATAAATGTACACATATATAAATAGGTTATCGGAGACAACTGTGCAAAACATACCCAACAGTACATTATTAGTTACTTCTCATAAACGTCTACCTGAAAGATAATGTAATTGAAACACACTTAAAAATCATTTACAAAGTCAAGTGCCTAAAGGGTTGATATAAAATAAATTAAAAATGGCAATAACAGTTAGGCAGGGAAAAAAAAAAAAAAAAAAAAAGTCAAGTATTGGAAGAGCATAAAAATTGGAAAAGTTTTTTACGAATCTTTATTTTTCTACGCTTAATTGAACACCGCATATTCTGGTATATATTATATATTTTACGGTATATTTGTACAAGGTATTGCTTCGCAAAAAAAAAAAAAAAAAGTCTGTATACTTTTGTTTGTTTGTTAATTAAAATTTCCGGTGAAAATTGATTTATCTAACTTTTAAATCATACATAGGAAAATACAATACACTGAAAGCTGCAGTGCTCATGTATGTGTATATAACAAAAACATATTAATATGTTCCATATAGACCTACACACACATAAATAGCTCATCGGAGACAACAATCGCAAAACATACCAAATAATATATTATTAATTACCTCTGATAAACGTTTACCCGAAAGATATTGTAATTAAAACACACTCAAAAAATCATTTACGAAGTCAAGTGCCTAAAGGGTTGATACAAATTAAAAATTGCGATAACAGTTACGCAGAAAAAAAAAACATCAAGTACAGAAGGGGCACGAAAGTCAGAAAGGTGTTTTCACAAAAACCTTTCTTTTTTTTTAAACGAAGACATGAGGTAATTCTTTCTTGTAACCATCTAGAACGACTTGGCGTGTCAGAAGAACACTTCCTGTCAGACTTACCATCTAATTGCACAATGGATCTTTTTTATAATTTTCTTTTGGAAAACCTGATTATCCTTTGTTTTTATTTACTTTTTATATTTAGTTGTCGATGGTTGTCAAGTTAATGTTTTCAATTCTACTTCTAAATATGCTTTTTATACCTTCGTTTTTGATTGCTGTTTTTTTTTTTTTTTTTTTTTTTTATCTTTCTTTATTTTTTCTGACAGTCTTTTCTCCCTGTCGTTGGTTCAAGTGGCTATGAAATTCCCCGTCTTTTGTTGAGCTCATAGTTTCTGTCAGCTAATTCATCATTTGTAAATTGCCTTCAAATTTAGGAAGATAGTTTTTTGTATCTTTTGTCGGCTTCTTGGGTGGTACAGCTGTTTATTAATGAGATCGCCGTATGCACAGACGATAAAAAAATGCATCTTTTAATGACTTTGTCAACAGGTATTAATAGTCATTGATTTCGCACTTAAACCAAATATTTCACATTTATTTATGCAAAAAAATTTCAATATTTTTTCTTTGTTTTAATTGATTTTTAATTATTTGTTTATTCTCTATTTGGTAGATACGCGGTAGAGTACTGCTCGAAATTTTACAAATTGTATTTTAGTGTAATCCATATGCAGAAGTTCCTTTAATTTTATTAGTAGGAGAGAGCGAACCTTGTCGCTTCTAGGATATACTCATGCCTAGTTTTTTCACTTGATGAAGGGACGTTCTGTTATTTTGACCTGAAACTACAGTTTTTTCAATTTATAGGTACAGTTGTAACTACTTACAAATTTATTTATTAATCAAATTAATTATAATTTGAATTTAATCAGCCTAGCCTATAGTTGTTTCAAAATTGCTACTGTTTCTTATTGCAGCTATGTGTGTAACAGCCATTTTTGAAATTAACCCCTTTTCCAGACAAAGCGCTCTAAACAATATTGCAAAATTTAAGTACTGTTTTATTCAATTAACACCAATAGTTTTGATGAGTGATATTTTATATAATATAATGAAGGAATAATTCGAAGTAATTAGCTAACTGTTACAGTTAAAATTTTGTGGTGGATATTGAATAAAAATGCCATTAAACTTGGCAACACTGACAAGAGGAGTGAAATTTAATTGGACCGGTAAAGGGTTAATTTAGCAATTTTTAAGAGAAAATATGTAGTGAACGTTAAAGTGTTAAATGATATTTTATATAATAAATAATGCTTACAATTATGAAAACATGCAAGCCAAATGGCATGATTTTATATACTAATATAAAACTATTCATTTAGGGTAATTGGAGTGTAATATTGATTTTGTATTAAGTGAAAAATGCCAAAGCTGAAAATCGAACCTGAGCACTGCGCGGATGCTTTGCCACAGAGCTACCCTGGCCGATTACCAACTAAACAAGCAAGCGGAGTACCCGGGTATGATTCCCGGCTCTGGCATTTTCCCCTTAGATCAGGGATGGAACACGGACGCAGAACTCCTACCACTATCAATGTAACAAAATTTTCTACTTCTTAAATCAACGATATTATAGGTAGAGAAATTACTTAAACAAATACCGGTATGAATTCTGCGCCTGTGTTATATCCCTGTTAGATGGTATAAAAAAAATCAACATTACACTTCAGTTTTTCTAAATGAATATTCATGGTTCATTAATTAATGAATTATACTTCTTTATGGTCTTAGAATATTAGATAGTTAATTTTTTTCAAGTAAGACCATAGTCTGACTTAGGTCATGATGAACTTTCATTATTGTTGTTTAACAATTATTTTTCATTTGATAGATAGATGTTCGTTGTTAAAGTAAGGAAATACACAAAAAAATGAATTACTTTCCGTAAATTCAATTGTTAAACACTACTATTTCCCAATAATAATAATTTTGTTATTATTATTATGTTTACTTGTTATTATTATTGTTAAATTATAAATAATATTCGTTCAAAAATAAAAATTATAAATATAATAAGAATAAGAATATGCATTTTCGATAATAATAGCAATAAATAAATAAATAAATACACAATTGAACTTTTTTTAAAAATAAAAAAGTGGGATGATAGAGAGCAACCTAAAACAACTCTTTTTATGTTTAAATACTATTTTTTCTTCGGGTTTATAATCTCTGCTTTTATATGTAAAAGTCTTTGGGGCGCAAGGTAATTGCACTAATATAAATTAGACTGCTACCAGAATTTACAAGTATAATTAATATATAAATATTAAACGATATTTTTCGCAGTGTTATAACAGTAAAATTGTGTTTAAAGAAATTCCCGAATGAAATTTTGCAGTTGGGACTTAGTAGTTGCCTCCTCGTAGCTCTGCGTTTCAGAGAGATAATAGAAATTTCTGATTTGCAAAATACTTAATAAATTTGTTTTTCAGTTATCTTTTTATCACTTTTATTTCAAACACAAATATTTTCAACAAACATTTCTTTATAAATTTCAACACACGATAAAGATTTTAAACTGTCAAACAAGACTATTTTATTAAATTCACACTTTTAAGAAATTTTCTATTGAAAGAGGATGAGATTTTATCTATATTTTTTTTTTTACTTCAAGTACCTTGTGGGAAAATAATATGAAAGTCTGCGGTTTATATATATGTGGTATTTAGGATAATCTTCTAGCAATTATATGAACAAATACACGAGCGTTATAATGATACTGAGAAAGTAAAAGCACGAACAAATCCTTAACAAGAGTGGGAAAAAATACCAATATTTGCTAAAAAGAAAAACAAAGTTTTTATAGTCGAAGCCACGCCTTTTAAACATCATTTATAAAAAACTCCTCTTTTATGTCTCATTAGACTACACCGAATGAATACTCTTTAACTTTTATACCATCTGGTAGATATACGATACAACAGCGTTAATACCATCTTATCACGATAGACAAATCGCTGTTAAAAAGCGATAACGCTGTCTGATGAAGCGTTGTCTATCTAGTTTAGCGTTTTTTTTTTTTTTTTTTTTTTTTTTTTTCATTCTCTTAGCCAAACCTACAATTGAACATTTTAGAAACAACGGTTTTTTAGTTCGAAACGAAAAAAGGAAAAGGAATTACAGGGGGTGGAGAGCAACAGATTCAAAAGGCGGGTGAAGATGTTACAATGTTGTTCAGTACCAAGGTTAGGTTGGTGTTACAGGTAAATTCAGATAATGATGCGGAAAAACACGAGGGGTGTTCTGTTTGAACTTTACAGACGAAATGGTCCTTTTAAATAACTGCCGTACATTTTTAACGATGTAGTTTTTTTTTTTTTTTTTTTTTTTTTTTTTGACATGAAAGGTCGTGATACAAGATGTCGATAATTATTACCTAAAAGACAACAAATCGTCGTCGAAATGTAAACTTGGATTTATTAATTTAAAGGGAAAAGAAAAGATGATTCATCATTAAACAAATCTTTTTATAAACATGCAAATAACAGTTTTAGCATTTCCAAAACTTCCCACTAACTGCTAGAGGAAGTCACGAAAATTATTACCATTATTAGGACGGAGGACTTGGGCTATTACAGGGATGGAACACGGGCGCAGAATTCATACCGGAATCCGTTTAAGAAATTTCTTTGCCTATAATATCGTCAGGGATGGAACACGGGCGCAGTATTCATACCACTATCAATGTCAGAAAATTTTCTACTTCTTAAATCAACGATATTATAGGTAGTAAAATTTCTTAAACAGATTCCGGTATGAATTCTGCGCCCGTGTTCCATCCCTGTATCGTTGATTTAAGAGGTAGAAAATTTTCTTACATTCATAGTGGTATGAATTCTGCGCCCGTGTTCCATCCCTGCTATTAGTTTCAATCTGGAGTTTTTGCAGACCAGTTTTGTGCGATACCAAAATAAATTAGAAATATCAGTCCTATCGTTACAAATTCTATACTAAATTTTCTGGTCCCTAACTCATTTATGTAACCTGCGCGTTATGCGCCGGAAAAAACGGTATATACTCCTGCATGTTAATAAAAATTTCTAATAAGAAAACTGACCTGTGATTTTTACAAGGGTAAATACAATAACCTGCCATACATATTCGAGATTTCTAACTCTTAATTTTTTTGTTTTCAAAATGTTCATTTAAGAAATAAAAATATCGCGTGAGCTGTTTTGTGACTTTGTCTCAGTAGTTTTTTAGTTAGAACTAGTGAATAGTGAACAAATTTATATTGTAGTCATTTCAACAATAATTGCGTTTAACATTTAAATTTTTAAGTATTTAAAATTTCGTATATAAAACCTATACTTGTCAACATCCTAATTAATATTCAGTCGTATTGTTAGCCCCGTCTTCTTTTTCACACCAGTATCTTTATAGAGTACAGTAAAGTCTCGTACAATGCGGGTGGAAGTTTGCCTCATGAATATAACAATTTTATTTTTTAATACCACTAATTTTATATCAAAGCAACTGCCTTATACAAAAAACTAACTCGAGTGTATGAACCAGTAGATTGGTCCCTAAAAATTTAGTGGTGTTAAAAAATAAAACTGTTCTATTTATTTATCATCTCTGCCACCGCGTTGTTCGAGACTTCACTGTATTTTTCTTCTTACTTAATCGTAATTGCATTTGGAGAATATTACTCTAAAACTTTACTGATGTGAAAAAAAGGGCGGGACTAACAAACTACGGAATATTTATTAGGATGTTGCCGGGCTTTTTTATTCAATAGTCACCAATAATTTTCAGAAGTGATATTTCATATATATAATCGACAATCGTCCATTCGATTCGCCTTCTATTTATATTATTTACTACTACTAAAAATGTTTGGTGGCTGTTGAATAAAAAAGTCGCGCAGTCTGGCAACTCTGGTTGGCAAGTATGTAAAACCGTATATTAAAAAAGAAAAAAAAAAATACTCTTTCTAAATCAATGTGTAATTTTCTTCCAATGGTTTTCAACAATCTCAACCAATGAATAATGGTAAAATCATTTAATCGTTTTAACAAAGAAGTTGCTAGATACTCATTTCTTGTCGGCAAATTAATGCAAGGAAATAAGTGCTCGTTAATTTTCTGGTTTTAGATTATAGTTTCTAACTAGTATATTTGTTGAACGTGTATATGAACAAGATGTCCATTAACAAATTTCAAAGCCAAGAAATGCTATCTCTCAAGGTCATGTCTCGTTAAATGAAAATGTTCTTGTTAGAAAACATGTGACGCCCATAAAGTGTTTAAACTGTTTTTAACATTTATGATTGCGTCATTGCAATAAGTCTTAAAAACCCTGAATATGCACTTCGATTAAGCAGTTTCAGAGGAAATAACTGCCATTTTAATAAACAAAATTTGTTCCAATGCAATTTACGAGTATTAAAAAAAGGTTTATTCGTATGATAACTATTACTTTAACTATTACTTTTATTGAAAGAAATCTTCAAACTTATCTAACAAAATATGAATTATCTAAACGCATATTTACTTCTTGTTTTACTAAAGTATTTAAAGATTTTTCCCAAATTAAAATGATAAATTACAATTTAAAACGAAATGTATTTTACTAAAAGATTAAATGAAATACTTAATAAAAATAGTAATGAAATGTTTAACATCACCGATAGTTGTTTACTTTGACTATTGTTTCTATATTCTTCTTTCGAATGATTTTCATATTAAATAAATAATAATTTAATAATTAATCAAAAGCTAATGACAAAATTTTCAATACAGTAGAAAATACTTTAATTTGACTGTTGTAATATTCCTCTTTCGAATGTTTTTCAAAATCACAATTATATATATATATATATATATATGTACTATATGCATACTTGCCAACATCTTAATTATAAACCGGAAGAGTACACGCCCCTTTTCTGCACCAGTATATTTTTTGAGTGGTTTTCTTCTTATTTAATCGTATTTAAATTTCAAGAAAATTACTCTAAAAATATACTGGTGTGGAAAAAAGGGGCGTTTACTAAAAATCTTCTGGTTTATAATTAGGATGATGGCGCAAATATGTATGTATATATATATATTGTATTTTATTTTATTTTCACCGTGTTTTGAGTTTGGGTACTTCATATGGAAATACCCAAAAATCTAAATTTTAAGTATTTAAATATAATTTTAATCATATGCAAAATTTAAGATTTTTGCGAATGAAATATTTGCTAAGCAATGCTACTTATACTTGTATAATATGGCCGGATACATATCATTTGCTCTTTTAAAAATATCTATATAATATTTGCTTAATTGAAAAATCAATTGAAAAATCTAATGTATTTACGATTATTTTTAAAAAATCATATTTATGATTATTTTTAAAAAATCAATTAATCAGTACGTCTACGGTGATTTTTTGGGAAAATTCGTTCTTACCAAGACCCAGAAAAAAAAAAAAAAAAAAAAAAAAAGAAGAAGAAGAAGAAAAGAAAAGAAACACAGAACATAATTAAATTTTTCCTGAATCGCATGTTTTCATAAAATGCGTATCATTTAGATCATTTGCGGAATTGAAGAGTAATACTTCAACATTTCGTCAAAAATCTAAAGCAATAAAATTGAAAAAGATCATTTCTTTAAATTCAAACTCGGAACTATTAAAAAATTTCATCCCTCAAAAAAGTTAAAGTAAGTACTAAGACAATAAAATACCAAAGCGGTTGGAAGAAATCATTAACGCACGAAACAACTAAACTCTTCTCTCTAAGAAACTTTTCTTTACGACCGAACTTTCCGAAACACCACTCAACCCTGCTCCGTTGAATTTCTTTATTCATAAAGGAATCACAAGCCAACGAGGGGGGAAAAATGTACTTTTTTTTTTTCACTGTACTTGCGTAATGGAATAGCAAATCCACCAAAGCTTTTAATATAAGAATTTTTTTTTTTTTTTTTCTACCATTTTTTTCAAAAGTTATGATCGAAAAATGTGCAGCGTCAGCCTGGCATTTCGCTGACTTGAGCTCTTAAAAATCTTGGTACAACTATCTAGGGATATGAAACGATAGCATTTGGTATTAGGAGGGAATAAAACGGGGGAAATATTCCCCCACCCCTTTACGTTTCTTAAGATAAGTTGAGCAAGAAATATTGAATGCATTTCATGGTAAGTAAATTTTGATTTGGAAACGGTTCTTAAAAAGTCATCATTTAAGAATGCTGGACTTATTAATTGTTCCAAAGGCTGCAAGAACAAAGAAAATTTTCTCTTTTCGAGAAATCTATCTGCATATTGAGTTCTTAATAAAAAAAAAATATTGAAGCCTGCATATTAAAGAATATAGAACAGAGTGGATTTGTCTTATATCTAACGCTATGCCGATAAAAGAAATGAAATCATGGAAAATAAAATTTAATTTAAGAAAGGGTGTGTAATTTTTACGAACTGTAAGTTATAACCTAGTGGAAATTTTGAAAAATAATGCTTTCATTTTTAATTAATAAAAATCTTACTTAATGTTTTTTTTAATAATTTGCAGCAGTCTATTTCACTACCAGGATCTTCGTCATTTTAAATAACCTTTTTGTATTAATATTTAAATCCATAATATAATTCTTCCTCAAAATCATCTTCTACTACTAATAACAAAATATCATTGCGTCATGAAAAATTATGCTATGCTGACACTGCCTGAACAGAAATATCGTATGAAAATTTACAGAGATGCCAAATTATTGCAGACTGTTCGCAACTTTCATACCAGAATTTTTTATTTATTTCTTTATTTATAATTTTCCTTAGCAATAATTAACTGCGATCAAATAAGACGAAGAATACTATCAGTATTGCCATATTTAGTTACCTTTTTATTCAATAATTACCAATAATTTTGAGGAAAGATATTTGATAAAACTAATAAACGATTAATCTTTGAAAGGATTAGGCAACCGTTGTTGTATATCCGGAGATGCAAACTCTCCTGATTTTTGAATATCAACAAGTTTGAATAGAAATATCAGTTTCTTACCTGCCAAAAGTGTTGCCAATTTAGTGGAATTTTCGCTAAATTTAGCGGAGTTTTGATACGATTTACGGGGGAAAATAAAGGTTTAGCGGATTCGATATTACATTGCACTGTTGCTACACTATGGGAAATTGAATTCTTAGCAGATTTTCATGTGTTCTTTTAGCGGGGAAATTTTTTTTATGTTGGCAACACTGCCTGCCAACCGTCTGTGCGTAAAATTGTTAACGCCCCTTGAAAAAAAAGCCCCCTTTTCCATACCACTTTATTTTTAGAGTAATTCTCTTCAAATGTAGTTACGATTAAATAAGAATAAAATTACTCTAAAAAATGATTGGCGTGAAAAAAAAAAAAAAAAAAAAGGCAGGTACTAAATAATGAGATGGTTGGCAGGTATGTAGTTTTATTTGATTGAAAGACGCTTTGAGTTTAAATAAATAAATAAAAAAAAAAAACTTTTAAAAAATAATGGTATATAAAAATCCGAAGAGTTGACAGCTTTATATACCGTATGATGATAATTGTTTATTCAATAATTTTTCAAAAAAAAAAAAAAAAAGTGACACATAGACAAACATTAACCTATTCATCCCTAACAACACACATATCCATAGTACATCCTCAGAATATCCATGACATGTCATTTTATCCATAGGATGTCCTAAGGGTGTCAGTTAGAGAAGATATCAGGGATGTTTAACATTATAGATACGTTGTAAGTACAATTACATTTTAGACATTTTGTTCCAATAGAATAACTTTTTACAACAGTCATAAAAATATGAATATTAAATACCCAGGTAGCACATAACGTTGTTATAGCGTTGCAATTAAGTCTGAACCGTGAAAAATTAGTCATAACAACGTTATGTGCTACTAGGGTATAGAATGATAAAAATGAATCCTTTAATAAAATAGTAATAATAATAATCTCAGTGCATTTTTGAAATATTTCTCCGTTATTGTTATTATTATTAATGCTATTATTACGTTAATTGTTTCTCGAAAATGATTATGATTTCAATTAATCTTTTTATATATAAATATATATTTATTAGCATATTTTGTTAATTGCATTAACAATAAAGCTAACTTTTAATAAATGCTTGAATAAAGTTTACATTTTAAAATGTTGAGAGGAGGATGTAATCCTATGAAAAAATAACACGAATTTTTACTACAATAAAGTCTTCCTCTTTCACTAAACGAATTTTCTATAAAGTTAGACAAATATTTTATTTAAAAGAGAGAATTATCTAAATAGAACATCTGTAAATTGTTAAACAATAACAATAACTTGAACAAACAATTATTAAAATAACGTTTACTTGTCTGTATTTTTTTTCACTTGAAACTTAAAGTTTCTTTTTCAACCTCAAAGTTATAATAACGTTTGACATGTGTCCTTGTCTCATTAAATACACCTATTAAGAACAAAATTTCGTCAGAATACATTCCAGTTCTACCCCTCCCCCTTCCTCACCCAAGCGACCTTCAAAGGACGCGCAGTATGCAAACAGAAGAAATTTAAAAGGAAAAACTGCAACGTCAAAGTATCACAAATAAGTGAAAAACCAATATCTCAGTCTCAATGGCTATAATTATAGTGTAGAAAAATGAAAGTAATTCAAATCAATCAAAGTCAATGACGTAATGCAAACAATGATCTACAATTGCATTTTCTACGTTGGTTCTTTGCTAATTTTTATTATTCAATCTTTTGTAACGGAGAAAAATATTTACTAGAACTTTTTATTTGTTTTGTTTGGTTTAGTAATTTGGTAAATTACGCTAATACTTCGGACGAAATTTTTAAGAATAAAGCACAGGTCAGATACACGTATTCTACCCTAGAAATTGTATTTTAAGAAATGTAATTTTTATAGTATATCGTTACAGATGAATGAATGGACTATAGCACTTAAACAATGACTATAATTATTAAAAATGTAGAAAAAGGAAGAAATTCAAATCAGTCAAAGTCGATGACGTAATGCAAATAGTGATCCACAACTGTATTTCCTATGTTGATTTTTTGTTAATTTTTATTATTTCATCCTTATAACACAGAAAAATATTTACAAGATTTTTTTATTTGTTTTGTTAGCTTAGTAAATGTGAAATTACACTAATACTCCGTCGAAATTTTTAAGAATAAAATTACCAAACTTTTCGATGTTATATAGAACAAACATATACATATTCTACTCCAGACATTTTATTTTAAGAAATGTAATTATATTAGTATATCATTAGAAAAAAAATGAATAATTAAAAGCACTTTCTCAATGACTATAATTAAAATGTAGAAAAAGAAAGAAATTCATACCAATTAAAGTCTTACGAAATAATGCAAATAATGATTTATAATTGTACTTCCTAGGTTAGATTTTTTTTTTCTTTTTTAAATAACCTTCATTTTTTTTTTTTTTTTATCTTTTCAATCAGAGAAAAATCTTTAAGGGAAGTTTTGTTTCTGTTTTTTTTTTTTTTTAATCATAAAAATGTGGTATTTTTTCGTTAAATTTTTTAACGAACAGAATTGACGGTAAACGCATCTGCCAGCTAATCGGATTTTTTGCAACGAGTAATTTTTAATAATTTTTTTTTGTTTAATTTTTTGCAACAATTACTTACGATTAAATGAGTTTTTTTTTTTTTCAATAACCAGCTTTCTCTCAATTATTATAATTACAGAGCAGAAAAAGAAATTAATACAAGGCAATCAATGTCAATGCTGTAATGCAAATATTGTTCACAATTTTATTTTTATTTATTTTTAAACTTATTTTTTATCGTATAAAAACTTTAGTCGGCTTTTATTATTGGCCTGTTGAATAAGTGAATAGAGGAAGAGGGGGTGGGGAGTAGACCAATATTTTGAGAAATTTTTAATGAAAAAAACTAATAAATGACACAGTCGCCAATTGTTATGATTTTCTGTCACCAATAATTTTTATAAATAATATATTTTTTTAATGATTAAGTAAGATGAAATTTTTGAGTAATCAAACCCAGCTCTCTCTCAAAAACTATAATTTTAGTGCATAAAAAAGAAGTATTACATACCAATCAAAGTTAATGGCGTAATGTAAATAGTGATCCAAGAATGCATTTCCTTTTTTATTTTATTTATTTATTGTTAGTCTTTCTAATTTGATCTTTTCTATTTGAGAAATCTCTAATTTTTATTACAATTTTGTTTGTTAAGTCAGGTGTCGTATAACTGTAGTTGCCAATGGGAGACATGGCCCCTATGTATAGTTGCCAACTCAGCCCCTTTTGACTACCGGAAAATTTTAATATATATATATATATATATATATATATATATATATATATATATAATAAATAATTTAATACCTTTACAATACTCAGCAAATGAGAGAAAGATGAAAATACCAACAATGAAATTAAAAGTTAGATGTATTACGTATAAAGTTATTGTCACAATTACCAATTATATATATATATATATATATATATATATATATATATATATATATAAATAATAGATATCGTAATAAGATTAAATCATAAAATTCAGCTATTAATAGAACTAAGACAATAACAGCACACTAAAATATAGAACTGAATTTAACACAGAGGAAAGAATTACACAAAAAGTTGCAATGTAGATTAAGAACCAATGAGTTAGGATAGTAACTTAAAATACTTACGCCTACCAGAATGATAATAAAAATGTATATTTCTATTAAATTTTACCGGAAGCCAAAGGGTGCTAAGTTGGCAACTATGCGTACAACTTGTCTTTTTTTTACCGGATAATTTCCACCACTTTTATTGAGCAATAAACTTCTTAAATTTATAAGTTTATTTATTGACACAAATTACTATTTAAAATTAGAGGGGGAAAATCAGGGGGAAAGAATCAGGACAATGCATCTGCTAAGTTAGTAGGAGAAATTACATTACTATTTCGTTGAATATTTTACAAATTAAGTTACTGTATTTACTGGAGTATTATACATACAGGTCAGATACACGCATTTTACACCACAAATTTTATTCAATAAAATGTAAAGTTTTACGAAAATAGTTTTTGTTTGTAAATTAATCACTGATGTAAAATTTATTTATCTCACCTGTGGATTGGAAAACACGGTAATAGGCCAGTTGTCCTCATTTTCAAAGGACATTACCTGTTTTAAAGTCATTTTGAAAACATGCTTTAAATTTTGAAAAAATGTATCAAAGAATTTATTTATCATTATGACAGAAATTTTCTATTACAATTTTCACTTAATGGTGAAAAATTAATAAGAAATATTTCTATTCAAAAATACTGGTGGTAAATCTAATTTAAAAAAGGGAAATGTCGGCAGGTATGTATCATAATTATTATCTACTCGATCCTCGTTTATGAAGAATTAATATATATATGTATATATATAGGTAATTGTAATATTTTATAACGCTAATAGAATATTATAAAGGTACTCTAACAAATAGCCACTCTAGTATAAACATGCAATGCATTTAGAACAATTATGGCCATTATTATAATAATATTTTGGATCACTATCAAAGTTAATAATAAAAAAAAAATAATAATAATAATAATGGGACCATTAACTTTTGGTTAAATTAGCCATTTTTCTCTACTTTATAAAGACAATTAAATAAACAATAATACAGTGTTGCCACACTTTGCGACTTTTTTATTCGATAATCACAAAAAAAAAAACAAAAAAAAAAAAAAAAGTGATATTTCATATATATAATTGAAGATAATTGTTCTATTATATATATGAAATATCACTTCTCAAAATTATTGGTGACGTTTGAATAAAAAATGTCACAAAGTCTGGTAACACTGCAATAATAATTAAATTAGAAATGAACGCATGTTTTTTTTTTTTTTTTTTTTTTTTTAATTCTATTATAATTATTTAATCTGTGTTGCTAGTTAACCTGTGATTTGTATACATTATAGTTTAAAAATATAACATTCATTAGCGAAACAATGAAAAGTTATGGAACAATAAAACAGTATTTTTACGGCAAACTATGTTTTCACATGCATTTGCCCTTCTAATGCTTAAAAAGAAAACAAAATCTCATTATAAATGGCATTTTAACTGCGGAATAAACAAAATCCGTTGATGTAAATATAGATACAATGTAATATTACTTCTGAATCACAAAGGTGAAAGCAATATTTTTATATGTGTGGATATCGATCACTGTAATGCTAAATAAAGGCCAAATGGAATAAAAGTTAAGTTTTAAAATAAACAAAAACGTTCATATTAATATATATATTTTTTTTTGAAATAGTAACGTGCCTGAAAATAATATATTTTTTTTTTCAGAAATGGAAATCAGTGTTTCTTTCCCTCTTTAAGAAAAAAAAATTACAGGTGAAACAAAATAATTGAGGCAAATACAAACATACTTAGGAAATACAAACGTACAAACATACATGCGAAATACAAACAAACTGAGGAAAAACTACTCTTAAGCGAGCAAAAGAGTAAATTTTTTAACGAAATTTTCTTTTTCTTTCTTCTTCTGAATCACAAAGGTGAAAGCAATATTTTTACATGTGTGGATATCGATCACTGTAATGCTAAATAAAGGTCAAATGGAATAAAAGTTAAGTTTCAAAATAAACAAAACTTTCATATTAATATATATACATATTCTTGAAATATTAGCGTGCCTGAAAATAACATTTTTTTTCATAAATGGAAATCAGTGTTTCTTTCCCCTTAAAAAAAAAAAAAAATTACAGGTGAAAGAAAATAATTGAGGCAAATACAAACATACTTAGGAAATACAAACACACTTTGGAAATACAAACAAACTTAGAAAAAGCAACTCTTAAGCGAGCAAAAAAGCAAATTTTTTAACGAATTTTTCTTTTTCTTTTTTCTTTTCTTTTTCATTTTGGTTATGCCACAAAATGTTGGAATCTATCTAAATTTAAATAACAAATTAATGAATTTGAAGTACCCTGTCCCATGTATGCCAACATTTCTAATTTCTTCCGGTGCATTATTAAACTAGCTTTCATTTTTCACACTACTTTATTTGTAGTGTAATTTTCTAAAATATCTAATTACAATGAAGAAGAAAAACGCTCTTTAAAAAATGATTTAAAAAAGGGGCGAGTCTTACAGAGCTTCAGAATAAATTAAAAAGGTTAGCATGGCTGCTGCCAATTATAAGCAAATGCATTACATAACAGAAGTATAAATATTCTTATATTGATTTGCCATATCCGGCAACAGAGCCTGATAAAGGGGGAAGCACACATTATTTATACTTACACTGTTATTTTTTAACAAATACTTTCCTCCTATAATAAACAGAAAATTCTCATTAAAAATTATTTTAAAAGAATTCTGGTGTCTAATAACGGTGAGTAAATTGGATTGTTTTACACCGTTCATTTTTTATAAAAAATATTTCCTCGTCAAAGCGTGGAATTTCTATGACATGAAGTAAAAAATAATTGTAAAAATATTCCGGTGACAGCGGTGATAATGTGTGCTTCCCCCTTAATCAGGCTCTGTCCGGCAAAGAAATTTTTATCTGTAGGAGACTTTGAAAACCCCTGACCCTCTTTGAGCGACCCTATAGCGGCAGTCCTATCTTTTTAGGAGTATTTTATTATTTTGTTTCCAGTAATTACAAAGAGCAACAAAATTTTTAAATACTATTGTAGCATTAAATTCTTCACAAATAAGTTTCATTTGAAAATAGTAGTAAAATTATGATAAAACGCATGTAAAAATATCTGACTTCTATGGCCCCTACCAAAAGCAAGTAGGCTTTTTTCTCCCTTTCCCATTTGATTTACAATCTATCATTAACCGGACAAATAAATCTTTTGTTCAGCCTACAGCAATAAATAAATAAAGTTCATTTATAAATCTCAATTACAGACAAAGTAAAAGCATTGACACTGACACTGTCAGTTTTGGGAAATTTCAATATTAACTTTTTGATCTAAATGCCAACGGTCTAAAGCGTTCGATACAGTGCATACTTGCCAACACACTAATTAATATTCCGTAGTATTGGTAGCCCCACCTTTGTTTTCACACCAGTATTATTTTAGCGTATTTTTCTTCCTATTTAATCATAATTGCGTTTGAAGAATATTGCTCTAAAAATTTACTGGTGTGAAAAAAGGGGCGGGACTAACAACACTACGGAATATTAATTAGTATGTTGGCAAGTATGGATACAGTGTTACCAAATTTAGAGAAGTTTTTTATTCAATATACCACCAATAATTTTGAGGAGTAATATTTGATATATAAAAGGAACGAATAAACTTAGAAGTCATTAGCCAACCGCTACAGGTAAAATGTAGCGGTGGCTTTTGAATAAAAGTCCTGAATTTTGCAACCCTGACCAGAGTGGTGAAATTAAATTGCACAGGTAAAGGGTTAAACATGCATAAAAAAAAGCACTTTTTTATGAACACCTACCAACTACACAGAATTAGAAATATCTAATAAAAATAATTTAGAGTAACAAAGTAATTTACTTAATGGTTATATTTCTCAAATTTTGTTTAAAATGCGCACATAAGCTGTTTTTTTTTTTTTTTTCGAATTGTAAATGTGACTTTTATAAACAGTCTTATAACTGTTGGAGAATTTGGAACTTAGATATGTTCATTGTTAAATTTATAACAATCTCTAAAAAAGTATTTCATAAATTAATGTAAAATTTTCCTCTGAAGAATATTTCATTTATTACAAAAGTATACAATATCAAATTTTACAAGTTAATCACTTTTCACCTCTTTCCTTTTATGTGAAATTTGAGTTTACTATATCACTTGATTAAAAAAAAAAAAAAAAAAAAAATACCGTAATTTCTAGTAGATACCCCCGCAGGTTATATAATCCAGTTTTGCACCAGAAATTTCAATTGATAAATAAATTTATATGTGGTGAGCTCTACCTTCGAAAAAGTATAGATTTCTCTATTAAATAAAATTTCTGGAGAAGAATTGACATATCTTACCTGCGGGTTATCTACCAGAAATTACGGTAATTAGCCCCCGCAGTTTTGATAAGATAAATAGTGATTTTTAACCTGTTAACTGTACACGAACTACTATTGCAATGGGCATGACGACATTTTTTGTCATGTAAATTTGTCGTAATATTTTGAACGCATCAAGTTTTATTTAGTTCTTATCAATTAAATCCTAGCGTGGTTATATGCGAGCATATAAGGAAAAGGCATGTTTACAAACAAATCTTTGCCACTCACAAAACTTTATTCCCCGGTCAATAGGTTAAAATTGACTAATATGGAGATTTTTTTTTTTTCATTATCCATTTACCAAACTTTCTTTGATCTTTCCTGATGCATATGCATACCTGCCAATATTTTAATTTATCCCGGAGTACTTTCAGCCCCGTCTTTATTTCGTACCACCTTTTTTTTTAAGAGAAATTTTTTCTTATTTTACCAGTGTTACATATTAGAGAAAAAACTTTTATAAATAAAGTGGTGCGAAATAGAGGCGGGGCTAAAAGTACTCCGGAATAAATTAAAATATTGGCAGCTATGCATATGTAAACAAGCATTAGATTTATGTACACAATTGCAAATCGCGTTGTCTTAAATGCTAGTTTTAACAGTCAAAACCCTACTTGTTTAAGCTTTACTTTCATTTCAAGATTCATTTATTTGTAAAAAAAAAAAAACGTGTTTGATCGAACTAAAGCTCTTCAAGATATAATGGAGAACCATCATAATCCTTGGGTGAATATGTTGAAATTGATCACTTATCAACACGTCTCACAACGTTAGATCCTATTAGTGTTTGCAACGTCTATAACTGAAGCTTTCCCTTGGTCGCACACTCATATTTAAAAAAAGGAGGAGAAAAAAAAATGTACAATCAAAAGTTGGGAGAGCCAAAATTACCTTTCTTTGAACCTTCGGCCCCACGTGGAGAACTGTCACAACAATTTGTCGCGCATAAAGCCCGAGAAACCACCCCACGATCAGCAAAAAAGAAATGTATACAAAAACAAACATATAACGCCAGCCCAGGTGTGAGAAAAACTTGGCTTCGATTTTGAGCCCGAACAAAGGCTACCGAATCTTTATATATATATATATATATTTTTTTTTTTATTTTTTATTTTGATGGGGTGACAAAAGTTTTATATATTCCTTTAGGGGGAGGTTATAAGTCAAATAGAAGAGAAGGGGGAGAATACTTGCTATTGGTCGCTCAAGAGAGGGTCACGGGCTGCCTAAGTCTCGTACAAATATGTTTGTTTGCAATAGAATATAATATATATCGGTATAAGAACGTTTATGCTATCTATTACGCAATGTATATGTTTCAAACAGGAAATGGCCTTAAATTGTAATTTTGCTATTTGCTATTACTTATACTAGTTTGATACATTTTGTGCTTTCAATTAAAAATCGTTATTTTTATTCATGCTTAGAATTCAAATTCCTCCAAAGTAACAGTATTTATATTTATTATCTTCATTTATCTGCAATTTAAATGTCTTCATATTATTTATTTATTTATTTATTTATTTATAGTCCAAGAAGAGACAAAAGGGCTAAAAATACGCCGGAATAAATTAAAATGTTGGCAACTATGATATAAATTAGCGCTTGGAGAAGTTAGAAACGTGCTCTTATTAACACACAATTTCTTTTTCTAATTTCTTTTTGCTTAAATTCTGATTATTTATTATTTTTTATTTCTCCTTTTTTAAGCGCAATACTGTAGTATCTGACGGCATAACTGTCAAGTGTTTTAATTTATTCCGGAATGTTGTAAGCCCTGCCCTTTTTCCCACCGTAATATTTTTAGAGTAAAATTCTTCATATTTAATCGTAATTATATATTGAAGAAAATTTTTCTACAAATATTGTGGTGTAAAAAAATGGTGGGACGAACAACATTCCGGAATAAATTTAAAAACTTGGCAGCTATGTGATGGTCATACTTGCTAACTTCTCCACATTTTGAAGACTTCTATTTGATGACTGGTTATAGTTTTTAAATAAAATTAAAATTGAACGAATATTTTCCCTTATTCCATCATTGGATTAATTAACAGCATTCAGATTAATTAATTGCCTCATAAAAAGTTGTTATTGTTCTTATCTGTTCAAATATCATTAAAATTTTTGCAGCCATTTTCGAATATTTTGTTCTCTCTAGCAAATACAAGTACATACTTGCCAACCATCTCATTAATAACCGTACAATTATTAACGCCCCCTGAAAAAACGCCCCTTTTCTCACACCACTATATTTTTAGAGTAATTCTTTCCAAATGTTCTTACGATAAAATAAGATTAAAATTACCCTAAAAAATTATTGGTGTGGAAAAAAAGGCAGGTACTAAAAACTGTACGGTTCATAATGAGATGGTTGGCAACTATGCAAGTAAAAATAAACGTTACAATCAGTCTCATAATATTAACAACACGAAAGATAAAATTTTTAGACCAATTGTCATTTCTAATATTTGGTTCTTCCTCTAATTTCTACATTTTAAACATTTTCTGGTGTTAGCGATATTGTTTGAAATAGTTCATGTACTACATAATTCATATATTTCTCATACTTTCTTATTTACGAATTCAGTAAATTAAAGCACACACTCTTAATTAACAAACTCCTAAAGTAAACGAGAGAGGATATGTATCCAAAGCTTTCTTCTTTTTGAGACAAAAAAAAAAAAAAAAGATTGTTCTGCTCTGAATGTGGCAAGCTGGCGGACACAATTTTGCACTGAGGAATGTTGAAGTAGGAGGTCCTTGAAAAGTAGAGAGGATTATCTTTGCTCTACATGGGATTTATGAAGATTTGCTACCGTAAAATTTTGGATTAAAACAGTTCAGTTTGAAAAGATATCTTGTTTTAAAAGAAACAAAAGCTTGTTCGATATAACGATATATATATACTCTTAAAACTTTCTGAATTTCAGATGAGAACTGCCAGAAGCTGTTGTGTTTCTTCACTGGTTTTAAGTTTCAGTTGCTAGTCGAGTTACAACAAGAAGTTCGACTCCATTGCGTGAGAATAGTGGAGTCGTTTTATATTAATCTTATTGAGATGGAGTTTGAGCATCGCTTATGACATTCAGTAAGGGTGACTCATTCCTAGAAGTCTTAATTGGGTCATGCTCGTAAAATAAATCTAATTTTTGAATTTATTTTCTGACACGTATTATTTTTTACTTACCGTTATGTTTTCAAAGTATATTATAATATCTCTTAGTTCATAATCTGTATCTTACTCTTTAATTACTTGTATTTTAACCTTTTATGGTACGAAAAATTGTGTGATTGCCACATCAGACTTTTTTTTTTTTTTTAACTTCAGAAAATTGTTGTTTGATATTTGTAAATTAATTTCATCAGCACAAATATTTAAAAGTGCTTTTAGGAATATTATAGAGTTTCACAGATAGAGAAATTACAAATATTACATCACATGTATATATGTATATATATATACAGTACCCATCGTTTACTAAAATTACATTCGTCCTGAATCAAAGTGATTTTATTAAGCGGCTGATTTTTATATCCGGCGAAAGTTCCTGCACTCAAGAAAAAGGTATTACTTTCCTGAATTCGGCAAGAAATTTCAAAAGGTAACGAATAATGGGATTAATAAATAATAATAAAAAAAAAATACTTTCGAACGATAATAATTAATTCTTCCTTCAAAATAAGTAAATTAATCACATCCCAAATTCTGATGTACTTTTCTTTGAGGAAAATCGTCATTACTTGGCTGAGAGTGCACGCTTTTCTTTTGAATTTAAAATCTTTCCGTTTAAACCTCTCGCTTCGTACTTATTTCAAAATAAGAATTAAAAAATGTCTAAATAATTAAAAAAATTAAAAAATATGTTACATGCGAATCAAATCAAATTTGTAACTTATGATCGCACCTTGAATTATACTATACGGAGGGTTGTTGTGTTTTCTTAAAAAAAAAAAAAAAAAAGTGTAAATAAAAAATTTGCTTAGCGTGCATAAATGACATTTTTGCTGCTGAAGAGACTTTTTGAGTTTAATAACCGGCGATGCTGATTTTATTAAGCAGCGGTTTTAAAATTAGTTTCGATTGATTTGATTCCGGTCCTGACAATTTGATCAGATTAAGCTGCTGATTTTATTTACGAGTGAATTTATCAAGCAGCGTTTACTGTATATATTAAATAGTTCTGGTGTTAAAACTATTTTTTATAATTTTACAATCACACGACTTACGATTACGCAAATTTTAAAGTTAGTTTTAAGGTGGATTCGAACCCGACACCTCCTGTATACCAGCTTCGATATTAGAACCTCCCTTATAAACCGAGCATTTGTGTAAATTATAGGAATGATTTGGGTCTATTCTAAATCGAAGGAAACACGTAAAAGAACTATAGACGATGATTACATTTACTATATTTCCTTAACAAGATCACGGCAATGCAAAGCTTTATAGTGTTATTACGTTGTTTTTCTCAATTTTTTCTGTTTACTTCCATTTTATTTCCTCTATTATTATCGTCATCTTTTTCAAGGGTGGTCGTTTACCTTCCACTTTCCGATCAGGGTCTTTCGTCGATAGGTCAATCTCAGAGTCAGAGGTAGGTGGTGCCAGATGCAGTGACAGAAATTCAGGCACACACACACTATTTGTTTCATTGATTTCTTAGACCTGTAGTAGTAGTCATGGTGACTTGTATTTTGGCTTGGGGTTGTCGTCATGACAACGGAAATGACAGCTGAGAGTTTTTTTTTTGGGACATTAAAATCCCCAAGTGTGTGTGAATATGTACGAAATGAAACTATTTTAAATAGGAAATAGATAAATATCTATTTTGTTTCTAGACAAAGATGATGCGCTAATTTGTTCTACGAAAAAATTAGAACAGGAAGTGAGTTACGTAATGCTGTTCTAGTACATGAATTTTCTTTCTTTTAGCTATTATTATACAATATTAAGTCTTTAAATTAGTTAACAAATGTTCCATCAAGTTCACAAATATCCTTTTTTTTTTAATATATATATCAATAAAATTTAAATAATTTTACAAAATATAGTCAAAATTTATATTTATAGGTGTTAGAATTTCGACTTATTTGTTGCCACTCTTTTCGTTCTGTTTGATCAAAAATTTCATTTGATTGAAAAAAAATAAAAACAAATAAATTAAATTAAATTAAAAATGAAAGTATGACAATGATTTTTGTGTGGAAATAGTGGCAGCATAAAAAAGTCTATATCACTATATTTATCTTAATTTTCTGGGTCCAAGGGGAAAAAATATATAACTTCATAATAAATAAACTGAAATAACGTATGAGTTATTGTTGACATATAAAATGAAAAGAAAAATATAAATTCATATTAAACATGTATTATATATGAATTATTGTTGACGTATTTAAAGGAAACCTTCATCGTAGAAAGCCTGACCTACATTCTGTAGATAAATATATTTTTAAATTATAATAAATTAAAAAGAAATTTAAAGAAATTTAAAAAAATGTTGATATATGTTAATTATATTTTTTAGTCATAAATATATACATCTTGTATAAATTAAAATAACAATACCTTATTATAAATAACTACTTTTCTTCTTCTTCTGTTTTTTTTTTTTTTTTTTTTTGTTACTCTTTCATATTTTAATTTACGCATACAGCAAATTTTTAAACAGTTTTTTTTTTTTTTTTTTTTTTTTAAAGTAAAATTTATGTAACAAAAATAAATTTTTTAAATTACAGTATATATATTATATATATATATATATATATATATATATATATATATATATATATTAATGATTCAACAGAAAGAAGAAAAAGTTGTGATCGACTCTGAAAATGCGAAATAAAAATAGCACAATAAAACGTAGAATTTACAAAAGTAATTGCTTTATACTTTTTTTTTTTTTTTTTTTTTTAAGATAAGACAAGAATATATATAACAAATACGTAATTAAATTAATAAAAATCGTACAATAATAAAACGTGAAACATTCTTAAAATTTCCTGTAAAACTTAAGAATATAATAAGAAATACAAGTAAACCTCGTAACAAATATAAAAGAAAAAATATAAAAAGAAAAAAGAAAGAAAGGAAAGGGAAAAGAAGGAGAAAGATGGAGAAAAATCAAACCTTATTGATTATAATGATTAATTAAGCTACCAGAAATAAAATATAAAAATCTTAAAATTCTTTATAATTTCTTTACAAATACTTCAAATAACCACAAGTTTAACAATGAAAATTTTTATAAATGTTTAGAAATTTTAAGCAAATTTTCCTTTGGGAATTTTAGATAAATCAAAATCATATACTTTCATAATATTCCCAGGCCCATATTTTTTAAATGGGTTGATTATTGAATAACCAGTGTAAAGCTAAATCTGAGCAAAAAAACCACACCTTAAATCCCAATTCTTTTTACAATATTGTAAATGTATCACATCCAAAAATTTAATTTCTATATAGCTGCCAATATTTTAATCTATTCCTGAGTACTTTTAGCCCGCCTTTATTTCGCACCACTTTATTTATAGAAAACTTTTCTTTAATAAATAACTTCGATGAAATAAGAAAAAATTACTTTTAAAAAATAAGTGGTGTGAAATAGAGGCGGGGCTAAAATTACTCCGGAATAAATTAAAATATTGGCAGCTATGTTACTATAAATAAAGTAAAATTTGCAGTATAGTAATTCTTATAATAAAACGTTAAAAAAAAGTGAACAAGGAAAGAAAAGAAAAAGAATATCTGTACTTTACGTTATATAACTTATCACACTTTAGAAAATAATATCAAATAAATAAATAAAACTTAGTACCCATCTTCAAAACAATACAGCATGCGTTAGTATGTTAAACTAGGTGCAAGACAATATTTTCTTAAAACTTATATAAGTATTGTTCAGAGTAAATTTCCGGTGACAGCTATTTAATTCAATTTGATAGAACTCCCCCTCCCAACCCAATAATTCTTGGAATTTATGACGGGTAAACTCATTTAAAAAAGTTGAGTTAAGAATAAATTAAAAATAAAAATAAACAAACCAATGCAACTGAGAATGACAGGCAAGAAAGAGAAGTGAAGAAAAACTTGATTTCTAGACCAACCACGTGATGAGATTGAAGATCTTTATCAGGGAGAAGAACCCAACTGCTTTTATTTACAACACAACAGAATTAATTACAATAATAATTTGAATTTTATTACTATTTTTTTTCAATAATGATTAAATGTAATATTCATTAGATTAATATGTACGGAGAACTTTAACTCTAGTACGTTTTAACTATAATTATTGATTTATTTCTGCCAGGATTTCTGTACGTTAATTTAAAAAAGATTATAATTGGAAAATAACTGTGTGTAAGAACCCTATTAATACAGAGCTAAATAGATACAACTATTTTTCGAAAAAATAATTGTCACCTGATTTCAACGATGATTTTTTGGTCAAATATATATAAGAGTAATATATAACAGTGCTAAAATATAGGGCTACCACAGGGTACTACTTTTTATTATTTTCGTACCAATTGTTCCATAACATGAAATTTATAATAAATTTATGCAGGTAGAGTGCAGATTTACCTGCTAAAATATATTATAAATTTTATTTGGGTAAATAGTGGTAGGAAAAGAGTGTTAAATAAAAAGTAGACATTTAAAGATATTGGTGACACTGTACCCTATATTTAATCAGCTTCTCTCCATATAAAGTTTAACTCCCTTACAATGTTTCCGTTCGATATCATATAACCATAGCCTCCTTAACTAGATGCCTGTCACGACACTCGGAAACTTGGCAACAATTGAAACGGTAGACAACGCCACCTGGTACAGATTGCATGAATTTTTTATTCAACTGTCACCAATAATTTTAAGAAGTGATATATGATATATAGAATCGACGTTTCTTCGATTCTATTCACCTTTTATGTATATCATATCTCGCTTTTAAAATTTTTTGGTGGCTGTTGAATAAAAAAGTCGCGCAATCTGTACCAGGTGGCGCTGTCTACCGCTTCAACTGTTGCCACGCGACAGGCATCTAGTTTAGGAGGCTATGATATAACTAAGCATAAAAACACTATAAATTTTGTAACTTCGTATTAACTTTTATTTTCAAAGGATTTTTGCATTTTTTAAAATTATATTTAAGATTCGTTTGATATTTATTCTTAAAAATTGTGATTTGGCAAAGTTTTATCAAATAATAAAAATCAAATGTATTATGTGTAAAAATGTGAAAAGAAATACAGTCGAACCTCGTTAACGTGAATCTCATAGAGGATAAAAAATTTGTTCATGTTATCAGTAGTTCATGCTATCATATCAGTAACTAATCTTCGTATAACTAATCTTCATTTTGACGGAGATTGTGGGAACAGTTCATGTTAAAAGTAATTCACGTTAACAGTGTTTACGTTAACGAGGTTCGGCTGTATGTATTTGACATACATATTTATGCAAATTTGATATATTATTGAAATGGTATGTGTACGTAAAAGTCATATTTCTTTACCACAATCCGTAGAAACCAGGATACATATTACGATAAAAATTATTAAGAATTAAAATCGTAAATTACATCTTTTGACGGGTACTGATGGTGAGTTTATGCGAAAAGCCTTTACGAAAACAATGTTATTATTTATTTACATTTTCGTCCTAACAGTCATGACTATTCCTGATGACACTATGGCTGCTTTGGAGGTGCAGGGGGTCATATATATTTCATAATTTTTCACTATTTTTCCGTCTTTAATTTAAATTATGCATTTTACCAATATGTAGTAATCAGTTGCTATGATTAAAATAATAAGGCGTTTAGATGTTATCGCACTTGTAAGATTTTGGTACCATAGGCCATAGTGATAAAGAATTTTTCTTTGTGTCCCTGTAAAAAATCTATAAGTTCTAGATATAGGGTTCGTGCTACGGTGACTTGCAACATGCGTACCAACTTACAGCTTATTCGAGCAAAGCGTTTAGACGCTAGCGTGTTCACGCACACACATACATACATCATCGTAAAAATAGTGAAAACGGACTCAGGGGACCTCAAAACATATAAAAACACCAAAATCTCGAATTCGGATTTTTGACACGATTACAATACTTTCCTTACATACGTATGTTCGGAAAGTAAAAATTTTTATCATGAGCCTTGTTTAATCTCTTTGTCGTGACGAAATAATACATACATATATATATATATATTTAAATACATACTCTAAATATAAAAGAAGTTCTCATTTTTTCACATATTTTATACAATATTAATATCGCACAAAAACATTAAATTCAGTGAAAGCCTCTTTAAACCAACTAAACTTTCATACTATGCTGAACTAAAGCAAAAAAAAAAAACTTGACAATCTTCATTTTTTTCTCCTTCTTCTCTGCTTCTTTATAATTCCTCGGATCTTTGACGGGTAAACCCATTTAAAAAAGTTGAGAACAAGAATAAATAAAAAGTGAAAATCAAACGAACCCATGCAACCGAGAATGACAAGCAAAGAAAAGAAGCGAACGAAAAATCTGACTTCTAGACCAGCTCACCCGAGGTGAGGTTGAAGCTCTAATGTCAGGGAGGCGAACCTAACCTGCTTTTACCTGGAAGTCAGTATCAGAAGTGAAAGCTGAAAGATGACTACAAGAACCACTCCTTAAAAAGTGCTTCAGAGGTGCTTCAACATAAAACTTCGTATCTGTCTAGTTACCAGAGATAATTCCGATAAAGCTTGAGTTAAAAAAAAGTAGAAGAAGAAAAAGAAGAAAATGCTCGAAAAAAATTCTTTTACATAAGAAGTTCTTTCACTTTTAAGACATTTTTGACTTTATACATATTTTGTTACGATAGTAAACAGCAAAACTCTGAAAAGGACTTTTTTATATGAAAAATGCGTGTAAAATGGCAAACTAACAGTTCAATAAAGCATATCTTAATATAGAACTATTATGAAAAGATAGTTTCAAAATTCCATAGAAAACAACGTGAAATTTCTAACTCACTTCAAATGCTATCGTATTTTCCTGGGCATAACGCGCAGGTTTCTTAAATCAGTTATACACTGGAAACTTAAATTTACAGTAAAAGCAATTTTCTAACAAGCTATTAGTACTTACGAATATAGTTTTATTTGTGAATTAAATTTTCTTGTGTATAACTCATTTATGTGACCAGCGCGTTATACGCCGGAAAATACGGTACTTCTTTTAACCCCTTAACGGTCGCATATTTTTCAAAGACACGCCCATAAAATCTACATTTTTGTTTAGTTAAAAAAAAAAAAAAGATTGAAAATAAATATATGAATAATATATATATATATTCTGTACATATTTTTAAATACATTATATATAGTTTGGTACTGGCTGATGCTTTCGTGTAACCTAAAATATTAAAGGAAGAATACACGTGGGGCGTAGTCACTGCCCGTGAATATCACGGAAGCGAGAAGGAAGGGGTTAATCATAGATGCCAATTAATTTATTCCGGAGTATTTTTAGCCACGCCTTTATTTCACACCACTTTATTTATAGAAAAATTTTCTCCAACATATAACTTCGATAAAAGAAAAATTTATCCTTAAAAAAATAAGTGGTATGGAAAACAAGGTGGGGCTAAAAATATTCCGGAATAAATTAAAATGTTGGCATCTATGCTATTAATAATAATCTAAATTGTGTAAATATTGCAAATAAATAAAGTAATTAAAAATATAGCAGAATATTTATTTATTTATTATATATATATATATATATATATTAAGGAATTGTGTCCAGAGTTACAGATAATTCCTTTTCATGACGATTTCTTCGCAAATGCATACTTGCCAACCATCTCATTGATAACCGTACAATTGTTACCCCCCCCCCCCCCTGAAAAAAACGCCCCTTTTCTCATACCACTATATATTTAGAGTAATTCTCTCCAAATTACGATTAAATAAGACTAAAATTACTCTAAAAAATTATTGGTGTGAAAAAAAAAGGCGGGTACTAAAAATTGTACGGTTCATAATGAGATGGTTGGCAAGTATGCAAATTCAATTTGAGAATTTGTGTTAAAAATTGTGAGCTACCGATCTTCCAATTTCCAACAAGTTGGATGATAAGTACTGTGGTTTTTGGATTAGAATATGAAAAAGCTTTTTTAAAAAATCGATGATTTTGAATCGATTTCGACAAAAATTGAAATTTGCTTGTAAATAATGACTTAGAGATCACAGTGAAAAAATCTCTAAACTCGACTAAAAATTAGAAATTGTATAGTACAGTCGGGAAAAAAAAAAAAAAAAACGCAACACCCAACGTAACTTCGTTGCTAATCGATGTAGAAAAATGTAATAGGTATCATTCGACGGGGAATTGTAAGTAGTTTCAGAAAATGAATTGAAATTTTGAATTGGGGGTCGTCTACATATTAAAACGCGCACCAACTTTGATTTTTTCAATGGTAATGCCCCATTTTTATTTTATATTTGAATTCCTGGGATCGCGACAACGCGAAAAAGTATATTGGTTGTATATTTTACTTATTTTTTCACAGAGTTATAAGCGTTCAAAGTTTGAAGGTGCTAATGTTAAATTCATATTTCAAACTTTTATTAATATCTTCACAAAAAATAACTTGATCGATATAATTTTTTTTTTACGAGATACAGTGAAGAAACCCAAACATAATCCATCATTACTTTTGATTCTGAAAAATATTTTTAATTCTGAAAAATATTAATAAATTCATATTCATAAAAATTATGAATTATAACCTATATTAATTTTTACATAAAATGAATCCTAATGCTGAAAAATATGGGTGTGCAAATTTGCAGCTCATTCCAGTTATTAATTTTCGAGATATAAATAAATCTTTCTTTTGGAGGGGTTTAGGGGGCCGTCTCTTATAAAGTTTTGCGTGAGATAACGAATCAAATTTTAAAAAATAACAAAGAAAATCAAACAAAATATTTTTATTTTTTATTTACGCATCAAGTTATATAACAACAATGTCAAACGCAAAGAAATGAAACAGAAATGATGATTTTTAGACATAGCGTCAAGAATTCATGGGCGTCGGCACATAGGGGCAAGGGGGGGCACTCGCCCCCTCCTGGAAAATTCTAATAAGTAAAAAATTATGAAAAAGAAATTTAATTAAAGCTTTAAAACTGTCATTAGAATTGAAATGACTAAATAAAATTTATGTCACAAAGCCGATTAGATTCAAACCGACCCGACTTGCATTTATAGGTTGTCTTTCTCTAACTTTTCCCTTCAAATAGATTTTAAATCGACTTGACAGTAAGTTTTTCGAATTAGTGTTGGTTTAGAATAAGCTATACAATTTTTATAAGTAAAATGTATTAGCTTAAATTATATGTATAAAAATTTATTGTACTAAATGCTTACACAGAAATTTACTTAATCACTTCAATCAACCAGCCAACCATTTGAATCAAACTGAATTTTTTAAAATATGCTGAAATTTTGTAGTGTTGAGTTTGCCCCCTCCTGAAAAATTTTCTGGCGACGCCACTGCAAGAATTCCTGTTTTCTAAAGAAGACAAGCCCCGCCTTCATCGTTCTTCAAAACAAAACAATATAGAAAAGAAAAGTAAATGTGACATTGGGTATTCCTGTTAAACCCCTTATTGTATGTTGACAAAAATATGCACAAGTGGTATTTACTTCCTCGATTAATTGGCGATAAATTTTGACTCTTTTAAACGAACACTAGAAGAAAAAAAATTAGGCGGGGTTTACTGTTTTAAATAGAAAAATAGGTTTAATGTAAAATTTTCAAATATAAAAAACGAATGGAATTGGAATGCAAGACAGACTTGTAAAATCGTTTCTTAACTACCGTCAAAGTTAAAAAAGGCTTAAACATTTGCTTCGTATATTGCTTTATTTTATTTTATTTATTTACTTATTTATTTTGCAGGGGGGAGGGTTATTATTTTAAGGACACTTTAGTCTTTAAAATTTTATTAATATATTTTAACTTTATACATTTTTAAAAACATATTTTAACTGTTATAAATATATTTTAACACTTTTTGCGACTGCAGGATTTCATCTTTTTGACAGTAAGACCCGCCTTCGGGCGTTATAATCTCAAAATAAAATATTTCAGAACAAATTTTCTGTATTCACAATTATATTACAAATGGATATACATTATAATTATATTCTTTCTAATCAATATATTTCTATTCATAGTATATTTTATTGCAAAAATATGAACACTGGGTACACACTTAAGAAATATGTAACACACAAATTACGAAAGAAACGCCCACTGACTGAGTTACAGATTTTGAAATGACGTGAATCTACGTCAGCAGTCGCGAAACGGTTAATTAAGAAATTATATTTTCATAGAAATTATAAAACAAATCGTACAGTTCCAAAGAGTTCAACTGACCAAAAACTGGTAAGTGCGATTAAAATTGTTTAATATTTACTTCATGAACCCTTACAATAATTTGTCCGAAAAGATTTAGTTTATGCGTCGTTGTATATATATATATATATATATATATTATTTCATTTCGTATATTATGTTACCTACCTACGAAAGAAAATTTAAGCTTTATTGGTGATCAGTACAGCCATAATAGACACTTTTACTTAAAAAATATTGCACTTTTTTCAAAGGGTACTGTATGGACTAATCGCAAGTGTAATGCATTTAAATAGACCTAAAATTATCTAAAAAAGTGCTGAAGTATATACAAATCTAAAAATTGAATTCAAGTTAATTAAAAAACTGGAAAAAAAGAAAAACAACACTTTATTAATTTTATAATTATTTTTTTCCTGAAAGATTTCCGGTGTGAAACATTAAAATTTTGTCTATTTCTTATACGACCTTAATTTTATTTTTCTACATTTACAGAAAGCCCCCTAACACATTTTTGTTTACAACTCTAGAAATACTAAAGATAAAGTATATAAACAGTATACTTTTTCGCACTGCCAGACTCTCAGAAATTCAAAAATGAAGTCAAAATTGGGTGTTGCTATTGAAAAAAAATCAAAGTTGGCGATCATTTCAATATGTATATGACCCCTAATTCAAAATTTGACAACATATTCAGAAAGTGCTTTTAATTTCCTGTTGAATTATGTCTATTATATGTTCCTGTGTCAATTAATAACGAAATTACAGCGAGTGTTGCGTTTTTTTTTTCCCCGACTGTACAATAATGCTTAATTAAATTCAAGGAAAACTACGCATTGACATTTTATAATTTGTATACTAGCATTCTTCCAACAAAAAATTACATTTTTTTTTTTTTTTTTTATGATAATTAATTCAATTTAAAGTTGGTCGTTTTTAAAAAGCAGGTTTTACTTTTTTTGACTAGACAAAGGGTTTACAGGGTTGGAACACGGGCGCATACTACTATTAACGAAATAAATATTTCTGCTTCTTAAACCAACGATTTAATTTATAGAAATTCCTTAAACAAATACAGGTATAAATTTAGGGCCTGTGTTCCATCCCTGAGGTTATAAACACAAGCACACAAAAACAACAACAACAAAAAGTTTTACATTTTAAATTTTGAAAATAAAAATTCTCTTATTTTCATAATCTTAAATTTTCATAGTAAGTTTTGGTTAATGTTTAAATTTACAACTATTGTTCACTATTAGGTCATCTTAATACTTCAAAAGAAAACTTTCAAAAACATTAAATTTTAAATTGAATAATAAGATTAAAGTCTTTAACACTTCACATAGTTTAATTTTTCACAGTAGGCTTATTGCCATTGTTAATACACTGACTGAATTTAAATTATGTAAACTTAATATCTCAGAAGATTTTTTTTTAAATAACAAAGAAGCTTAAAACTTAAATGAAAACTAAACAAAGAAAACCTCATAATTTAATTCTTAAGATCGACAGTATTGTGATTTTTTATTATTCTTTGCTAATCTCTTTTTTACTTTTATAGTCGAAAATGAAAGCGAAAAAAAAAAAAAAAAAAAGTAAGTAAAAGAAAAACGTTATTACATTAATTTCAAGGAATTTTGCTTTTTATTTATTATTTATTCTTACTCGAAATAATTATATAATTAAATAAGAAAACAAAGTTTTCTTAATGTTACTAAATTGTAGTTTAATAGGATTAACTTTTATAACATGTATATAGTTGTCAGTCTATTACGCATAGTAAATAACTTTTATACGACTCTTTACATATAGTAATTTTCGCCTTATTTAAATTACAGGTAAATCTTACTGAAAAAAAAAAAAAAAAGTTATTACATTAATTTCAAGAAACTCTACTTTTTATTTATTATTTATTTTTACTCAAAATAATTATATTATTAAATAAGAAAACAAAGTTTTCTTAACGTTACTGAATTGTAGTTTCATAGGATTTAACTCTTATAACATGTAAGTAGCTGCCTGTCAATTACGCATAGTAAATAACTTTCATACGACTATTTACAAATAGTAACTTTCGCCTTATTTAATTACAGATAAATCTTACTGAAAAAAAAAAAAAAGTTATAACATTAATTTGAAGAAATTCTATTTTGTATTTATTATTTAATCTTTCTCGAAATAATTATAGAATTAAATAAGAAAACAAAGGTTTCTTAATGTTACTGAATTGTAGTTTCATACAGAGCTGCCAACCTAATACCGCCCCTTTTTCTACACCACTTAATTTTTTGAGTAATTCTCTTCAAATAAATTTGCGATGAATTAAGAAAAGAAATACTTTAAAAATTAAGTGGTGTAGAAAAGGGGGCGGTACTAACGATTTGCCGGATTAGGTTGGCAGCTCTGTTCATAGGATTTAACTCTTTTAACATGAATGTAGTTGCCAATCTATTACGCATAGTAAATAACTTTCATATGACCAGTGGCGTATGCAAGGGGGGGGTTTGGGGGTTTAAACCCCCCCCCCTTGACAAAATGTATGATAAGAAAAATTAGGCTGTTCCTTACATTTTTTTTCACATTTCAGGCGGAAAAAATGTATGGCAAGCGTAGAATGTTTTTTTCTACGAAGTGGTTTAAAATTATGACTAACTTTTTTTTTCATTACTCTGCAATAAACACTCCTGAAAATAACTAAACCACTTCATTTGCGCGGCGCGAAACATGTTTCCCCTGAAAACAATTCTCTAAAAGGATTTCACCTTTATGTCCGGTTTCCACTACGGCTTTTTCGACGGCTTCTATTCAGAATCCTTTGATGTGGTCAGCCGGTCTCAAAACCCTCGAATGGCGTTGGAAGACCCTGGTTCTAACCCCCAGCTGAGATAATTGATGGGCCAGAGGCAGATTTTTTTTTTCAATTTCGCATGCTTTCCTTTGAAGTAACTGCGCAATCTGATAAAAAAAGGTTACAACTGATGACAAGACATTTGGCTCTTTGTGTGCGGAGCGTGATTAAATGGTTTTTTTGGACCTGGAAGCTCCAACTCTAGTGGAAACCGGCCTTTACGAGTTCATACTCAAGGACAAGAGGGTCGACCATGAAATATTTTGCGTAACTATGTATTGAATTTTATGTTTTGTGTAGCAGTTTGTACAGGCTCTAAGTTATTCGTCACTAATTAAAGATTTTTTAGTTTGATCTTCTAATTGGTGAGTTTGTTTTACTATTTTTCATTTTCTTACTCTTATTTTCGGCAAGTAATTATGATATTTTAAAAGATTGTTAAACTTCATTAAAAATAAACTTAATTAAACCTAAATAAACTTAATTAAACCTAATTAAACTTAATTAAAAATTCGGAAGGACGAACCCCCCCCTTGGAAAAATCCTGGATACGCCACTGCATATGACTATTTAAAAATAGTAACTTTCGCATTATTTAATTGTACATAAATCTCACTGGGAAAGAAAAAAAAACTAATAAAAGTTTGTCGTACAAAGATTGTTAAGGATCCGTAATAAATTGGCACTTCTACATGTACCATACGCCCATGATTGCTAAATTAATAGATTGTGTTTTGTAGAAGACTGAGCCACTGTTTTCTCATCCCTAATCAATTTCTTATATGATCGTAGAAAACTAATATTAATTTCTGTTAAAAACTGGTGATATTTCATATTCCTGGAAACCAGAATGTTTAGAAATCATGTAAGTTTTTTTTTTCTCCCCAAAATACTATTACTGCATTGGAAAAAAAAAAAAAAAAAAGTTTCAAATAGAAGAAAAAATTACAAGCAAATTAATTGAATTATAAATCTTTCTTTATTATTTATTTTAGTTTAGTTTCAAGTGAACATCACTAAAGAAATAAAAACTCTAGAAAGTCTAAAAAATTTCAGTTTTTTATTTTCTTTCTTTTTTTCTTTGTAAATAAGTGTTACGGTGAATTTGTCATTATTTTTATGGAATGAGAATTAAATTAATGGAAAAAAGAAATAAAAGTTCTTTAACAAATTAGGAATTTTGATGATGTTTAAAATTGTCATTATAAAATAAATTATTTTTTAAATAATTGCCATTAAATTATTTATTAATGCAATGCTAATTTGTTTTAAAAGCAAATTGTCGTAGCAAAATAGTTTTATAATTTATTTATTTATTATAATTATTATTTATTATTATTTTAAAGCCAATAGAGATTTATATATATATATATAATATTTGTAGAAAAATATAAATTTAATTTATGAGGAATTTAAAATTTACACAAACGATATTATTATTAAATAAATAAATTATTCAAATTAAAATTTTTCCAGTGTAGCATTTTTATATAAATGATGCAGTCAAATTGTACTTTGAGCAACAAAATAATATATGTGTATATATATGTATATAAATTAGAAATGTTTGAATGTTATTTATGTTTTAAAAATCAGTAAAATGTCAGAAATTTTCCCAGAAAACTACGCATTGTTAAAATTTCCAAAATTGTGACTGGATACAAAAAAAGAAAACCTTGAAAATTTTTGGAGTTACTGATAATTTTAATACAAAAAGAACAATTAATATTTCGATATCCATTATTTTATTGTGAATTTACAGAAAGGATTTCAAAATTGATAAAGATTTATATTATATCTATATTCAATATCCATCTTTAATTGTCCTTCCTCAATCCAAAAAATAATAATAACAACAATCATACTCAGTTATGCTCATTTTATTGGAGGTAGAAACATCCAAATTATATTTAGATACCACATATTAAAATTCGAGTTAAATTATCGTACATCCATAGCAATAAATAAATAAATAAATAAATAAATAAATAAACTTTAAGTAAATATTCAGAGACATACTGGAGTTTATACTAGTAGTCCTTAAGATTTTCTTAAGGTTAAATAAAACCGTAACCGTTAGATATAAAATATTATTAAAGGCAAATCGTGATATAATTAATATATTTCTTATTCTGTTTTATACTACCAAAAAATAATTTATCCTTTGAATATAAAGCACTAAAAAAATATGATTTAAAGTTACAAAATTTTAATTAAAGTAATAGTATGATATGTTTTTTCTCTTACTCATGATATTGATACTCATGGTAACTTTCATGATATGTTTTTTTCTTTTAGCTTAATGCGAGTAGTAAAGAAATAAAACAATATAACAGAAGAAAAAAAGATGAAAAAAAAAAAAGAGCATCAAAAGAAAAAAATTAATACCTGAAAACAGACTGCCATATTTACCTACGTATAAACTGCAGACCAGTTTATCAGGTTTTCACTGAAATTTTTATAAATATAGCTATAACTAGAAATATATATAGCTATATCCGAGCGTTAAACGGAAGACGCGGGTTCAATTCCCGGCTCTGGTATTTTTTCACATAGTTGGTATAAAAGAAAGCCTTCCACTGCAATCTATCAGAAATATAGCTATATCTTTTAATTAGAATTTAGTGTAAAACGGATTTATGTAACTTCCGAATTATACGGTAATAATTACTGTGGAAGTATCTTAAAGATATCTAAAAGAGACTGAAAAATAAATGATTCACATATGGGTAAAAAAAGTACAATTTTTTTGTATATATATTCTACGGATTAAAGACAAAAAATATATAACACGAAAAGCAGCCGACAAAAAAAGAAAGAAAGAAATTGTATGAATTAAACACAGGGGGAAAAAGTTGCAGTACAAAAAAAGAAAAAAAAAAGTATAACTCATCCATGGTTGTAACTAAATGCGCCATATATTTTTACAGAAGAATTATAGAGTGAATTAATTTGTAGCCATTTGTGTGTGATTATAAATCGATCCAAAGACACGTGTGCCTTTAATAACTATAGAAATTCACTTTTAGGCTATTCATAGCAAAGAAACGCGACACAGAAAGGAATTAAAGTTTTTTTTTTTTTTTTTTTTTTTCTTTCTTTCTTTTTTTATTCTTTTTTTCCCGTTTGTCTATGGGCTGAGGTACTTTTTATGGTGATTAGCCCCTATGCACCTGTCCTCCCCAAGTCACTCGTTTGGGGGTAGGGAACACTTTACGACGTTCCACGCAACTAAGTAACCTTTTGAGGGAAAAATAAGGGTCATAGGGGAGGATAGCCTATGAAATAGTCTCAAAGTTTGTTATTCTTTTTGAAAGAAAGTTCTTGAAATTGAAGATGAATTTTAGATCAAAAGTATCACACTTCCTTACATTAACATAACCAGAATTTGATAATTTGAATAATTTAATAAGTAGCATTTTTATGCTATTTTTTGAACTACAAACCTGTAGAGCATTGCGATGCTTCGTTTAAAACATCTAAAGTGTGACTTCGTATTCAGATTCACGTGGCTTTAAAGCCATATAATTGTAACGTGTTTGCTATGACAAATAGCTTTTTTTTTTTTCCATCTGTGATACCAAACAAAAACCTCGTAAGATCAGACATTTTATATGTATATTATATACATATATATGCACATACATACACAACAGGCTTGCCAGATTTGGCCTTTTTTTATTCCATAGTCACCAAAAATTTTTAATTCTAACGTTTGGCTAATCACTTCGAAGACAGATAGTCTATTATTTATATCAAATGTCACTTCTCAAAATTATTGGTGACTATTGAATAAAAAAAAAAAGACACATCTGACAACGCTGATACACGCACACTCTCATATGTATATATATATATACACATCATTCTTTTTTTCCACTATAATATTATCATGCTGCTTGGTTCCGGATGATTACATAATTTTTTACAATATCTTAAATGCAAGAAAAGTATTGTAATCATGAAAAAAAGTTGCCTTTGATATTTTGGTGTATCTATACGTCTTGAAGTCCCTTGAAACCACTTTAGTTAGTTTTACGATGATGAATGCTTGTCATAGATGCCAACATTTTAATTTATTCCGGAGTATTTTTACCCCCGCCTTTATTTCATACCACTAATTTTTTAAGAGTAAATTTTTCTTATTTTATCGAAGTAATATATTGAGGGAAATTTTCCTAAAAGATCTAATGTAAATAATCTGGTGCGAAAGCGTCTAAACGCTTTGGTCGAAGCAGCTGAAAGTTAGTACGTATTTTATAGGTCATCGTAGCATAAAAACTGTATAGATTCTGGTGAACCTAGTGTTTATTGTTTTTTCACAGGAACACATTTTTTTTTTTTTTTCCTAATCATTATGGTTTATGAGCTCAAATTATTTAAAATCCAATATTGAGTAAATGTCTTATTTGACTAAGCTTTAAATGTATATGAATGTTATAGGTCACCGTCGCACAAACTGTCTACAGCTAGGTAAATCTAGCACTAAAAAATTGTTACAGGGACACAACAAAATTTCTTTATCATTACGACCTATGGGCTGGAATTGTTTGAAGCGAAACAGCATTAAATGAAACATTTATGTAAGAAAAATACTCTAACATACCAAAATTGCCAAATTTTATAATTTATTCCGAACCATTGTTAGCTCCGCCCTTTTTTCACACCGGAAATTTAAAAAAATGAGTTTTCGTTAATTAATCGTTGTCACATATTAAGGGAGATATTCTATAAAATTTCTGGTACGAAAAGAAGGCGGGGCTAAAATTGCTCCGGAATAAATTATAAAAGTTGGCAACTCTGACATACTATTACAATTTTCTCTTTGTTTAACCCTTTGCGGCGCAAGACAATTCAGTTCATTTAAATTATACTGCCACCGGAATTCATGAACCAACTTAAACTAAAAGAAATTTTTAATTTTAAGGTTTAAAAAACTGGCCTTTTCTGCTATGTTATAAACGTAAATTTTTGCTAAAAAATTTCCGGGATGAATTTTTGCAGCTGGATCTTAAATTTTGCGTCCTCGCAGCGAGGACAGCGCGCGTTAAGGGGTTAACTACTCTTAACGACTTCTTCATTTAAACAACCATTAATTACTTAATGTCTGGAAAGTCTAGTGGATACATTCTATATATTTTGAAAAGAAATGCTATAGCATCATTCATCGAAATATATTCAAGCATTACACAATTCTTAAATAATAACACGACACAAAAGAAAAGATACACTAAGTTATGCTTAAAGCAAAAAAGAAAATAAATACTAAGGACATTAGAAACACCTAAATTTTCTTTTAATATTATGTAAACAAGATAAGGGGGAGAGTGACAAAAGAACGTATATCGCTGCTCTGAATGACTAAGTAATTTAGAAAATGACATTTAAATAACGGAATTGAATTGCTGCAATTCGTGTGAATTACAAAACTTTTCTATTTTAGAGAATGTTTTATTCCTTTTAAAATAAAACTTGGATTAGGTTGTGGGAATAACTTGATTCTATATGCATAAATTACTGATAAAAAGTAGATGTTACCCTAAATAGTGTTTTTTTTTTTTTTTTTAATGGAAATTGTTGTAAAACAAGATTTAAAAAAAACTACTAAGAATTTCTTTGTGACCGTGGATAAATTCGTTATTTGTCACATTTTATACCAAAATTTTAAAATAAATTAACAAATAAAGAAGAGAAAGAGATAAGAAAAAATAGATTTTGAGAAAGTTTTCTAGTATTTGTACAGATTTAATTAAATTATTGATAGAGGACGCATACAGTAAAGATATTTAAGGAGAAATTGTTGAAATAATCACTCAAACTTTTGAGATAGTAGAAATATTTCAAAGATGTCATAGGAGTACCGGAAATGTGATGTTTAAATTTGCCCTCTCTGTGGGATTGTATCCAAATGCATTAAAAATGTTATTTAATTTATACTGACATCCCTTAAGTTCTTAATGCAATTTTAATAAGAAATATGCTCAGCACTTTTTATTAATCTTTAAACCATTGACGGGCAAGGGAATTTTGCTTCTTTAAAATGAAAAGCCACTAAGCCTGAGATTTATCAACAATGTTAGAAGAAAAGAAATAAATGAAGCTATAAAAGTTATAAAAGTGTCTAAACTATAAAAGTAAAATTTTGTTGAAAATTTCCAGGACGAATTCTTGGATTTGAGTATTAAAATTAGATGGAATATAATAAATCCTTCGAAGGAATAAAAGGAGAGATATTAATAAATGTAAATTGTTATATAAAGAAATGATTGACTCAAAAAATGTCCGCTGTCTACACACTCAGTTTTTATACGCACAGCAGTTAAACTATAACTGTGAAACCTATCTATATTATTGTGAATTCCATCTTTTACTCATTCAACCCTTTTATAGACAATGAGTATCTGAACGGTGGAGAACTGTGTATTCATCTAAATTTTATTATAAACAACATTTATTTAATCATATGATATTCGGTGAAGAATTTTCATTCGGGAATAAAAAATAGAATTGGGGTTACCTCAGAATATGTGTGAAAAACCGTGGCATAATCTGTTTCGTCTACTTTTCTTTTCTTTTCTTTTCTTTTCTTTTTTTTTTTTTGTAACCGGTTCACAGCTGCTAACTTACAGGGCTGCCACAGGGGACTTTTTTTTTTTATTATTATTATTATTGTTCCACTATTTTCATAACATGAAATTTATAATAAATATATTAAGGCGAAATTCAGATCTACCTGCGAAAATATATTATAAATTTTATTTATTTATGTAATTTTTTAAATAGTAGTACGAAAAGAATATGAAAAAAAGTCGCCTGCGGCAATTTTTTAATGATTGAAAACGTACACTTATTTGTGTGAATTTCTTTTAAAATTGTTGGTAGCCTCAAAACTTGACAGCTACGCTGGGTAAACACGATATTTGTAGAATAATGACGATTTTATCGGTTTTTTTTTTTTTTTTTTTTTTTTTTTTTTGAATATCATATTTTCCAGTACATAATCCCCAGGTTGGATACAATAGTTTTACACCAGAAATTTTATATAACAAAAAAAAAAAATGAAAACGTACACATTTGTGTGAATTTCTTTTAAAATTGTTGGTAGCCTCAAAACTTGACAGCTACGCTGGGTAAACACGATATTTGTAGAATAATGACGATTTTATCGGTTTTTTTTTTTTTTTTTTTTTGAATATCATATTTTCCAGTACATAATCCCCAGGTTGGATACAATAGTTTTACACCAGAAATTTTATATAACAAAAAAAAAAAAAAAAAAAAAAAAAAAAAAAAGAAGAATGTTACGAAAAAAAAAAATTATCTGGTTTTGTATACATCTTTGTTATTTACTTAAAACTTCTGGTGTGAAACTAATTTATTTTACCTATTCTGGAAATTATAATAAATCTAATAAACCGTATTAAAAATTGGCCATTAATAATTGTTTGACTACAGTATTTTTACAGCGATAGAAATATTTATGCATAGTCCACATTCAATTTTTCCCTTCTTGTACTGAAGAAGAATAAAACAATACCAATACTAACAATTAAATAAAATAATACACACAAAAATGAGTAATAAAACATTGGATTTTTTTTTTTTTTTTTTTTTTTTTTTTAACTACATAAAAACACGATTATTTCTATTTTGTCTTTTTCTCACAAGATAAAACCAACAACAAAAAAACTACAGATGTATAACGTAAACATACATACATCCCTGGTAAGAACAGTTACAAAATCGAATGACTTCCCTAATTCAAAGTTAATGCCTCGGCTATTGAGGAAATGCTAGACAAACCTGAATGGGGTAATAACAGTAATTAAAGGGATCAAGGAGTAGACAGCATGAGGTGTATTGCTTCGTAGGGCTAGAACAAATAGGTTCTTGTGTTAGAAGTTTCTCACGATTATTGGGGGTGCGTCTGACTTATTTTGTGTTCAAGTTACCGTTACAAGAGAAGAAAAGAAATAAAAAGAACCTCGCGAAAAAATAGACCGATATTTATCAAATATATTAGTGTTTTCTTGTAAACATCAAATGAAGAACGCGTTTGTTGAGTCAATGGATTTCGAGTAAAAGGATATTAGATTGTGTGATAATCAGGGGATAAATAAAATTTCTGGAATTTATGTTCTACCCTGAGGGTCTTACCAGCAAAAACATTTTCATAATTTTTCAAATCATCCGATAACAAAATTGATTTGTGATTATAAATTGCAAATGATATTTTTTGTTTATTAAACTGAATTACTTTTAAAAAATCATTTAAAGAAACAAAGTTTTCACTTTGTTATTCGCTATAGAATAAAATTATAGAAGCTATTGTAAATAACTTCATATCATCATCAATTTTTACAGTAACTTCTAATATTGTAAAAATTATAAAAGTTATTGTAATTCAGTTACAATAAATTCTAGCGTAAATGCCGCAAGCCATAGAACAGTTTGCATCAGAAATTTTATTTAACCCTTTCAGGGGCGGTGGTTGCATAGTGCAACCACAAATTTAAATTCAAAATTGCAAAAACTGTCCTCGGAAATTTTTTTATAAAATATTTCTTTTGTAACTTCCTTTATTTCTTGTCTTTTAAAATTGTTGGTGATTTCTGGTAGCTGTAGATTTTAAATGAGGACAATTTGCTTGTCCCTGAAAGGGTTAATAGGCATCAGTGTATTAGTAACAGTTACTAAAACATTTCATTTTACTAAATAAATTTTTTGGCGTGATACGGGCGTGCATGATCTGCAGCGTTAGTGCCAAAAATTATTTTAGTTATCAATGTACAGGGTGCAGAATCAAATGTCCCTAATTTGGAAAGGCTGGCATACTTAATAAAATGTTTAAAAGCATCAGAAAAATTTAAAATTACATAATATGACTCATAGAGTTTTTATAAGTAGATTTATCAGCGAATTTTCGCTTTCAGGATACATATCTGATAGTATAGTTCCAGCTAAGTATGCTATAGCATTTTTGTAATCACAGTGCGATAGCAACGGTTACTGATGCATGAATGTCTTCAACATCTGTTGAAAATATATTAAAGTTGTAAATGCTGCATTTAGGACATTGCTAAATTTGCAATATGTCCATGTAAATATTTTTCGTCACAAAAGACTTAGCAAAGAAAAAAAGATTCTGTAGCTATATCATATAGAAGAGCACATCGCACATTGATTATTGGACTTTTTTTTTTTTTTTTACTACTGTGCCACATGGACGTTTTCTGAGTACGAAAATCTGCAATTACCGTATTTTTCTGCGTATAATTCGCTGGTCAAATAAATTGGTTTCAAACCAGAAAATTTAATTTACAAATAAGGGTGTATATGATCGAGATAAGTCATCGTTTAAAAGTAGCTTTGTTGATAAAATTTTCTCTGTAAAACTTATCTAGCAGACCTGCAAATTATATGCAAGAAAATATGGTATGTTTATTCACAATATTTCTCTCATGAAATGTCACATCATAAAGGTACCAACGAGATGGAGAGTCCTATTATAAAAGATTGAAGAACTTACGTTTTTAAATAAACATATTTATTCGTATATAGCAGTACATAAAAATGAGGAGGGTTGGCAGCTTTGCTTCCAACATTTTATTTTGTTTTATTTCATAAGTTTTGATTATATTCTGAGGTTTTGTTTTAAACACCCGGCAAGTGTTTTCCTCTTTTTTTTTTTTTTTTTTTTTTTTTTAATGTAAAATTGCGTATGAAATTCTATTTTGCTAAAACTAATTAAATAAATAAATAAAGGTGAAATAAAAAATAAAAATAATATAAAAAATACTACTTCCTTGAAAAAAAAAAATTCAGATAAAAAAAAAAAAACAACTAATGAAAGAGAAAAAGCTATGAACCCAAAGTAAAATGACTGGTGTGCTTAATTATCCAAGTAATTTTATACATTGTTTCACATAAGACCGAGAAAGACAAAAAAACAAAAAACAAAAGTATATATCGATTTCTCTGAAATTCCTGCTATTCGTCTTCGACCAATAAATCAGCCAATCAAGTTGTCAGAATTTGACGGTCTATTATAGAAAGGTATCAGGAAATCTGAGATTTAATACATTAAAGAGCTATAAATATCTTTATTTTATCTATTACGGCTCATCATATGCAATTACAAGACTATTCAAAACGGGTTATTTTTGCGTACTTGAAACGGATTCTCCAATCCAACCATCTGTGGCAGAACTTTTCTTTATCTTTGCCCATATGTCATCGCCTATGCCAATAGCTTGAATAAAATAAAAACAGTCGAAATCCGCTGATAAGGAAAGCCATTTACCTAGACAACTATTTCCCCGGGAATAATTCGGACATTGTTTAATATCTATCGTTTGGACAATCAAAGTAATATCTGCCGGAAATGAAGAATGAACTAACTGTCTAAGGTATATGTGGTAATGTTATAGGATTTGCTGTCCTAAGTGGACACTGGGGCGCGATAATCAGATAGAATAAAGCGATTTTTTCATATTTGCGGCTTTATTTGTTAGCATAATTGAAAGGCTTTCTGTGAACCTCTTGTAAGTATCATGAGAGATTGAAAATCTGTCTACGAAATCAAAATAACCCGGTGATTACATTAAGTATAGAGTCAAAAAGCTAAAAAGGTTTTCGTGAAAATGTATGCAGATTGGGGATTGAGAAAATTAAGTGGTATGATACAGGGAGTTCATAGATATCCAGTCAAGTTGAAGATACAAAGAGGAGACATTGTTGCTATATTACCATAATAATATTCTTTATGTAGATTAAAACTTTTTTTTTTTTTTTTTGCTTTGACTTGTTTACTTTCACATCATTCTGAATGTTGTCGTAGGCCATTTTCAGAGATGGAACACGGACACAGAACTCATACGATTATCAATGTAACAAAATTTTTTACTTCTTAAATCAACGATATTATAGGTAGGAAAATTATACCGGTATGGATTCTGTGTTCCATCCCTGCATTTTACTTCATTTTCTTGCATATAATCCACAATTTAGACTAATCACAATCACACCGTAAACCATATATAAAAGACAAAGTTATGTTTGGAAATTGCGGTAAAACATTTTGTATCTGTATGAGAATATTGCCTTAGCAAATTGAGTATTTTGTTGCGAGCACAAAACGTTTTATTGAAGACTGCTTTCTATTTCAGAAACTAATCTTACAAAAAAAGAAAATTATTTGATTATTTACGTAATGAAAAGACGTCTACGAGTATTTGTATTAACCCATATATTTCCTTTTATAAAATTTCTATTCAATTTTATTCTTTGAAATGAATTTTAGACTAAAAAAAACAGGTGAAGAGAGAGAGACTGTTTTTGTCCTAAAAACTATTTTTATTTTTTGCAATTACAAAAAGTAAATCAGGATCGAAAAAAATGAAAGAAAGAAAGAACATAAAGACGGAACAAATTTTTAAATCAAAAAGAATTACTATCATATTATTATCACTATAACGGTTTCTTCTTCAGCTTATAGTATTTTAAGAATTATTATCGTATTATTATCACTATTACGGTTTCTTCTTCAGCTTATAGTATTTTATACAGTAAAAATTTATTTATTTATTTATTTTATTTTAATTTTTCTGGTGGCACTCTTTTTTCTTTTGATTCTATTTTTTTTATTTATTTATTTTTTTTTTCCTATAAAATTTTTCATTGAATTTTTTGCTGCTAAAAATCTTATGCATATGTTCTGAAGACAAACAAATTTTAAGCATTTATCTATATTTTAAATATCATGTAATATTAATATTTTTCTGTGTGATTCATTATAGATATAATCCTCTATTATTTTTCAAAGTTAACCAATAACTTCTTGCACGTGTATGCAGAATAAAACCAGCCTAAAAAATGGTTTGACGCTACATAACTAATGAAGCATCTGCACATAACCCAGCCAAAACATGTTATCTACATTACCTCAGTCTCTACGATGAGACAACTTTCGCCCACCTGTCATTTGTGTCTGCCAAAAGTGGTTTAACAACGCTTGCTGGAAAAGGTGTGGAATAACGAAAAAAAAAAAAAAAAAAAAAAAAAAGATAAAAATAGAGTAAAAATATCTACAACAAAACAAAATTATAGACATCTTAGCGATTAGTTCAAATGGCTTCTGATAGCGAAATATTCAAAGAAAAATAAATAACGTATACCATTAAAGATTTGTATGACACACAATACAAGTTTAGTAATGAGAACATTACCTACTACAAAGATTGGTATTATCAGAACGCAAAATTTAATTTGAATCAGTAAAGTTATTTTCGATCAGTGGCGTCGCCAGAAAATTTTTCAGGAGGGGGCAAACTCAACACTACAAAATTTCAGCATATTTTAAAAAATTCAGTTTGATTCAAATGGTTGGCTGGTTGATTGAAGTGATTAAGTAAATTTCTGTGTAAGCATTTAGTACAATAAATTTTTATACATATAATTTAAGCTAATACATTTTACTTATAAAAATTGTATAGCTTATTCTAAACCAACACTAATTCGAAAAACTTACTGTCAAGTCGATTTAAAATCTATTTGAAGGGAAAAGTTAGAGAAAGACAACCTATAAATGCAAGTCGGGTCGGTTTGAATCTAATCGGCTTTGTGACATAAATTTTATTTAGTCATTTCAATTCTAATGACAGTTTTAAAGCTTTAATTAAATTTCTTTTTCATAATTTTTTACTTATTAGAATTTTCCAGGAGGGGGCGAGTGCCCCCCCTTGCCCCTATGTGCCGACGCCCATGTTTTCGATGATGCGAATTATGAAATGAATAACTTTTTTTACATTGATTCTTTGGCTATCGATAAATAAGTTCGAACAGAACAATTTTTAGTGCAGTAATTTAAGATATATAAATATCACAATTAGAGGCGTATAAGCCGCAGGTCAGATATATCACTCTGACATCAGGAAACTTAAGAAACAGTTTTAGTTACTCAACTTCACACACAAAAGCTCCTGGATTAATTTATCTATTTTACCAAATGCAAAATATGTTTCATTAAATAAAATTTCTGGTGTAAAACATTCGTGTCCGATTTGTGATTACTATTATCGTATACATTTAGTTTCCAAGTTGCCTTTTAAAACTGGAGACTTCATTGAACATTTTTTTATAAAAATTTGTCAGATTACCTAATCATGGAAAATTAATATGAAATATTTCTATCAAAAAATACTGGTGTGAAACCTTTTAAAAATTAATAATGCTAGCAAGTCCAAGTACGGTTGGCAATGCTGCTTATATGCAGAATTTACGGTACAATGTTTGAAAGAAGAAAAAAATGAAGTCTACTTAAAGTGTAGCGGAATAGTATTTACACATATTTTAAGTAGAATTTTATCATAACAGATTATATTGGCTTTAGCAAACTCATTGTTGATATTCTCAGGAGATATACTTTAAAGTTGGGTTACTATAGTTTCTCAATATAAGCATGTTATGCTTGCCATTCCACTAAATTAATACAGATAAATGTTGAAAAGAAGCGAAGCATAACAGCGCTGTGTGTTGAATAATATACTTTATAATCTAGTAAGAGCTAATGAATATTAAAGTACGTTTAAAGTTTTTGCACTAAAATCGAATAACTGTAAAATCAGAGTTGCAATATTTTAAATTATTCAGGAGCAGTTTAGCGCCGCCTTTATACCATTTTTTTTTTCTCCTTTAAAAGTAATTTTTTTATATTTTATCGTTGTTATAAGTATATTGTAGAAAATTATTCTATAAATGAAGAAAGTGCTAAATGAAGGCGGGGCTAAAAATGCTCCCGAATAAATTGAAATGCTGGCAAGTATGGTAAAATGTATGCCTACGAATCCAAACCTTTTTTGAGAATTCTGGAGAAGCGGTACTATTGTTCAACGAATGCTCCCAAACAGTTACATAGCTGCCAATATTTTAATTTATTCCGGAGTAATTTTAGCCCTGCCTATATTTCCTACCACTTATTTTTTTAAAGTAATTTTTTCTTATTTTATCGAAGCTATGTATTGAAGAAAAGTTTTCTATAAATTAAGTGGTGCGAAATAAAGGCGAGGTCAAAAATACTCCGGAATAAATTAAAATATTGGCAGCTATGCAGTTACTTTATAATGATAATAAATGAATTAATTGCATATTATTAAAATATGTGTATTAGGCTTAAGTGCCTTAGTTTTTAAGCTTCATCGAATAGAAAATTAGATCACCCAGAAAGATTTTACTTTAAAATAATCAAATTGTAACTATACATGTATAAAATAAATAAATAAATATAAGTAAATAAAATAATAATGCATTAAAAATCGTCTTTATAAATATTTTTATAACTGAAATATTTCTTTCATATATGTAGAGAAAAAATGCATAATATACTTAAATGTAAACCAACATTTTGTAAAGTAATTTCGTATAGGTTATAATTTTTTTTTATATTTTTTTTTTCAATCCATATAACCAACTTTTTCTCTTTTACTATTTTAAGGGTGTACCATAGTTATACCACTAAAGAAGTAAATAAAACTAAAATACTTCTCATTAACAAAAAATAGTTTTTTTAATGCGTTATTTGGGGTTACATAATAGAATAAAACTGATGCAATAATACCCTTCATTATGTTCAAAAGGGAAAACTAGAACTTTCCAGTCTTGATAAAAGATTTAAAAAAAAAAAAAAAAAAAGAAAAAAAGAAAAAAAAAAAAAGAAATAAACTTAAATAAACGAGAAATTTTTCTTAGAAATAATCAGAAAAATTACACAAACTGAAAAGAGAGAGATATAATGATACAAAACATTATTTGACCTTTAAGGTCATCGCATAATTGGGGTGAAACTGGTAGTTGAAAAGGGAAAGCCTATTAAAGAATGAAATAAACTTTTCCATCAAGCAACTTTTCAAGAAAAAAAAAATAATAATAAATAAATAAATAAATAAATAAAATAAGCGTGCACGAGATTTTGAGTAGCATCTACATGCCTGCAATTTATGATGAACATTTTAAACGTGAATAGTATAACCTTGATAGATTTAGTAGATAATCCTAATTTTACGAGATTTTTTCCGGGTTGTGGAAGTTTTTCCCTCTGAACATTCTTTTTTAATTCAAGGCTCGCCTGTCTAGAGAGGCTTTTATGAATTTTAAAATTATAAAATTAGCATTTCTAAAGATCATAGATGTCATGTTCTCAATTTGTCATTTGTAAAATCATGTCAATCAGAGTCGGAAACTTGTATGGATTTTCTTTTCTTTTTTCAGTATCTATCATTGTATTTAAATTTCAAAATGTATATAATAACTCAATCTACCATTGTTATTATATAATGTATTGATAGTTGAAAGCATTGCCATAGGTATTTTGGATCCGAAATATTCTAAACAATGCTGCCAGACTAAGGGAACTTTTTATTCAACTCCCACCACAAAATTGCAATCGTAATGGTTGGCTAATAATTTTTACGATATTACTCAAAAATTTATTGGTGTGAAAAAAAAAGGGCGGGGCTAACAATACTACGAAATAATAATTGGGATGCTGGCAAGTATGCATGTTACGAAAAAGGTCTTCAAAATGATTAACCAATCGTTAACATTAAAATTTATTAGTGGAATTTGAATAAAAATTTCCCCCAATCTGATAGCACTGATTTTAAATCTATTTCATTGTTATTAGAATGTCCGTATTTTACTGAAATTTTTCTAGGTTTTTAAAATTTCTCCTTTAAACATTCTTTATCAATGCAAAGTTAGAGAAGCTTCTATGAATTTTAAAATTATAATTAACATATTTAAATATTATAGGTGTCATGTTACCACTTTATCGTTTCAATATCTACCCCTTCATTTTAGTTAATTTAATTTAATTTAATTTAATCTAAAGTTGCTCACAAAATTTTTCAATATATTAAATGAAACGCACTGTGTCTATAGTTACCAACTTAGCATACTTTTTAGCTACGGGAAAATTTTAATATCTTATTTTTATTTTATTTCATCAGTGCAAACCGTTACAATTTCCTGATTAGGTAAAATAAATTTTTCGATAAATGTTTTTCCAGTAACCAAGAAGTGCTATGTTGGCAACTATAGCTGTTACTTTTGACCCTAAGTATCCGTAGTTAAAGTCTATTTTATTATTTTTATAATCAAGCTTCTCACAAAAGGAATTATGTATAATACTATTTTTATATAGTAATTTTCACTTGACTAATCCCTATTATCCGTTGATATCTATTTAACAAAAAATTAAACTAGCAGGCTACGCCCGCTTTGCTGGTCACTGTATTTAAATGAATTTTCAAAAGAATTGAATCACCATCTATTTTTTATATCATATTATAAATAAAAACTTTTTTAGAAAAGTACCTACATTGAAATCGCTCTAAACCTCACTTCGAGTACCCGTTGCCTATGTCCCCTGCACTTTATACTATATTAAATAAAATATTTCTTCCGCTTTACACTCGTATTGTTTCCGCGGAAGATCAAAACTGTGATGGCATATCTCCGGACAACCCCTATGTAGAGCTGCCAACCTAATCCAGCAAATCGTTAGTACCGCCCCTTTTTCTACACCACTTAATTTTTAAAGTAATTATCTTCAAATATATTTGCGATGAATTAAGAAGAAAAAAACTCTAAGAATTGACTGGTGTAGGAAAAGGGACGTTACTAACAATTTGCCGGATTAGGTTGGCAGCTCTGCCTATGGGTGAATCCCAGATCGTCGCCAATTGCCCGTTGCGCAGCACTGGTGCGACGTAAAACCCAACCAACCAACCATGCACTCGTTTTGCAACAATACTCTATGGTCTTATGTGAATGATTCTCAAGAATGAATCAACACCCAAACTGCACATCTTCACCAAATGATATCCTCAAGATGCCCTATGGATGAAAATGATACCTGCAGATATCCTATGGACATCTTCAGGATGTATTATGGACAAGTGTGTTGTTAGGGCAATTGTTTACAAATTTAATAGATTATGTATGCGTACGCTGTAATTTAAAAATTGCAGCTCTTAGAACTTCAAAACTGATATTTTCTAAAAATTTATTCATTATTCTGAAAAAATTAGATTGTTTTTTGTTCAATATTAGACTCTTATTTTAATATAAAAGCAATCGAATGATATCGCGTTTTGAAACTTTGCAACGTAATATCTTTAAATCTAATAACTTGATGTATATAGTGTCACTGCAAAAACTGAACAGTTTTTAGAGCTGTTTTTAAAAAGTATAACATCTATGCAGTATCTTTTAAAAAAATTCATCAGTTTTACTGAAAAAAAAAAAAAAATATGGCTGACTTTCCTCACCAAAGTAGTTAAAACCAATTAAAAATAGGAGTGGTCCACCCCGATGTGATCCGCCGACAATTTCTTTGCTTTATTTATATAGAAAATCGTGGTTCCAAATTTACTTTTCTAAGAACCCTGATTATAATATACTTATTTTACTGTAATTTTCACATGTTGAGGAAGTTTCCCCTAATATTCTTTTTTTTAAGGCAATGATCGCCCATCTAGAGATTTTTTTTCTGAATTTTAAAATTGTAATAACCCTTTTTAAAGAGCACTGTTGTCATGCTTTTAATTTGTCATTTGGAGAATTACGTCAATCTGTGTCGGAAACTTGTAGGACATTTTTCTTAATATCCACCACTACATTTTAATTGTAAATTTATTTAGTCTAATCTATCATTGTTTATAAGAGCAGTTTTCCATGAGCTGAATTCCTTTTTATGTTTGTTGGGAAGTTCTTTTGAAGTTGTTTATATTTTACTGGGAATTTTCCGGGTTTGAGACGTTTCCATTTTGAATGTTCTTTTTTCATGCAAATATCACTTATCAAGAGAAGCTTCTATCAATTTTAAAATTATAATTACTGTTTTTAAAATACATTGAAGTCATCTTTTCAATTTCACGTTTGTATAATAACGTCAGTAAGTGATTTCAAACTCGTATTTTTAATTTCACATCTACTATTAATTATCAAGTGTAATATTTATCAAATTCATTTTACCATTGTACTTACAGTGATATTATAATTAATAAATCAATATTTTACAGGTTGTGGAAGTTTTCCCCTTGAATATAATGTTTTCAACGCAAGAATCGGCTATCCGAGGAAACTTTTCTGAATTTTAAAATTATAATTAGCACTTTTAAATAGTGTTTATGTTATATTCTCGGTTAGTTACATGTATAATTATACCAATCAAAATTGAAGTGTTAGTGAAGAGTTTTATTCAATATCAGATTTCAATTAATATTTATTTAATTAATTTTAATGTACCCTTCTTTTTCCAATAACGTAATTCCATGGTAGTGCCAGTTACGCAGAGACCTTATTTTTAGGATTATTATTATTACTTTTTTTTTTTTTTAGCTACTTCAAACTCTTATTTTTAATTTCACATCTACTATTAATTATTAAGTGAAATATCTATCAAATTCCTTTTACCATTGTACTTACAGTAACATTATAATTAATAAATCAATATTTTACGGGCTGTGAAGTTTTTCCCTCGAATATACGTTTTTCAATGCAAGAATCGGCTATCACAGGAAACTTTTCTCAATTTTAAATTTATAATTAACACTTTTAAACAACGTTTTTGTCATATTCTCAGTTAATAATACGTATAATTATACCAATCAATATTGAAATCTTACTGAAAAGTTTTATTCAATATTAAATTTTAATTAATATTTATTTCGTTTGGTTTATGTAACATTCTTTTTCCAATAGTGCTATTCCATGGTAGTGTCAATCATGCAGAAAGCTTGTTTTCAGGACTTTTTTTTTTCCTACCATTATTATCCTACAGGAATGTTTATCGTATTTTACAACTTTAATGTCCGTATATTTTCCTATTTTTATTTGTAAGCCCAGCATTTTAGCGTTTCTTCGACATAACACCATTTTTCTTATTCGTGTTTAAATCACTTCATTTTTATCGTTAGCAATCGATGCAGTAATTGCCTTTGAAGAATACATACACCGATTGCACTCAATGAATTATACACATGTACGTAAAATCCTTTTTTTAACCCTTTGGGGCGCACTGTCCTTGCGGCGAGAATGCACTTATTAAGTTCCAACTGCAAAAACTCATCGTTGAAAAATGTTACGTTTATAAGACAGTAGAAAGGTCGTCTATTTCTTTTATTTTAATTTTGTTCGTGAATTCTGGTGGCAGTATAATTTAAATGATCCAAATTACTTTCCGCCGCAAAGGGTTAAAAACAAGGAACTGTTTTAGACTAAAAACGTCTAAAGGAGAGGGTAGGGTAGGAACTTTGATGAAACGAGTTAATTCAGACCCACTCAATAACATGCTTTAGTAATTAAATAGATAGTGATTATTGTTAGAAAAAAGTGGTGGAAGCAGAAATATCCCTGCGTGTATCTGACCTTTCAATTTACCTTGAAAATACCCCAAAGAATTATATAAAGAGTATTCTTATTTTATATTTGTTCCTTATTTTACAGGGTAGGTCTCGCCCTAATGAGCCTTAATGTGAGACACCCCAAACCCTTCAATTTTTAGATACCATGTTCAAGTCTCGCTTCAGGCATGAATATTCGAAATGATTTTTAATACATGTTAAGCTGTAGGTCCTAGTCTGTAAAACGTTAAATATAAAAATGACCATAGAATGACTAAACAAACAAAACAAAAATCTCATTTTACGGTATATTTTTCCTTCCGTATTGCTGAAGTTTCTCCTTTAAACGTATCTTTTAAATTCAGGATTACTTACTATACCTATATAAATTTTTAAATTGAGATTAGTACCATACTTAGAAACATTTACAATTTATTCAGGCGTGCTTATAGTTGCCAACTTAGCACCTTTTGGCTACCCGAAAATTTTATTTATTTATTTTATTTTACTTTATTACCATTACAGTTCACTGTTAAAAAACCATTACAGTTAAAAACCATTACAGTTCAACATTACAGTTAAAAACCATTACAGTTAAAACCATTACAGTTAAAACCATTACAGTTAAAAACCATTACAGTTAAAAACCATTACAGTTCACTGATTAAGTAAAATAAACTTTTCTATTAAATTTTTCTGGTAGCCAATAGGTGCTAAGCTGAGAACTTTGGGAGTACCAGAGCTGCCAACCTAATCCGGCAAATTGTTAGTACCGCCCCTTTTTCTAGACCGCTTAATTTTTAGAGTATCTGTTTTCTTAATTCATCGTAAATATATTTGAAGAGAATTACTCTAAAAATTAAGTGGTGTAAGAAAAGGGGCGGTACTAACAAATTGCCGGATTAGATTGGTGGCTCTGGAGTACTGTTAGTATAGCACTGTTTTCCACCATTTTACCTTTAGACAGAGAAGTCTTCTGCAATATGTTTTTACGATGATAGAAAAAAAGAAAAATACTCTTAAAAGATAGTACAAACAATGTTCCAGAATAAATTATAAATATTACCACGTATATTTGTACCAGTGTTGCCACATTGAAGGGGCATTTTTATTAAAAATTACCACTATTATTACCACTGAATAATGACGTTTATCATATATCACAGTGAATTAAACAAATATGCAATTAGACTATCATTACCTATTAAAAATTAGTGATGGCTATTGAATTATAAAGATCTTAAAAGAACAATGATTAGTATTTTTAAAGATCAATAAATTCATGTTTTTAATTTGTCATATATACTATTACCGAGAATATAACGACAGATAACTACACTAAAATTTCAAGTTCTTCTGATCTTTTAGCATTTGAGAAAAATAAAAAAGATCGTGAAAAAAAAATTAATTAATTAAATAATAAAATAAAATAAAATAAATAAATAAAATAAAATAAATTAAGCCAAAATTTTAATTTTGTCTAATTTGGTAAGTCAAAAATAAAAAGCATTCGTATCAATATTATTTTTGATATAATGTGTGTATATTAAAAAATAATACACATTTTCATTGGAAAGTTTCTTGTTAAATGCGATAAAATAAATAAATAAATAAAATAAAAATTAATTAATTTTAATTTTAAAAAATAGAGCTATAATGACGTCAATTTTACCCTGCAAATTTAATTTTTAACAAAGTTTTATATCAATCTTAATATTTACTCGTGAATTTCCTTTCATTTCAAGAAAATTTAAAATCAACTTGTAAACTTTTTGGCAACAATTAAAAATTAAAATAAATTATGTATTTTTGTCTAGAAATGGGCTTCTTCAATTTTTTCAATACTGATTATTATTAATTTTCTTTTCTTTAAAAAAAAAAAAAAAAAAAACACGATTTTGATGAAATTCTGGCAAAAGCAGAATTTAGTTTAGTACGAAGGACTATTCTTTTTTTTTTTTTTTTTTTTTTTTTTAATTTTAACATATCGCTTTCAAATTATTCAATTATATTTTCGATAAATTTTCGATTTCGATAAATATCCAACCATCGTAAGACTGGCGACAATGTTTTATCCGTAGACTGAGACTAATAGTCCTCCGTACTAAAAAAAAAAAAAAAAAAAGAAAAGAAAGAAAGAAAGAAAAAAGAAAACGAAAATAAAGTTATTATAAACTTACTAGCTGCATATTTAAGGATTCCTTAAAGTATTTTCCAAAGACTTGTACCAAGATATGAGCCCAAAACGCTGTACAAATGATTTTTTTAATTAATTAATTTAATTTAATTTATTTTTTAATCATTTGGATCAACGTGCCTCACAAAATCATATAAACGTCAATTTAAATAGGTGCTATACTGTATAATGGCGGTGTTCTATTATACATATTTTTTAAAGTAGACAAATAAGCCATATTAAAAAAGAATAATGCTTTTCAACATTCTAATTAAAAGCACGTTGGCAAGGAGCCGTGAAGTTTTCAAATGCATCTGCGGAAGAAAAATGGCGTATAAATATTTATGTGGTAGTAATAAGGAATAATGAATAGGCAAATATTTTGTAACCTATGTCAGTTACCGTGAAAAATATTACGCTCTATTAGATTAAGGAAATACCATGCGGCTCTGGTTCAATTTCTATTTAATTGCAGAGAAAATATATTAATATAATTATCTATAACTTCTAGTTATAATTTTAGCAATACACAAAAATGTGTTTATAACAAATAATAAATGAAAATTTTCTTTTACATTGTTGCAAATGTGTGATAGGCTGATATTCCAATATTTCTTATTTATTCAAGAGATTTGTTATGCAAAACCTCCTTTTCTCACATCACATTTTTTTAAAAATTATTATTATTAAGAGCAGATTCATTTTAGTTTCATCGTACTTATATAGTGGAGAAAATTAATCTACAAGAAAAAAAAAAAATAATGCTTCGAAATTAATAAAAAATATTAGCATATATCTAGATCTGTTTTGACGATATACAATTGATAGCAGATAAATTTACTTTAGTAAAATAAATATATAAATTAAGTTAGTCTGTCAACAACTGTCTTCAGATAAAACTTTTTGACTAATTATTTTAGAAGGCCACTGTTATAAATGGCTGAATTGAAAATAAATATAGCGTGTGTTTTCGGAAGAAATGGAAAATTTGGAACTTTTGTATTAACTCTTTCAGAGCTCCTTTTTCTTCCCTTCCTTTCTTTCTAATGTTTCGAATGGAAAACATCCAAACATCTGATATATATATATATATATAGTATATAGTATACAGATATATTATATTGAAAACTCTATTCATTAGCTCTTAACCCTTTGCGGCGGAGGATAATTTGGATCATTTAAATTACACTGCCACCGGAATTTACTAACAAAATTAAAATAAAAGAAATTTAAAATTTTCCGGTTTGAAAAAAAAGGGTCTTTTCTGCTATGTTATAAATGCAACGTTTTGCTAAAAAATTTCCGGGGTGAGTTTTTCACTTGAGAGTTACAATTAGGTGTTCCATCAGCGGGAACACTGCGACTGAAAGGGTTAACACTTTCGTGACCACTGACGTAGATTCACGTCATTTGAAAATCTGTAACTCCTCCAATGGGCGTTTCTTTCGCAATTTGTATATTATTTATTTTCTAAGTACTATACACCCAATATTCATATTTTTACAATGAAACATACTATGTATACAAATGCTGTGATTAGAAAGAATATAGTTATAATGTATATTCATTTGTAATATAAATGCGAATACAAAATTTTTGGTTCTGAAATATTGTAACTTGAGAGAATAACGCCTACAGGCGGACCTTATTTTCAAAAAGACAAAAAAAATGCGGTCGTGAAAGTGTTACATAAATTATCATTGCAACAAGACTTAGTGTCTAAAGTGTATATAAAATTTCCTGCCATTTTTCATTTTACAGAATATTTTAAATAATAGCTTTTAACATCTGCAATTAATAAAATTTAACAATAAATCAATAACTTTCTTCTTCAAGACAAATTTAACGCTACTCTTACGTCAATTAAGGCTTAACAATAAAGATTTTCTAATCGAAAGTAATAAATTCATTATTTTTTATGAATTGGAATTGGTTAAAAGCAAAGTTATGTTATTCGTAGAATGTATCGGAATCATCAAATGAAGTTCGTGATGGATGAAGAAAGAGAAACGTGATTTCTGCTAATGGTAATTATTCTAGAAATTTTGGACTGTTTTTATTAAACTCCATGTTTTTACATCTAAATTACTGTACTTTCTATAAAAATGGTGGTTAACCACGTCAACGACTTTGTGAATAAAACTGCTCAAAAGAAAACATAATCTGATTATGATTTTTGGCCTTTTCAAGGTTTTCATATTCCTTATTGTCTATTACCATTAAATTTTAATAGAAGCTTTTGTCATAAAATAAGTTTATTAATTTAAAAAAGAAATTATGTATTTTCTTTCGGACAATAGTGGAAAAATCCTTAAAAAAAAAAAAAAAGAATAGAAAAGAAAGAAAAGAAAAGATGGGTGCGTGCGGACCCAGCAAAAGAGCATGATTACACATACAACTGCTTTATGGATTCCAATCCCAGAGCACATTTAAATTCATCGAACAGTATGACCTTACTTTCAGCAACATAGAATCAACATTTTTCAGTATATTTATCACTTATTTCAGATATTTTAAAAATCAAATCAATTTTTGAGGAAAAACTCCTATTTAAAGAAAAGTTTTTTTTTTTTTTTTTTTTATCTTTTGATTAGAACATCTCTGTACTGAACAAGAAAATATTCGCTCAAATTTACTTTCAGCCAACTTTAGCTAGTTCACTTAATTTATCGAAATGAGCCACTTTTTTGTTTATTTTTTATTTATTAAAGACGAATGCAAGTTTTTAATTTATATATATATATATTATATATGCACACCACCATAATCAATACAATAATATATGAAATTTCAATATGTAACGAAAGACAAGGGTTGTAAGTGCTCCTGTATTCTTACGTTTTTTTTTGTTTTTTTTTTTAAATAGTGGTGAGAATATAATTAAATGTCTCTAAAAATATAGCAACACTGCGACCCCTGAATAAATATATAAATTAGGGCAGAATTCTAAGAATAATGGTATGCAATGGTTTACAATGAAATGTAATGGGTGTATTTTTACCGGTGTTGTCAATTTGTAGGGGGTTACAAATTTTAAATTGTAATATTTTCTAATTGCTTGTCTGTGAAATTGACTGTCATAGATGTCTTTTATCATTTTTCACGTTTAGAGGTTGGCAACAATGATGCTTAGTTGATCAAAAGATAATACTTCCAATTAATCACTAAAAATACAGATCAGCATGAAAAACAACTAAATGAAACTTAATTGCCATTATTGTTGAACATTTAGTGATGATGTTCTTATTAGATATAGAAATGTTTTAAGATTAATTTTACTATTAGATATTAAATTCAGTGTCTGTGAATATGATTTATTTCGAGGTAATTAAAGAGAAAATGATATTTTAATTTTAATTATAATAATAGCACGTATACACATTAATATGCACATTTACTGATTCGATACAAACATTATATCTCAGAATCCTTTATGCAAAATCAGAAAACATTAACAGCTGAGAAAAATAGTAAAACATAAGTAAATAATAATAATAATAGGTTATCAGAAATCCATTAATACTTCTTTTAATCAATGACCGAAAATGCATGTTTTATATTCATTTTAAAATTATTATTATTATTATTATTATTATTTAACCTATCGTCATACTTGCCAACATAATAATTGATATTCTGTAGAGTTGTTAGTCCTGCCCTTTTTTTCCCACCAATAAATTTTTAGAGTACATAATATTCTCTAATTGCAATTACGATTAGATAAGAGAAAAAATACTCTAAAAAGATACAGGTGTGAAAAAAGAAGGCGGGGCTAACAATACTACGGAATATTAATTAGTATGTTGGCAAGTATGTATTTTACACATTGTGATTTTGCAATGTTAAATACGAGTTTATTCTACCCCCTCCACCCCCCCCCCCACACACACACAAAAAAAAAAAAAAAAAAAAAAAAAAAGGAAGAAAGAAAAAGAAAAATGTGAACACATTATTTCGAATAAAAGTTATATAAAATTTTTTATTTTGATGGAGAAAACAATACAGAAAAGTAATTGAACGTAAATCTCGGGTAATGAAAGTTTGAATTGACTCATTCATAATTGTAAGCACGGAATCATACATAATTAATGAATCACAACGATTTGATTCAGTACGTAGTCATCGTATAAGCCTAAAATATGACATAGTGTGACTTTGTCTCAATTAAATGAAGTTATTTTATACATATCTAAATGTCCAGAATCTGACATATTCTATTCATTATTCTTTATTTAAAAAAAAAAAAAAAAAAAAAAAAAACTATTGAAATCACTGCAGTGGCCTACAGTAAAATGGGTTCTGTTATAAACAAATTTTCAATACAAAAAATTTTCTTCTTTAATTTACAAAAATGATAGACCACGATAAATAACATATATTTTTGAAAATAAAAATCAATAATATAAATGATAGAAGTTTTTAACCTAACAATAATAACAATTCGCAAAATACCAGTGTTTGTTTGAAAAATATATTAACCCTCCGCGTACGGTGCAAAAGAACTTTTTACATTAAATTTCATTTACACCACAATTTCTAAAGCACTATTTTTAACAGATAAATTATTGAAAATTATTTTTGCACTAAATTACATTTCCACCACTAATTGTAAAATGATATGTTTTATATTTATAAATCCTGAAAACTAATGAAACATGTTTTTATTCAAATATAGTGGTATTAAAAAATAAAACTATTTGCAACCTGTGTATGTAAACACAGCAAATACTAAATAATCTCCCCGTACGCGTAGGGTTAATATATTTTCAATAAATATTTTGTAAATAAGTTTAGTATACATATAAAAGTCAACTGAAAAAAAAAAAAAAAAAAAAAAAAAACCTATAGCGCCATCCATTCTTATAGCAATTCAAGGTTAAACTATATCAAAGGGTAAGTACTGACAGGAAATAGTTCATAATCCATTCGAGTCTTTGGATTTTTCTTCCTTCATATGTAATCTTACTAAATATTATATATTTTATATTCATTTAAAAAAAAAAAAAAAAAAAATCGCCAGAATTACTATTATTATACATCAACAAAATAAACCGTACCTCAAAACGGCTTCATTATCGGTTTCACTCACGATTTCAAAAGCTAACACATAAAAATAAATAAAAATCCCAAGATTTCATCGCGATTATTAAATGATTTCAAACGCCTCTGACTTATGTGTGTCTTATTGACAAAGAACCCATGTTAAAATTTCCTACAAAGCGTGAAGCACGTCGCTGCAGCATCTAAACATTCATTGTCCAAAAGTAGCAACTCAGCCATCTCCATCCATTAGTTCCAGTACCCTGAATATAAGGATAAATCACGTGTTCACTTCTTGAGCGTTTGAGTTTCCGAAGCGGTGCTATTTCTTTTTTTGTGGGAAAAAAATTATCTGGACTAACCACCCGCATCTAATAGTTAAAAAAAGATTTCTGCGGCAGTCTTTATTCAATTTTTGCACTTAGATCTAAATTTTTCATACGTATCAGATTTATCTAGAAAGCAGTTTTTTTTTTTTTTTTTTTTTGGCGGTATTTGTCCAATATGTGATCATTTATCGATATTATATACTCGCGGATAATCATCTTCAAGAGTGAATGATAGCTCATATTTGATTGATATAATTCGATTTTCACACTTTATTTTACCAAGAAAAATTATTCCAGAAATGAGTGTTGCATTTGCAGCTCATTTCAAGATAGTCTCCATTCAATTTTAGCACTTAGATCTACGTTTTTCATATCTATCAGGTATATTTAGAAGGATTTTTTATTTTTATTTATTTATTTTGTCAGTATTTGTTCAATATGTTTCCATGCACAGATATCCCATAATAGCCGATAATGATTGATTTTCAAAAATGAGTAATAGAATCTATTTGATTGATATAATTTTATTTTCCACTTTTTTAAGCCTTATCGCTCGTATGCCCCTTCTGAGGGGACATTAAAAAATCGAGCCACGCCTTAAGGTGTTCCTCTGCAAATGAAATGTTATTTTTCTAAAACGTGTAACTATAGGCTACCTTTCAGCTACAGGAAAATTTTAACAGAAAGATTTATTTTATTTAATGATGAAGTAAAATAAAACAAATTATTACAATTTTTCGGTAGCCAAGAGGTAGTAAGTTGGAAACTATACGTGTGACGTTTTAAAGGAACGCCAAAAGGCGTGTCTTACGGGAAATATGCCGAGCGCAAAGGGTTAAAATCGAGATTAGTTACTATAGAAATGAGCAAAATGAAAGGTGTTGCATTTACATTTCTTTTCAAGGCAATGCTTATTCAATTGTGGCTTTCAAATATAGATTTTTCATTGCTATCAGATCCTAGAAAGCGGTTTTTGTAAGTTTTTGTCCAATATGTTTTCATGCACCGATATTGCATAATAACAGATTATAAGCTCCGAAATCGCAGAATAGCTTATATTTCTCTGATATAATTTAATTTTCCAATTTAATTTTACCGAGAATAATTACTACAGAAATGAGTAAAGTAAAGTCAAAGGTGCTATATTTGCATATTATTTCAAGTCAGAAAATGAAATACAATTTTCATATATACATTAAAATACTTTGGACAAAAGTAATTATAGTTTAACAATGTTTTTGAAGAGTGGTTGTGATTATTATTATCTTTATTATTGCAAAAATTACTATCAAAATAAGTCAACTTTGAAACAAAGTACACTGCATTTCTCATAAACTCAATAAGTGACAAAAGTGTTTTGAGAGAGCTATAAATTTTCATTAAAATATTTTTTATACATTCATGAATCTGAATCAGCAGTTTTTTAAACACTTCCATTATATATCCAATTGCAACTTTTGCAATAATATGTATGCAAAAAAAGACTGATGTATAATCGATTAAAAGGTCTGCAATACATTTACACATTAAAATGCTTTGATATCCTATCATTTATTTGCATTAGTTTTTTTTTACAAAATGCCCGAACAATCGTTTTATCGTAGAAACGCACAAAAAACTTCCTTATAAATAAATTTCTGGGCAATACATTTACATTTGAAAGTTGAAACATCACTAGTCCATTGGATATGCTGAAAGTACTGTACATTGAATATATAGTCCACTGAATATGCTCAAAATCAATATGTATTGTTATCTTTGATTTACAAAATGTGCAAATACCGCAATTTTCTGTGTATAATCCGCAAATAAAAATATGTCACTCTTCCACCAGAAATTTTATTTAACACAAAAAATCTATATTATTTTGAAGAAACAGCAACTTACAAAGAGAACCTTGTTTGCTAATTAAAATTTCTGGTGGAGAACTGACTTACCTGACCTGCGGATTATACGCAGAAAATTACGGTAGTTATTCTCTTCTTAAAAAGATATAAAGAATGCTCTATTAAACAAATTTATACTGTATCATTTTTTAATTATTTTTAACGTTCTTCTAATGTGATTAAACTGCGCCAATTTTCATTTTACAAATAGCATAAAAACTCTTCTCTTATAGCAAATATATTGGAATAATGAATACTTAATTAAACAGATCCACAATATATTATTTCTTAAATGCTCTTTTAAAATCCTTAAATTTCTCGACCTTCTGATTTATAAAATACTCAAGTAATAATCATGATCTTAAAAAATATTGAAAAGAAAATTGCACAGGGATGAATAGACCTCAAATATATAAAAGGATTAATTGTTTGGATTATCTTCTAATGTTATTAAATTGTATCTTTTATTTATTTATTGGGTTGGCAACTACCGTAATTTTCTGCGTATAATCCGCAGGCCAGGTAAGTCAGTTCTGCAGCAGAAATTTTAATTAGCAAACGAGGTTCTATTTGTAAGAGCTGTTTCTTCAAAATAATATAGATTTTTGTGTTAAACAAAATTTCTGGTGGAAGAATGACATATTTATTACGCAGAAAATTATTATACGCAGAAAATTACAGTAAGTTCCCGCTGTTTTTTTAATTTAACTCTATACCGGAATCTATGTTTTGTTTTTTGTTCAATTTAAAGACCTAATCGACAGCATGGAGTTCAGATCTTTAAATTAAACAAAAATCGAATCATATATTCCGGTATAAAGTTAAAATATAAAAAACGGCGGGAACTTAGCTGCCAACCTAATATTTATTTACAAAAAAGAAAAAAAAAAGACATTTTTCCCCTAAAATCATGGTGAATTTATCCAACTAATAACTCTACAGAACAAAACCTAATGGAATCATACATTTTTTACAAGATGCAACCGCAACTGTAATTGAATTCTGTTGCCCTCACATGATACAAGTTCAATTTTGATGATTAGCTGTCCAGTTAGTTCGTATAGACCCCTTCTTTACGGACGTGATATCCCGGCAGGCTACTCTAGAGAATCACTCTTCCGAAGTAGCCACTGACCGTAGTTCCACAGACAGATAAATAGCTGTTCACTGTTTTCCCCCTACACTTCAATGAATTTCGGATCTTTTTTCTCCTTGCTGTTTCACCCCTGGCCGATAATAAGGCATTTATTATCTTGTCTCGGGCAGTGGATCACTCATATATCCCCCCTTTGCTTCTGCAGTTCATCAGGGATGTTTTTGAATCAACAGGAGGTTGATAAAAGAAAGGGAAAAGGTAGATGGGTTAGTCTAGAAGTAGAAAGGTGTTATTTTTATCATTATAATAATAGCGTTTGTACTTTTAAATTTGGTTCAATAAAGAGGTTCATTCCAATACACGACATACAGATTATGATTTTTCAATTTGAAGCAACAGGATGTTGGTGGATGAATGGGGTAAAGTAGATTGGTTAGTTTGAAAAGGAGACGTATTATTTCAATTGATATAGAAATCGTCGCATTCAATTAAATTTTTAGTCAGTAATACCTATAATTTTAATGCATAGTGCTTGAAGAAAAACTTTGCATTTCGTACTATCTGTTGGACAAATCAATTACACAACGGAAAATATATATATGTAATAAAATACCTCATCCCTTTCTAAGTTAATTAAAATTTCTGGTGTAAAACTCATTTTTCTGAACCGACGATTATGCTCAGAAAAAGCACCCTACTTTCGTTTTTATATCTGTTTTAGAAGTGCAAATTCTGGATGTACACAATTTTTTTTTTTAAGTTATCGAGAATGAAAGAATACACCTATCTTATAAATTAATTTATACAACAGTGATAAAAAATTTTCTTTCTATTTTTTTTTTTTTTTTTTTTTTTTTTTAATAGGAGCATTCATTTATAATAGCAATACATTTGTTTTACAAAAACTCAAGATTCTTTTTTTTTTTTTTTTTTTAAACAGAAAAGGGAAGAGGGAAGTAATATATGTAAAAAATAACGTGTAAAAATAGCTTCATTTAGTTTAAGTATGAAGACCAAAATTAAGATAATAACAACAATAATAATAGTAGTAGATAGGAGAACTTATAGCAATTATTAATTGCGGTGTGAAAATATCCCGTTTCATCAAAAACTGCAAATTGTTACTTGGGTGACGAAAACCGCACTTGAGCCGAACACAAAGAAAAACGACTAAAAAAATTTTATGCAAATAAAAAACTAGAAAAACTACAACAGTAAATTACTACGTAGATGCTGGGTTATCATTAAGAGTCCAGAAATATAGGGGTTTATAACTATCTTGGTACTTGATAATAATAATGATTCTTCGAACGCGAGAATTCCTTGTTAATTCCTATTTGCCACATTCACGCTTACCACTTATTATCATTCTTATTATCACACCATGTTATGCTTAATGTAAAATAAATTATATAAGAGAAGAAACTTCCGCATTAAAATAGTAATATCATTGATAAACAGGTGTTAGCCAAAGTATGAATGAGACCGAGGCACACTATCACCAGTATTTTTAAGATTTATTTTTTATTTATAAATGGCAGATAGTAATTGTAAAATAACGGGTGTTACTTTTTATTTTAATTGTGCTGTTTTTTATCACGCTGCATAAACTAAGTTTTTAAACATCATTATTTTCTAATAATAATCATTTCCCAATGAAAGCAAGGCACTAATGGCATAAATAAGTCATAAATTGTTGTTAAAATTAGTGGTGGTAGGATACTCCAGTGTTAGACCGGCTCTACTGGTAGAGTACTCCAGGGTTAATCTGGCTCTGTTGCAGTGAGTACTTCAGGATTTATCAGGTTCTGGTACTACCCATTACTTAAAATAGGTAGGGGTAGCTGGGGTATGCTGGACCTGGTTCAATTACTTTGGTACGTATTTTGTATTTCATTTTCCAGCCATCAGATTACCCTAGTAGTCGTACAAATCCGATAACGAAAACAAATTGTACAGTGGTAATGAACAATTTTATTCCAAGAATTTGTACTTAAACGCTGCCAGAGTTGCCAAGTCCCTTAATTTATTCCGGAGAACTTTTAGTCCAGCCTTTATTTCCCCCTACTCAGTTCATAAAGCAATTTTCCATAATTTACAACTACGTAAAAAAAAAAAAAAAAGGGGGGGAGATATTCTCATGATAAAAGTAGTATGAAAAAAGGCGGGTATGAAAAAAAAGATAGAAAGAAAGAAAGAAAAGAAAAGAAAGTTTTGGATGGAGCATTTTAATCACAGGCAATGTACGGCGATCAGCCAAGTTGTCTTAAATATTGTATGAGCTACAGTGAAATTTATGAGAACAAATTTATGATGATGAGTTGAGCACAGTCAGCCTGCGCCAATTAGTTTTGATTGCAATTAATTTAATAGGCTCTACTAGTCCTCAAATGTTATGTTTTTAATTTTAAATATAAGAGAAGTGTATCTAATTACAATATTCGATTTCATTTATCTTCAATATTGTAAATGGAATCTTTGGAAAGGTATTTCCCAACGTGCCCCTAAAATGGACTAACGCATCCCGGGCTTGGGACACCTTGGTCCACTTTGCAAGGTTCTGTAAGAAAATAAAAACAAAAAGGGTTATTAACAGAACCGATTTCCCTTACCCTTCCTCTCAGATTTTCGATGAACAGGGTAATCATAATTAATTTTGCACTATTGAGAAGTTTCATGAGCCTGTTTGATTTTTAGCTGTCGGAAATTACATAAAATATTTTTTATAACAGTTTTGACTAATAAAATAAAATAAAACTTCCTATTGCAGTTTTCCAGCAGCCACAGACGACTGAAGTTGGCAATTATGGGAAGACAATTCAAATTCAATTTCTGATCTCCTCACAGATATATTTATCTCATGTTTTTCTGCAGACAGGGGAAGATTCGCAGTACTGGCTACCCAGTGTTGCCAGATCTGGCCTTTTTTTTATTCAATAGTCACCAATAATTTTGATAAGTGACATTTGATATACATAATAGACTATCAATCTTCGAAGTGATTAGTCAAACGTTACAAATAAAAATTATTGGTGACTATTGAATAAAACAAAAGCCAAATCTGGCAACCCTGTAGCTATTCATAGTTGCCAACTTAGCACCTTTTGGCTACCGTAAAATTTTAATAGAAATATTTATTTTATTTAATTAGCGAACTGTAGCGGTTTTCTCTGATTAAGTAAGATAAAAAATTTTATAAAATTTTTCTGGTAGCCAGTTTGTGGTAAGTTGCGAACTACTTAGGCTACTCCGAAGGCTTTCAAGCTCCATAATATTCAAAGTCAAATCAAAAAGAAATTCCTGGTATAAAATGGATATTTCCTGACTTGCGGCGTTAACGACAAAAATTACTGTAGGTAAAATAAAGTAGCCGCAAACTAAGTGAAATTTAGAAACGATTCTAGATATATCATAAGATATATTTTTCATCAGATGTCCACGAATACTATTAATAATTCTACTAAATCTTTTTCTTCACCATCACAATCAGACTTCTTATTCTCTGTCGAGGCACATATAACTTACGCCCCTACCTGCCCACAAGAAGAAGATAAAAAGAAAACTAAAAACCGGAAAAGAAGAAGAATAACGAGCTCGGTCCTTTACCAGTTTTGACACACCGAAATAATAATGATTATAAACCTTAAGAGAGGGAAAAAGAAAAAATAAAATAACATGAAGGAACCTTCGCTGAGGCACCGGCTAGGTAGGAAGGATAAGCGATTCGCCTTGAGCACATGGGCAATCCTGCACGCGCCAAACTAGAAACCTGTCCGGGCTCTCTTGCTCCAGGGGGCCCCCTTCTCTTAGCGCGGGGTCAACGGCGATCGGCCCCTTTCTTTTTGCGTGCTTCGAGTTTTTGTTGTTTCTTGTTATTGATGCCCAACCGAGAAGTGGCTGAAGATCATGCAGGAAGACTGGCGGCTTGCGGTTTTTATCAAATGTTTCTTCCTATTAGACAGGAATTTTCTTTTCTTTTCTTTTTTCTTTCTTTCTTTCTTTTTTTTTTATATATATATTAAGAAGGGAATCCTTTAAGTGAAGTAGTCTATTTTGCCAGACAGATTGGCTTGGTTTTACTATTCAACTGTGCTGATGCTTAGGTACAAACTTAAACTACTAAGCTTTTCGAAAGAAATTTTAAACAGTCGTCAGCATAGAAAATTTTTCATTTGATAAAATTTTCTTATGCAGTTAAAATCAACTAAAAAAAGGAGTGGGATAGGTTGGCTCTTTGGTTGTTCGATTTAAAGCTGAATGACTACGCTAGGGTCCAAAGCCTACAGGTGGAATGATCTCCGTGGGGGGTCTTTCTAAGGGGTCCTAGCCCGCATTTACGCGAGTTTCGAAAAAAAAAAACATGGAAAACTCTAAACGGCTTGGCCAATGAGAACGACCTGGGATCGAACCTGGCACTTCCCATCTACTAGTTTTAAGTGCAGAACCGCTCGGAGTGGAATGCAGATTATAACGATGATTCATAAGAAACTAAATCAAACACTAAAACACTAAAACACCAAATAACGCAAATAATAAAGCAATAGTAAAACAAATTCAAAAGAAAAATATATGATCCTCGTAACTGAATAATGTTCTCGCTAAGTTATTCACCATAGTAAATAAATAAATTAATACAGAGAGAAAAGTTAATAGACGGTGTTATATTTTTTTATATATAGGTACATATTATGTACGTTATATATGTATGTATATATGCATATATATACATACATACATAAAACATTTGTTCTTAGTTGATGCACTTTATAAAATTATATATTTTATGTAAAAATGTGATTCTTAATTTTATAAATATTATTTAAAAATTAAAAATGGATGTTTTGTTAAATACCAAAAAATTTTCAAATTCATTATTCATTTTTTTTTTTAATTATCATAATCAAACAATTAAAGTGTGGTTTTTACATGGTTTCATTATTGAGTAATATATTCAGGGTTCGTACGGGCCTTATTTTTTTCCCCTGCGTCTCACACCATTATTCTGAAACAATAAAATTCATCTTAATCAGGAAGACTTATTTTATAAGAAAAATCGTTCAACAAAATTACTAGTATAAGACTCAGGGAAAAAATAAGATCTTTACGAACCCTGATATTATTCTTATACTTAAGTTTATTACATTTACTTAAAAAAAGAAATTGAAACTACTACTAAAATAAGATAAAACTTTGTAGATCGTAAAAGTACTGGTCATAGATTACAGCATCGTGAATTTCAATGAACACAATTGTTCAATCTCAGTTATCTAAAATAAGTTTACTGTTATTTTTGAAATTTTTACAGCACAGATATTTAAACAGAAAGTTACTTTTACACATTTAAAAGTGAAAAAGTTCTATATTTTGTGCTACAATGATTTCTATACAGAAATTTTTAATGTGTCTTCCAGTAATTTTTGTAGTGGTAGCATATAAGAGGTAAACTTCTTTCATCCGTATACATTTATGTCTCTGGATATTCTTTCTCTATATATAGACTATATCTAGAAGAGGCCTTTAGCAGTGTCGGAAAGATTCTGCTCTCAAATCTGGCACACTGGAGGTGCCAGGTTCCAACTCAAGCCATGCTCGTTGCCTTATCCATACAGAGTTTCTTGTATTTTTTCTTTTACAAAACTCACATGACTACGATATAGAGCTCGTAGAAACACCTATTTAGAAATATATACAGGGGTCGTACACTCCGCCCTTTTTTCAGGACACTCTCGTGAATGTGAAATTTTCACTTACACTGTTATAAATTAATTTTTTTTTAAATAATCTCTACCCTGTATAATCAAGGCATGTAACAATAAACATACCAGAAGTTTTTCTGCATGAAATTAGTGGTGGCAAAAAAGGGAAATTTTTCTAATCTCTGAGAGAGTCCTGAAAAAAGGGCGGAGAGTACGACCCTTGTATATATCCTGTTTTATTAAAGCTGATACAATGTTTAGTGATAGGGTAGTTTTAAAGTTCCATATTCAGTACACAATACCAGTTACAGTACACAGTTACAAATATAACGGAGATACTCACTGTTACATGTTTCGGCAAAACAAAACAAACAAAAAATCAATATGTAAATGAGCTTAATGAGTTTAATTTGCCCCTGGTACAAAATTTTGATATTTTATCCTTGGTAACATAAATTGTAAAGCATAAATCTTTTCGAGTGTGTTGTGTTCTGTGGTACTCCAAAAAACGCGTCTGTATACAAAAATAAATATAGTTATTCTAATACACCATTTCTAGGTTTAGAAGCGTTCAAAAAGTACATTTTAAGACCATTTGTTCATTATTTCATATTATCACCACTATTCTACAACAATACTTTTTTCATACAATATTTTCCTACCTGGTAATACTTATAATTTATTCTGGAGTACTGTTAGCCCCGGCTTTTATTCACACCAGATCGATTTTAGAAAAATTTACTACAATATGTAATTACGAGGAAATAAGGAAAAAAATTGATTTTAAAACATACTGGTATTTAAAAAGAAGGGGGTTAACAGTACTCCGGAATAAATTATAAATGTTTCCTGGCATGTATTTTAGCATTATAATACTCGAGAAAAATTTCGTTTTGACGTTAATAGTGACAATGTAATAAAATGCCAAAGAATCTTTAAGAATACTGCGAGGCTTGCATTTCATTTCGGATAAACTGACATTTCGTGTAAAATACAGACACCTATCGTATAAAGCAATGGTTATATTAATTATTTTACACCGGAAATTTTAATTAACAGATGAAGGCATATATATATATCTCTATATATCCCTTTCGGGCGCAAGACAATTCGGATCATTTAAATTATACTGCCACCTGAGTTATAAACGTAAATTTTTGCTAAAAAATTTCCGGGATGAATTTTTGCAGCTGGATCTTAAATTTTACGTCCTCGCAGCGAGGACAGCGCGCGTTAAGGGGTTAAATATATATATATGGAGCAGTTCCTCGTACAAATATATTTTTATATGTTAATTAAAATTTCTGGTATAAAACTGTTTTATCTGACTGGCGATTGTACACAAGAAAAACAGTTGTTGTCTTGCTGCGTTAATTAATATTATATTGCGTAATTAAATTTTAAAATTTAACAAGTTGAATTTATCAGAATAACTATTATTTTAGGTAAGTACAGCCCAAATAAAATAAATATATTGTCTCACAATAAATAAATAAATAAAGTCCAATTTTGTACAATCTTATTCTGGAAGTAAACAGAAGTTATGTGCCAATAAGTAAACCAAATCGAAGCCTATTTGGAATGTATAATCAAAGTTAATTTCGACATCATGACTATGTGAATTAGGATTTTTACCCTCACCACAAAAGAGAATGATTTTTTTTTTTTTTTTTTTTTTTTTTTTTTAATGTATAGATGAGGAAATGAAAGTTTACCAAAGCAATGACAGTTCAAATATTTAACTTAATTATTATAAACAATTTCACAGAAAATTATACAAATTGCGTCTGCACTTATTGAAAGGAATTTAAATACTCCCTGGCTTCATAACATTTGAGAACCACTAGTCTACGGCCTTATAGGAAACGATTTTTATAATGACACAATTTAATAATCCCTAAGTCCCATATATGAAACTTCTAGAGGACCTCCTACACCATCTTTGGAATAAATTTGTTTCTTTTCAAAGAATAAATTTATCACAATAACCACATTGTTCTGCCACTGTAATCTCTAAATATGACAGCTATATCAGCTTCTTTTGCCTTAAAAAAGAATGGTACAGGCTTTACTTAAGGAAAATAAAAAATAGAGCTTCCGAAATCGAAAAAAAATTGACGTCATCTTCAGATAAATCTGGGCTCCGGCAAAATCGATTATCTAGAATCGCGCAGCTGATTCGCAAATTAAACTATTCGTTTGTCCGCTGAATAAAAGAACGCCTTACTTATTATGATCGGGGTTTCCGATAAGAATCTACATGAGCGCTGGAATGAGTTTCATGACAGCTAACCTTCTATGCCCTTTTGTTCAGGCTACGTAAGATAACTTATCTGAGAGATCAGAAGATCTGGCCTTTACTTTATCTTTTTTCAATTCCTTTCTCCACATACACGATTCGGTTATACGTTCTTCAGGTATACGGCGTTTGATTCATAATTAAAAACAATCCACGGGTATTTGTGTTTCGGAGCTTTCTCGAACACAATTTCATAACAGTTTTTATAACAGTTATTTTTGACAGTTTTCGAGTATTTTTCGGCAATTCACTATAATGACAATTACAACTCGGAATTACTGGCTGATAAAATTCGCAACGCAAACACCTCTACCATCGAGATAACTTGCATATCATGTAAATTAAAAAATAGTTATATTCTACGCAATCATTTCAAATTATTATAATTATCAATGTTTTTTTTCTGCTTATGGCTTATTTTCTGTAAATACATTTACAACATTTTAAATATTTAATATTTATCTTTTCATGTTTTATTTTTTAGTTTTAGGGATATACAACTGATAATTTAAAAAAATTAAAACCATTAAAACATTATTGAAACACATAGCTGTGTAATAATAATAATAATAATAACGTATAATTGATAAAATAATAAAATAACGTATAATTGAGAATCGCAAATATGAAACATGTCTTTGACAAAGGAGTTCCCATGATAAATGCCACAAAATAAAAAATATTATTTATTAAGGAAGAGAGAGAGAGAGAGGGAGAGAGAGAGAGAGAGAGAGAGAGAGAGAGAGAGAGAGAGAGAGAGAGAGAGAGAGAGAGAGAAGAATTATAAAATTGAAAATTCTTTTTTTCCTCTTAAAAAAAAAGAAAAAGAAAAAAACTGTATTTATTGTGACATTTACCTTAACAATTCTTTTATCAAAAACACATTTCAAATATAAGATTCTCAATTATATGTTATTTCATTTATTTGTAGCACAACTACATGTTTCAGAAATATTTTATTGTTTTTATTTTTTGAAATTTTACATCACTTGCATGTTCCTAAGAATGAAACATATAACATGAAATGATAACTATTAAGTATTAAAGAAGTGTAAATGCACTTACAGAAAAGGTGTCATATGCAGAAAATGCATAGATAAGTAGGTAAATAAATAATAATGTCAAAAGATTAAGTAGAATATAATAAATTTCTCATTTTTGTAGCATATCATTTACACGTGTTAAAAAAAAATATTTCGAAAAGGATTATAATTCTGAATAATATGTCACTTTATTAAAAAAAATTTTTAATTACTTGCCAACACACCAGAAATTCTATGATTTAATTATTAAATGGTAAATTTTGTAAAAAAGAGTCATATTTAAAAAATTCATTTACGTACAATAAGAGAAACACCACTATTTTTAAAAGTACATATTTCTTATTTTAACAAGGAATTACTGCAAGCTATACACACACAAAAAAAAAATAATAATAATAATAATAAATAAATAAATAGTGGTGAATGTTTAGTCTGGTTCTGAGCGCATAGTTTGTCTTATATTTCCTATTTAGTTAATTTATTGGTAATGTTAGGTCGCGTTAACTCTATTTGCATCTTTTCACCACTTACTAAAGCAATTTCGATAGCTTGAAAGAACAAATGCATTTAAATTTCAATTGACGGGGAAAACGATATCAGTATATAAATCCTTACCTCTGACAAAAGTGCTTTTGTATGTTATTTGAAATTTCTGGTGTGAGAACTGATTTATTCGACCTGCTAATTATGCGCAAATAAATACGGTATGTATTTATATATGTACTATTAAAAAAATTTTTGATTTTTTAAAAATATTTAATTTCTATCACATTTATTGGAATTAAAATGAACGAATTTTAACCTATACAGGGATGGAACACGGGCGCAGAATTCATACCGGAATGTGTTTAAGAAATTTCTCTACCTATAATATCGTCGATTTAAGAGGTAGAAAATTTTCTTACATTGATAGTGGTATGAATTCTGCGCCCGTATTCCATCCCTGCCTATAGTATTGTTGCACTTATAGGTACGTATATCAAAGATTGAACAAAATATCAAAAGCAGACGTAATAGTTTTAAAACGAAACGTTCTTTCAATTCCCATTGTCTGTATGTCTAAGTATACTAGATTTTATAAAACATTAACGTATTGAAAAGAAATATTGTTATTTACCCTTGCAACATATTCAATATTTAAAAATTGTTTATTTATTTGTTATTATTATTATTTCGCGCAAGTTATAGTATAGAAAAATGATCAAATATCAAAGAGATTTCATCCCTAACAGCACATCTCATCCACAAGATAATCTCAGGATATACTATGGATGAAAGGACATCCAAGGGACATCCTCCGGATGTACTATGGATAAGTGTGCTGTTAAGGATATTATAATTCAAAATAATTAAATAAATATACTACACAAAACTGCCAGGAAACAAGTCCTTAAATACATTCCAACCTTTATGCATAAATTAAATCAGTGTTGTCAAAAATTTAGGGAATTTTTTATTCAATATCCACCATTAAATTTTAGTTGTAATGGTTGACTAATAACATCGAAAATTAATCGTTTATTAGCTATATAAAATATTATTTTTCAAAATTATTGGTGTTAGCTGAATAAAAAAGTCCTTAATTTTGGCAACACTGTATTAAATATCGAACGAAAGATATACAGAGAGAGATTTGACAGCTTGAAAAAAATATTAATAAATGGAATAACATGTATCTAAAGCAATTTATATAGAGAAATTAATTCCAAATATAGCTTCGAATCTCATATTTTCTTTTCCTGTAATGTATAGATTACAATTCATCCAAACATTATATTTATCAATACATACATCTCTGTGACATCCTAACAATCTCCAGTATAATAAAACTAATTTCGCAAAAATATTATATTTCAAAAACGTTGTTTACCCTCAGGCTATTAGCAAAGCTCGTCACGCACTTCCAATTGAAATACGTGAATACGTAACAGCCCTTAATTTTCGCAACTCGCACGAACTTTTATCGACATTAAGTTTTAAACTAGAGTAGATTTCTTCTCTACTATCTTTCTTCTTCTTCTTCTTCTTCTTCTCTCTTTTATTTTTTTTATTAATATCTTCTCTGTGTGACCACAACTACTGCCTCATTCATTTATAATTTAGTAGCTGTAAGCAATTAAAACTAGATTGGGCAAAACTAGTTTTCTCTAGTTTTGTTTGGCAGCCTACAGGGTTAGAGATCTACACGTTTTCTTTGTGTACGTATTTGACGATGAAGCAAAGAGTTTTAGTTATGGAGGGTTAAGTAGCGTTTAATTATAGATATTGTGAATTGAAAAGTGAAAAGTGAATATTTATTTAGACACATGTATAATAAAGAGTGAAGTGTTATTGCTTCTTTTAAAAAAAATTTAGCTGTTATGATGTAGACATGTCGGCAATAATCATTAATGTGAGTCGTAATTGATTACAATCGATAGATGAAATCCTGTAATCTCAATATAATGACAAGCAGGAAATAATGTTTTGCGAAAATCATAAATTAATTAGAATCGATAAATTTTCGCGGGATTATAATGATAATCTAATGCTAATTCCATCATAATGTCATCGCAATGTAATTTGTATCGAAAAGCAATGTAAATGTTTTTTTTTTTTTTTTTTAATGCAATCGAATTCTTTGTATATTTACTTGTTTATTTTTAACTCACCTAAATAATCAGGACTCAAAGCATTCTTAAAATTTTTCTTGCATTTTATTTTAGTGACAGGTATAATTCAGAATAATCATTCTCTATACAATAATATTGCACTTTTAAAGCCTTAAATGGTTTTTAAAAAGTGGTGACAATATAATAAAATAATTATACGATAAAAAAAAAAAAAAAAAAAAAAAAAAACTTTTTGTATACCATATTTTTAAATTTTCTGTTGAATCATAGCTATAGAACTAACTACATTAGCTCTTTATCAATGTGTATAAAATTTTTAAAGTAATAATGACGTCCATTTTTGTGAAATGCATAATTTAACTTTTTACAATTTTTTAACGTTCATGTTTCATTAAATGTATTTATTTTTATGTCGAAAGAAAATTAACTCGCATTTTTCTTTTTCTTTTTTTTTTTTTGGCAACAATTAAGAAAAGTAACTAATATTTGAATGGCTATTTTTAAAACTATTAGTAGGTTATTATTTTCATATTTTAATTAATTAAAAGAAAACTAATCAAAAATTCGAAAATCGGGTTTCGAAGTATTGTGTTGTCATCGAGTTCCGAGCTATTCTGAAAGTTTCAAATGTCAAGTTAGTTGAAAATCGATTGCAAGATTTGTACGAAACAAACAAGAATAGAAGTTAACAAAAACATGGTAATAAACGTAAAATTTTAGGAACTCTGAGTGCAGTGTTGCCAGATTTTGTGACATTTTTATTTAACATGCACCACTAAATGTTAAATGTAACAATGGCCTGACCACTTCAAAGGTTAATTGTCTATTTTATATATCAAATATAACTTCTAAAAATTATTGGTGACTATTGAATAAAAAAGTAGCAAAACTTGGCAACACTGAGATTACATTATTACTTACAAACTTTGAATAAACAACATAAAATGCAATAAACTCGCAATAATTGTTTCGGGTCGAAAAAACACACGACCCTTCATCAGGCGAATAAAGTAAGCACGAGTGCTGCAGTCAAAGCGGCAACGCACAAAATCGGTTAAAGTGAAAAGAAAAACTTTATAAAGTAGAAAGTAAATATAACTACTGGTGTGACTATAATTATTGTACAATAAAACAAGAAAATAAATAAATGAGTGAGATTAAACATATAACAATCTAAGGATATCAAAAATTAAACGAAAATCTAAGTTACGTGAGTAATTTCCAAGCATCAGAGAAGAATGGAGTGGAAGAAATATACAACGCCAGTTTTGTGGTGCTTTTTTATTATACTGAGATTACATATTCACTTGCAAAGTGGCTGACGATTTTCTAAACTCAACACATGTGATGATACTGTAAAAAACATTTCAGACAATAACTTTCAAATTCCAGTTTCAAATAGATATGATGATAAATACTAAATGTCTTATTATCATATTTTTGAGAACTAAATTATTTGAGAATGATTGATTGATTTTTAAAATTTAGATACATTGATCGGTAACTAAATTATTAATGAAAGATTGCCTTTGATGCATGACGTTAGATCTTCTGATATAATGTAAATGATTAAATTTGTCTACACATATGGAATTTCTAATGATTGCATTTTAACCTTTACTAGGTCACGCTACATTCGAAAAAGAAATCGTGGATTATCGTTTAGATCTTAGATTATCATTAGATGTTTATTTCTGTTTTTATTTATTTTCATCTAAAGGTAAAACATTAAATCATGATAAATAATAATAATAATAGTAAATAATAGTAGTAAATAACTAAAAAAATCTTTAAATATTTTCTCGAATCATATATTTATTTTTAATATAAGTGAATTGATTCAATGTATAAAAGATCTGGAATCAGTATTCTGCATTATAAATACTGCAATCTCAGCTATTTCAATTATACCATTTTTTCTCATATATTCTATTATTTTTAATCTTAACAGTCTGAAATTCTTTTTTAAATTATTCTATCAATAACAAAACCTATCAATTCAATTGACTCGAGTTCGAAAATAAATCAAATGTACATGTAATGACGTTTAAAGTTCTTATTTAACTTTGTAAAGGTACGCCGCGTACAGGTCTGATTATTCTCTACCTCTAATTTTAAAAAGAAATTTTTGTTATAAAATACGCATGTAAATACTTTGAAAAAAAAAAAGTTTTCGACAATAGTGGTGGAGATTGTTTTCAAAAAAGAGCTACTTGTAAAATATTTGCCAAGGAGGAAAAGAATTTAATACAAAACACAACATTCTATGTATGTACAATTCTATAAAACTCGTATAGTTTTCTTTTTAATACATACTTCATAATGTTTAGAAGTCAATAAATTCATAAAAACAAATTTGAGAAGGTGGGTCAAAATGTTGCAAAGTTTTGCATTAAATACAATCTCTAAAAATTAACAAAAGGTGGAAAAGAAAAAAATATATAGAGAGAGAGATAATCAATAAGACAATATATATGTATATACATATATATATATTCGTATATTTTTTATGTTATAATTCAATAAGTAGTAGTTTATAAAAATGTAAATGGACTAAATTAATAATGTAAATAACATTAAAAATCAAGCTTACGATTATGTCAATGTTAGTAAATTTCTTCAGCGTATTAACTCTTTCGGGGGCAAGCAAATTTTCGTCATTTAAAAACAACAGCCACCAGAAATCGCCAACAATATTATAAGACAAGAAATAAATGAAGTTATTCGTCTGAGTTATAAAAGAAAAATTTTTAAAAAAAATTCCTGGGACAGTTTTTGCAATTTTGAATTAAAATTTATGGTTTCACAATGCAACCACCGTCCCTGAACCTGAACATAGGGTTAACATAGGGTAAAAGATAAGCATCGCTGTATATTTTTCATTTTATCGCAATGTTCTATCTGCTTTTAAATTCTTTAACAGAAATTTCTCTTTTTGTTTATATAGTAATTTCTTACAGTTATTGATAAATTTTCTTATATTTATTGACAAATTGATATATTTATTGATTTACTTAAGTTATATAGTATTTTCTTACATATTATTCATAATTTGAATAAATCAATTTTATACACCAGAAAATTTTACTAATATATAAATAAATATTCGTACAAGTTATTGCTCAGTACGAATGAATATATCACTTTGTGTGGTACTTAAAAATTCGCTGTAAAAATTATTTAATGGTTATATGCAGAAAAATATGATAAATAACCAGTGATATCTAGACAGAAGAAAAATCGTTTTTTAATTAAAAGGGTTAAGAGATAAATGCTAGAATATGATTTACCGATATAGTTAACTTTTCCCTCACCAATAACAAAGTAAGTACCCGGAGGGCTCTGACAATTTATTCATGAAATTCATAGTTTAGATTCATAGCATGGCAATATTACAGTTATTTCAACATTTAACTTTCCTGATCGTCCGTGAAACATATGTTCTTTTTAACTTAAAAAGTTAAGAAATTGCTAGACCTTCATTGATCGATATTGTTATTATTTTTCACACCAGTAACATTACCCTGTGAGTTTTGACAATTTATTCATCAAGATCATAGTCCAAAATCCATAGCTTCTAAATTTTACAGTCATTTCACCACGCACCAACCATACTTCATGATCGACCATCAAAAGTACATAGTTCTATCTTAATATCCAGCATTAAAATCGCAAACCAGATAAATCAATTGTTGCTCCAGAAAATTTATTTAACGCTTTGTGGCGCAGGACAATTCTGTTCATTTAAATTATACTGCCACCGGAATTCATGAACTAAATTAAACTAAAAGAAATTTTAAATTTTTAAGGTTTAAAAAAGCCTGCCTATTCTGCTATGCTACAAATGTAAATTTTTGCTAATAATTTTCCGGGATGAATTTTTGTAGCTGGATCTTAAATTTTGCGTCCTCGCAGCGAGGACAGCGCGCGTTAAGGGGTTAACAGAATGCCTATATTTCTTGGAAGAAGTATTTCGTACCATTTTAACTTCTTCTGTTAATTAAAATTTCCGGTATACACTGATTTGTTTGACTTGCACCTGCAAATTATACAAAGAAATTGCGTTAATTTAAAGAGTTAGGATATTTCTAGACTACCATGATCTACATGGTTAACATTTTGCATACTAACAACAAAATACCCCGCGGGTTTTGACAGCTGATTCATGAAGGTCATAGTTCAGACTTGTAACTCGTAAATTCCACAGTCATTTCACCACGCACCAACCAACCTTCATAATCGTCGGTCAAAAAAAGTATCGACATTCGTTCTGTTCTAAGAATGCGGAAGGAATGAAAAAAGCAACAGGCAGCCCACCTTCTCGAACGCCTACGGTGGTGTTTGTTATTGTTGGTTAGAAGAACAGAAACCGGAGTGACAATGTACAAGAAAAACGTTCTGATGAAGAGTGTTAAAAAAATGTGTGAGTTAGTTAAACGCCCAGCTTTTGTGGCGTAGAAATTTCAAAAGAGTGAGTTGAAGGCATTTCATTATGGAGTTCTTTGAAGATCAGCGCTAGATCAAAGAAGAGGCAACTCGGGACAAAACTAGGACTCAATTTTGATGGAGAAAACGTATGTTATTAAAATGCAGCGCTTGAATTCGGATTTGAAATGTAAAGACGATCCTATCATTTCGAAAATGGAAAAGGTCATTGAGTATAAAAGTAGTTTGTGCCTTCTAATCAAGTCAGACGTAATTGGATTTTACGTCTGTTTTAACAGGATGTAATTCATAGCATTGTTGGTTACATCATATTTTATTTTTAATTGTATGTTTATACAAATTCCATTTATTATTCTACTATAAGTTTCTTTTCTTTAGAAACGAGATTCGTGATTTAAAAGTAAATTTGAAATGAATAAGAAGGAAATACTATTTTTATATGACTGAAATAATAATTATCGTCTGCTAGCTTAAATTTTAATTACTAAAGTAGTAGTTATATTTGGAGTAGGAAGAGTAATAGTACAAGTAATAAAAAAATTGTATTATTATTAGTAATAATAATAATTATTATTATTCCAACCAAATAGAAGTTAAGGTAATGGAATTTTTTTATATTGCCACTCTCATCATTGTCAATACTATATCTCTATAATGATGTTTTATTTTCTTGAAATTACATTTCAGGATTTTATGTGGAAGTAGGAGAGTTTCCGTTCCCGTTGACTACACCACTATTTTTTGTAAAGTTTTCTTTACTTTATTGAATCGTATAAACATATTACATACAAACAAATTAAAAAATTGCTACTTATGAATGGTGGTGGAAAATATTATAGATAAAGTTAGGTTTGGGATGTTTTAGGAAAATAAAAACAATTTGTGACATTAATTTTTGTTGTAATTGTACTCCTTATTACAGCCTGTGATCAGAAGCAGGGTTAACATATAGAAGATTTTTATGCTAGGTACCCTGGGAAGTGCCTAATTAATGCCCGAAGTATGCGGGACAGCAGCCCCAAGACTCCCACTCCACAGAAGGTACCCAAATCTTTATATTAAACTTATTTCAATGCCTTTTATCGTAATAAGTTTAAGTTAAAATGTGCTGGGGCCTCTGAAGAAATGATTATCACAAGCCCCAGATGCGTTAAGCCAGAAAGAGAGAGAAAGAGAGAGAGAAAAAATTAACTATCACATATACAATGCAAATTTTGTGTTACTAATTGTGGTTTACGTATTAGGTAAAATAATGACCAACAAGTACAAAAATTAGCGGTGTCACATGATTTAAAAGTTTATGGGATAAAATTTAGCGTGGTATATGAATGGACTCCCTGTTCCCTAGACTAAATTCCTCCAGATTTATTATTATTATTATTATTGGACTATTTAAAGTCTAAACTCAACATTAATAAACCAAACAACTTAAAAGATTTGAAAGTTGCCACAAATAAAGTTTATTTGGGGGAAAAAAAAAAAAAAAAAAAAAAAATGAAAGGAAGAATGAATGAAAAGAAAGAAAAGAAAAGAAAACACTTTCTAATTATAAGAAGAAATCTTTAAAGTAACAAATATCTAAAAACAAAAAACATGAAAATTGAAATTTCACATACCCTATTTAACCCTTTGCGGCGCAAGACAATTCGGATCATTTAAATTATACTCACCGGAATTCATGAACCAAATTAAACTAAAAGAAATTTTAAATTTTAAGGTTTAAAAAACCGGCCCTTTTTTGATATGTTATAAACGTAAATTTTTGCTAAAAAATTTCCGTTATGAATTTTTGCAGCTGGATCTTAAATTTTGCGTCCTCGCAGCGAGGACAGCGCGCGTTAAGGGGTTAAACAGACCGTAATATAGGCAACAAAAAAGATAATACGACCATAAAAAGATTTACAAAATATGAAAATGTAATATTAATATAGAACGATATATTTGTATGAGGGTTTCCACTTCGAAGACATTGGAATGAAACAAGGATGCCAGATGAATACATCAATTTTATTTTTGTATCCCACTATTTTTTTTATTCAAACAGTAGTTTTAAATAAGTAACGAAAAATTGTGATTAAAGTAATAAATTGACAATTAAAAAAATTATCGGTGCTAAAAAATAAAAATGTGCTAGTCATCTGGCAACCCTGGGGTGAAAAAATTTATCGTGTGGAAACAGTGGTACAATATATATATAGTCGTCAATGGCAGTCCTGGTGATCTAGTCACGCATCTTCTGCATAAGAATGGAGGTTAACCCTTTGCGGCGCAAGACAATTCGGGTCATTTAAATTAAACTGCCACCGGAATTCATGAACTAAATTAAAATAAAAGAAATTTGAAATTTTAAGGTTAAAAAAACTGGCCTTTTCTGATATGTTAAAAACGCAAATTTTTGCTAAAAAATTTCCGGCATGAATTTTTGCAGCTGGATCTTAAATTTTGCGTCCTCGCAGCGAGGACAGCGCGCGTTAAGGGGTTAACAGGATGGAATGTCCTGAATACAAGTATAACTTTGTCAAATAAAATTACCTTGCGAATTAAACACAACAAAATACGGTACATAATTACCAGAAAATTAACTGTAGATAATTGCTAGAAAACTGTAACTAAACGTTTTTATTAAAAAAATAGTAGTAATACATCTTTCTAGAAAAACGAAAAACTTAGCAACTATGCAGTATTATGATTAAAATAACAGAAGTTTCTGTTAGAAAATCGCGGTGTTAATACTTTTAAATCCAATTTATATATGGACGGCTGTGATGAATATTATATATATGTACATTAGTAGTTTTTAAAACTTAGTAAAAGCCGAACAACAGATTTAAGTATATATATATTTCCGAAGAAAATTAAAATAAAGGAAATTTTAAATTTTCAGTTCAAAAAATAAGAGCCTTTCCTGTTATGTTATAAATGTAAATTTTTGCTAAAATATTACCGGGATGAGTTTTTGCACCTGAGAATTACAATTAGGTGTTCCATCAGCAGGAACACTGCGACTGAAAGGGTTAACTCAAAAATTGTTGGTTATTAAAAATCTGGAAGTTTTAGTAACCCTTTATAAATATAAATATATGCTCAACATTATTTATTTTATAGATTATTATTTTTCTATAATATTTATTTAGGACATATATTAAAAAAATAACAAATAAAGAAATAAAGAAAAAAAAAAGTTGCAACCTTTTTTTTATTATTATTTATATTATTAAAATTACAAGAATAGAGAGTAAAAATCCTTTTATTTACTTATATTAATTTTATTATATACTGAACCGTTAAATACCAATTGACCTATAACTTCTAAAACAAATTAATTATTCATCATTAACTGCTGAAAGAAAAAAAAAATAATTCCACATCTTAATCGCAGAATTAATAACAAATGTGATAAAAGCTAATCCTCAGAAGGGATAATTTTTTATGAATGACAATGCCCCAGTTAAGCATAAGTAATTTTATTGCAGCTTTTTTATCAGCAATTCTTGTGATAATGTAATAGAGAATGGAAACGAATATGAAAAATGCAACAATTATACTCACCGCAGGGGAATACAAAACCAGTTTTTCGCTTTATCAATCTTAACACTAACAATCAAATTAATGATGAATCCCAGAAGCCTGGGACTAAAATTGTTTGTTTTGATTGTTGCTGGGAAACGAAAATATGAATACATATATGGATATGTTGTCAACTTGTCTTCACGACATCACATTCTTCTTTTAATCAACGAATTTACAGGGATGGAACACGGGCGCAGAATTCATACCGGAATGTGTTTAAGCAATTTCTCTACCTATAATATCGTCGATTTAAGAGGTAGAAAAATTTCTTACATTGATAGTGGTATGAATTCTGCGCCCGTGTTCCATCCCTGAATTTATCATATAAGTTGATTAGAATAAAATAAGAAATAATGGAAATATAATAAAATTAAATACAAATTTTTATTTTGACTTCATTTTATTTTGGGATTTCATATAATATATATATATATATATATCCACATTCGATTTTACAACAATCTTATTACTGTGATTTTCGGCGTATAATCCGCAGGTAAGATCATACTTGCCAACATACTAATTAATATTCCGTAGTATTGTTAGCTCCGTCTTCTTTTTCACACAGGTATCTTTTTAGAGTATTTTTCCTTTTATTTAATCGTAATTACATTTGGAAAATATGTCTCTAAAAAATGTGAAAAAAGGGCGGAACTAACAAGACTACGAAATATTAATTAGGATGTTGGCAAGTATGGATGTGTCATTTCTCCATCAGTAATTTTATTTAACAGAAAAAGTTTTCGAAGAAACGGTTCGTACAACTATAACTTTAATTGTAAATTAAAAATTTTGGTGTAGAACTGATTTATCTGACCTGCGGATTATATATTTAATTTTTTTCATCTCTCTCTCTCTCTCTCTCTCTCTCTCTCTCTCTCTCTCTCTCCTGGAGGATTAAGAAAAAAAAAAAAAAAAAAAAAAAAAAAGTCAAATTTAAACATTATGATGAAAATACGACCTTTAGTCCTTTCAAAAATAGGTAACATGGTATGTACAATTTTGAATCCAAATACGAATTAAAAAAAAAAAAAAAAAAAAAAAAAAAAAAAAACCGCATTAATACAATATATTTATATAGTATAACAAATACAAATTTAATTAAATTTCTTTTAATTTATACTATATAAATATTCATATTAAATTTCATTATTTTTTATCCTTGCAAAAATCTGCATACGATTAAGTACCATATTTTCACCTTGTAATAGAAATTTGAACTACCTTTTTTATGACATAAGCAATACTTCGCACAAATATACATTTGTATGCTGGCTAAAATATATGATATAAAACTAATTTATTCGATCTATGGATTTATGCACAAGAAAATACGGTACATTAAATTTCAAAATGTACTAAGTTTCTGCTCAAAATCCGATATGTAGAATTGACTCTAGAGGGGTCTGAATAGAATTTATTTATTCATCCTCACCCTGTATACGTAAATTGTTTGCAAGGGTTTTCCTGATTTAAATATTTGCTGTTGAAAATTGTAAAATATGTTTTAACTCCATGCAAAAACAACACATTTAATTTACATATTTTTTCAAAACCCAATACTCCAAATCAAATACTTTCAATGCCCATTTCCATTATAAAAACATAAGGGATAGCATACATTATATTCATCTTATTATTACTACTTAGAAACAGAAACGTATAACATTATTTTCATAATTAATACCTATTCACACACTACAATATCCATTCAAAGCCAAGTTCTCGGATTAATATATTTCTGAAGCACACCAATTTTCCTTCTAATAAGTAGATACAAAAAATATTTTCCGTTCCTGCACGATTGCCGAAAAGAACCAATGGAAAGAATGGTATTTTTTACGGAATGGTAGTTTCGTTACTAATAAATGCTGATATATGCTAGTAGTAATAATGGCATAAAATCACGCAAGGATTCGACAAAATAGAAAAAGTCATCAATGAAATATGCAACAATAACGTCAAGTTCTGTCGATGCAAAATCATGGATGTCCACGTTAAATTGTCCTTTATATTCTACTTAGTAATTGGATAAATGAGTAATTCATGGCTGCAAACATTATTTATTTTTAAATCTGATTTTAACACCAGTATTTTTAAAAATAAATCTATCATGTACTTTTTCCCACGAATAAATAAAATTAAATAAGCTGAAAATAATTCCGTATAAAATTCCCGTTAAAAATAACGCAGACTTGGCACCTATGAGTAATTAGAATATTTCTTAGTTCGCTATGTTAACTTTATTTTCTTATTTCAAATATTTTATTTTAAAATTTAAGTAATATTATTAATATGTGGTTTTAAATTTAATGGAAGAAAAGCATAGGGGAGGAAAGAGTGCCAGGAATTAAAAAAAAAATATATATACAGCAAGTCACAAGTCTTGCTGCCAGCCTCCTTCCTTCCTATCTTGTGTTTCCTAGGTTATTTTTTCATTAATTTTGATAAGTTTATGGTTTTGAGTTGGGATTTGTTGTGTTACTTTATTGATTTATATGTTTTGCAGGCTGTTGATTAGTGGATCTGGTTTCTTTACATTAGTGTATTTCATCCACTGATAATTTTTTTAAAAATCTTATTGGTCATTGTTGTTTCAGTGATCTTGTATCTGTTGCTTGGCTTCTACTATGCTTAATAGATCATCTTTATATATATATATATATATATGTTCTAATATGTCATTAGATGACAGCTGAATAGGAGAGAAAAATGAAATTACCGTCGTATATACGGAGCTGCAAAGGTATTACTTCCCACCATTATTTTTGGGTAGTTTGTTTTTCCTCATATTTAATAACAGAATTTTCTATAATAGATAAATAAATAAGAATAACGACAAATTTTAGAAATAGTGGTATGAAATATTCAGGAGATTTAGCAGCTCTGTACCCAGAAAAAAAAAAAAAAAAAAAAAAAATGTAAATGTAGTGAGCGCGTCAGTTAAATATGACAAAGTTCCTAATTTTTCCAGAACATTGTTAAAATCCGCCGGGTTTTTTTTTTTTTTTTAAACAACAATTTTGTACACAATATTATTTTTCAATATTGTGTACAAAATTTTACAATTAAATAAGACACAAATTACTCTTCAATAAAAATGATGTGAAAAGAAGGCGTGTACCAATAATGCTCTGGATTAAATTATAAATGTTCGCGTACTTTACTTGGTCAAGTGTTGTCAATGCAAAATCGTTGAAATCCGCTTTAAATTGTTCTTTACATTCGTATTCTGTAATTGGATAAATAACTGTGGTGTAATTTTTAATAATTAGAACAATTAAAAAAATGTTTATGGGTAATTTAAAATCCAACGAATAAAGGGGGGAGATAAATTCTGATAGCTCATGATGTTCTAATATTTCATCAAACGAAATTTTAATAAACTCATGTCACATAAAATAAAGGGAACAATAATCAAAATCGAAGTCGTTGAAAAGAAATCATTGACATCCACTTTAACTTCTCCTTTAAATTGAGATTCAATAAATAGATAAATAACTAGCTTGTAATTTTTAACATTCGAACATATTAAAGCATAGTTGCCAACATTTTAATTTATTCCGCAACATTTTTAGCCCCGCCTGTTTCTCATCACTTTATTTTCAAAATATATCTCTAAGATAAAATAAGAAAAATTTATTGTTCTTAAAAAAAAAGTGATATGGAATAAAGGCGGAGCTTAAAATGCTCCGAAATAAATTAAAATGTTGGCAACTCAGATCAATGGATGATTACACATGGTTTTAAATATGCATGGACAAAAATAAATAAAAGAATTTTAGTTTTCGGCTTAAAAAAAAAAATCTCACTTTTTTTTTTTTTTTTTTTTTTTTTCACAACCGTCCATTATTCATGCTTGTTAATTGACGCATGTTAAATAAAAAAATATAAATATAAATCAGTCAACACATGTTTAATCCAAACTTAATTTCCTTCTTTTTGAAATCCTGATTACAATTCTAAGCTTCATGTTTGACAAGTGATCACTCTCTATAAACAAATTAGGCAAATTACTCGTTTTCAACTAACTTAATACCTTTTAATCACAAATGAATCAATAAAAGATCCTAAGTACCTTAAAAGTTTGAATAAAAAGTACTTTTATCTCAACTAATGATTTTAATTTATAAAACAATTTGTATACCATGGTATTATGTTCACTTATTCGTAGTACACCGTAGGAATTCTAAAATTTCATAGATGAAAAATGTTATGGACTTTGAATACTAGTATTATTTGTAGAATTTTTTTCTCCTATTTAAACATAGAAAACAGCTACAAAAACATATACAAATACTATACAAATATCATACTTGACAACATCCTAATCAATATTCCGTAGTACTGTTAGCCCCGCCTTTTTTTTTTCCACACCAATGAATTTTTAGAGTAATCTAGAAATCCAATTACGATTAAATAAGTAGAAAAATTCTGTAAAAAGATACAGGGGTGAAAAAGAGGGCGGGGCTAACAATACTATGGAATATTAATTAGTATGTTTGCAAGTATGCTTATATATACACTAGTATTGAGCAATCGCAAAAGTTCGCAACTATGATATTTATCCACTATAAAGAAGAAATGTGGTATGAAGCATTATATTTCATTAAGTACTTTTAAATTACGTACTTTTAAAAAATCCTCGTTTTCGTTCGAAATTTAATACATTATAACTGCGCCCGATCGTAATGCATTATTCTGAGCATTTTATATTACGTAAATTAAGTTTAATTAGCTGAATATTTGCTATATATTGGGATAGTATCATTTAATATCACTCCAACATACATTTTTCTATGCTGTTACAAGAAAATTACAAACATTTCCACTATTTTATTAACAATCTGTATAATGGCAGTACTAAAAGCAATTTCAACCTATTGAAAGTTGCACTATCTAAATAACTTAAACATGATATTAAATGAAAATACTAATAAAAATTAGTTTCTGAAAAGAAAATCTGAAGCGTCAGTGTACGATTTAATGCGCTAAATATGTATTTTAGAATAATATATGTATTTTTAATATTACTAATCTAACAAAATATTTTCTCAATTAAGGAAATTTTCAAAATCTAAACGGCCAAGGAAGTTTCAATCATGTTTATAGCGATATCTTATTTTATTATACATTCACGAAATTTAATTGATTATGTATGTAAAAATTAATTAATTGTTTATGTTATAAAATATAATTTATTTTTATCTAATTTTGTTAAAACATTTTTCCCGGAACCTGAATGCGAGTTTATTCCGGATCAAGTTCGTTGCAGCTTGGAATCCATTTTATGTGGTAGGCAGGGCCTGATTAAGGGGGAAGCTCGCTCATACCGGAATATTTTTACAATTATTTTTTACTTCATGTCATAGAAATTCCACGCTTTGACAAAGAAATATTTTTTATAAAAAATGAACGGTGTAAAACAATCCAATTTACTCACCGTTATTAGACACCAGAATTCTTTTAAAATAATTTTCAATGAAAATTTTCTGTTTATTATAGGAGGAAAGTATTTGTTAAAAAATAATGGTGTAAGTATAAATAATGTGTCAAGAGCGAGCTTCCCCCTTAATCAGGCCCTGGTGGTAGGTCTCTGTATAAAGGGTCTTAATGTGCCAAAGAAAAAAAGAAAAGAAAAGCCCGTAGAGCAACAACCCAGAATCTAAAGCCGGGGTATATTTTCACCAGCATTTTTGTAACAGTTATTTTTATATTTGACAGAAATTTATCCTATAAGTAAGGTAATAATTATTTTTAGAAAAAAAAAAGTATATGCTTAGTTCTTTATGAACTAAGTTTTTAGTCAATGCATTTTTTTAAAAATAAAAATTTCCGATTTAAAACATAGAATTTCTGCTATAAATAAGTCAATATTTATTGTTAAAAATTATTGGTGTTAGTGTGCTCCATACGGGCATAATCTGGCTTTGTTTCTTCCTCAGAATATAAGATATACTGCAGACCTGTTTTTTTTTTTTTTTTTTCTTTTTCACTTTTATAATTAGTTTCATCCTATTAAACAACATTCTAGCTAATCTTAAAAAAAAAAAAAAAAAAAAAAAAAAAAAGTTTATGAATAGCTATTTAATCCAAGCATATCTTCCGCATTTATAAGATGCTGATAAAGGCATCAAACTCTATGTTCAACAAGCGATCATATTGTTCATACAAACAAGGCAAATTACTCATTCCCAGCTACTTGTTAATCTCCTTTAATCGCTACTCAATTAATCATTAGTCTAATAATCGATATTATGTATTTTGTAAAATCCTTATTACTGTAAAAAATTGTAGTCATCTGATTTCTAACTTCATTTTCACTCAATCTACCAAGTGAAGCGATTCGTTTTTCAATCAATCAGCTTTATTATACGCCTCCTTTGACTGTTTTAACAGATAAACTTTTCCTGCTTAATTTTGGGATATCAACTGATATCATATCAGGTGCCAGATTGTTTGGTTTTCATGTTATCACTTTTACTTCGGGTTTTGTGTATAATTTTCATGTGCATCGGTTTATTTTATTAACCCTTTGCCGGTTTTAACTCTGTAAAGAGTGTTACTAAATTTTTAGGAACTATTTTATTTAACTACAACCAATACTTTTAATGGATGATGATGAATTATATATTTAATGGACGAATAATCTTTAAGTCATACTGTTTGCCAACATCCTAATTAGCACTTTTGCTGACGTAGATTCACGTCATTTGAAAATCTCTAACTCCGCCAGTGGGCGGTTCTTTTGAAATTTGTGTGTCATTTATTTCTTTAAAATATACAAAATATTCATACTTGTACAACCAATATACTATGGATATAAATACTTTGATTAGAAAAAGTATAATTATAATGTATATCCATTTGTAATATGAATCTGAATATAGACAATTTTGTTCTGAAATATTGTAACTTGGGAGAATAAAGCACACATACGTACCTTACTGTCAAAAAGAGAAAAACATGCGGTCGCAAAAGTGTTAATATTCCGTAGTGTTGTTAGTCCCGCCCTTTTTTTCACACCATTAAATTTTTAGAGTAATATTCTCCAAATGCAATCACGATTAAATAAGAAGAAAAATACTCTAAAATACTGGTGTGGAAAAGAAGGCGGGGCTAACAATACTACGGAATATTAATTAGTATGTTGGCAAGTATGTTTAATAACACCATTAAATAACTTCAAAAAAAAAAAAAAAAAAAAAAAAAACCACTGATTTATTACGAAGATGAAACAAGAAAACATCTAAATTCTTTCAATATATAACTAAAGCATGTGTCCTTTTTCAAATTAAAATTTACTGTGAATAATAGTCGTATTTGTAAATTAAAATATAAATTGTGCTTTATGTAGTCTATGTAAAACATCATTAAAAAAAATGTTTTAAGGTTCAATACGTAAGGCCTTATATACTAATCTTCCAAAACTCGAAAGTTAACAAATAGAGATGTAGATTGAATGATAAATCTGTGTTACTAATATCTCAAGCATTTATGCTTGTTGTTTACAATTTTTTTTATTGTTTCAATCAATTAATACACCATTAAACAACTTCCATAAAATAATAATAATAATAATAATAATTTTGAAATGCTAATTTATTATGAAGATGAAAAAAGAAAACATCTGAACTCTTTCGATAGACAACTAAAACATGTGTCCTTTTTTAAATTAAAAATTACTGTGAATAATAGTCGTATTTGTAAATTAAAATATAAATTGTGCTTTTTGTATTATGCTTCATGTGCTTTGTCTATGTAAAACACCATCAAAAAACGTTTTAAGATTCATACGTAAGGCCTTACATACTAATCTTCCAAAACTCGAAAGTTAACAAATAGAGATGTAGATTAAATGAGAAATCTGTGTTACTATTTCTTAAACGTTTAACCTTGCTGTTTATAGGTTTATCATTGTTTCATTCAATTAATAGTCAGAGTTTTTAACAGTGTTATTACAGGCTTGGTTATATTTCATTTCACTATTGCAATCCCCTATTCTTTGTAATATACATCATAAGACATAATAGCTAACTCTGACAGGCCTTTAAAAGCCAAAACGATCCTAATTGGTTGAAACGCACGAAAAAGATGTTACTAAACGTTGATGGACGTCGGACGTGTAAAAATGTCTATTGTAACGGATAATACCACAGTTAAAAAAGCATTTATTCTCAAAATGTGATCAAACCTACGCAATGTGTGTAAGTTAAAGATGTGTTTTACGCTTGCTAGTATAAAGTACAACGTTATTTTTTTAAAAAGCTCTTTTATTTGGATGTAATTAAAGATGAGCATATGCACGCGCATAATATTTCGAGATTGGGTGATAGCCATATCCTGGGTGAACTATTTAAAAAATTATTCAACTAACTTTTGTCTCGCATGAATCACTTTAAATTGCGAAGTATATTAAATATTCTTAATGTGCGCAGAATAATAAAAACTTAAATTATACAATGTTTTCTATTATATATTATTATTATTATAAACAGTAAATAGTCAGATGTTCTACGAGTGTTATTAGAGGCTTATTTATATCCATATCTGGGACGGAATCTTCTATTAAGATCTAAGTATGAAGAGATTAAATGGTCAAAATAATGCTAATTGTTTGAAATATATTGTGATTTACAAGAAGGTTGAACATAAATTATAGACTTCAGTAGATTCTTATTACATTATTTAATTACACAGCTAAATAATTTTCTTTTCAAATTATTGTCAGACTTATGTCATATTCACTGATAAAAGAGACTAATTTACTGATTATTAATGATAAATACATACTTGCCAACATACTAATTAATATTCCGTAATATTGTTAGCCCCGCCTTCTTTTTCACACCAGTATCTTTTTAAAGTATTTTTCTTTTTATTTAATCGTAATTGCATTTGGAGACTATTACTTTAAAAAATTACTGGCGTGAGAAAAAGGGCGGGACTAACAACAGTACGGAATATTAATTAGGATGTAGGCAAGTATGTAAATAACCATTTGTGATCTTTGTTATAAAAGATATTTACTTATATGCCGGATAACTGCAAATTATTTAACTACATTTATAGTTTAGGATCACATATAAATAATTTAGTAACTATTATTATTATTATTATTATTATTAATTTATAGAAATTACTTAAAATAATTTATGTTTATTATATTGCCAAATATCGCAAATTTAAATTAGGTAATTAGTTTTGTTTTATTTGTTTATGAATTCTTTAAGTTACTTTAAGTCACAAATGCAAGAAATTCTTTTGGTCTTTACTATAGGATAAATTAAAATTAATTTAATTAGAGATGTTTTTCATTGAATGAAATATACAGTGTGGCTATAAAAATTATTTAGAGACTGTTCTCTACTGAGATCCCTTCTATAGTTTGTTCTACGCATCGAATTTTGATAAAAATTGATATATTTATATTTTAGCAGTGAAAGAATCAGTTAAAATTCTGAATTCCAGAAAAAAGTATGGCACTTAAATTTTTCAAAAGCATATAATTTCGCTTCAGTTTATGTCTAATATCTAAGTATTTTTTTGAAAAAACCTATTTCAATAGATAAGAAATTTGTATTTATTGTATTATATTATAATATAGTATTTTTGAGGAAAAACTTTAGCGTGTATTAAACATTACGATCCCCTTTTTCGTTGAAAGTTAAGCAATCTCATTTTCAGCTAGTGGTAAAAATTTTGTTTTATTTATTTATTTATTTATTTTATTTATTTTTTTATTTATTTTTTTTTTGCCTGGAAAATAAATAACTAAAAATAATTTAAACTACAAAAAATGATGAGGAAAAACTGAAGCTTAATTCTTAAAAATCGCCTGATTCGAAAAGTTTTACTAAGTATAATTTATTAATTATTTCTGATGGATTGATTAGATTAATTTTTACAAGAGTGAAAAGTGTTCAAACCACGTGTTAGTGTGATGTTCAGAATCAGTTAACTACACGTTGATCCCAGGCTTTTGAGGAATTCCTTCTGTGACGGGTTTTTCTAAAGGATCCTACGAAATACTCACAAGAGTTTAGGAAAAAACTGTGAAAAACTCTAAATGACAAGGCCATGGGTGCCAAGTCTCCCGTTTTTCAAGGGAGACTTAACACCAGAACTTAAAAATCTTCTATCTTATAAATGTTTTCAGTCTATTTAATCTTCGAAAATATATGAGACAGATTCCTTTTTAAAAATTCCGGTGAAATTTTTAATTTAAAAGAGAGAGAGAGAAAAATGACAGTTATGCCCAATGTTTCCAGATTTTGTGATACCAATAATTTCAATAAATGATATTTGATATATATAATAGAAGATTAATCTTCCAAGTGATTAGGCAACCGTTACATTTAAAATTTAGATATTTTGAATAAAAAAAAAAAAAAAAAAAATAAAAGAATATCTTAAAATCTGGCAACACTGACCCTGCCAGGCCAATGAGTGTGATGTGTTTAGACCCAATACCTTCTGTTTATTAAATCTCTTGGCTATTGATACTGACATGACCAGGCAAGGATTCGAACCTGGAACCTTTGGATCTAACGTCTAAATGCGCTTCGACTGAGGTAATTTCTATCCTAACTGAATTAATTTTTATCCTATTTAATAGCACAAAAATCTGTCAAAAAGTAAGGTTTCTTTATGGAAACATTATAGTACAAAAGATGTAACAACTCTAGAATAAGCTGCTCAAAGAATTATTCTTAGTTTACCCGTGCAATTATTGAAAATTTCAATAATATCGTGGCAAGTAGCAATATTTCAAACTCATAAATTTAAAATTCAAGGCCATTTCTTTTATGGGAAAACTGTGATAATGAAGCACGCAATTTGAAACAACATGCTTTTACCCTCCCTTATTCCTCCTTTATACTTAATATCGCTTGACACGAATTTCCACATTTCAATTACTTACAAGTACAAAACTAAATGGCATTAGCTCTTTAGCATGCAAAAATATCTTGAAGCAAATCAATGTTCATTCAAAATTTCAATGTGAACAGTGGCGTGTCCCCGAAAAATTTCGAATCTTAATTTCTAATTCGAAATTTGAAGGGAATATAAATTAAATTTTTACGCATAAATTAAAGCTACAACAATCTTTCAAAAATTCCAGTTTGGTTTGAGGTTTCTGTTGACGCTCCCACAGTCATTTTTGTCATTAAAGCTCATTAGACCGTGACCTATCGCTTAAAATGGATTTTGGGCCACTAAAAACAGTCACGGTTAAACCAAGTTTCGAACCCAGTCCCCTGCAACTAAAAGACAGAATGCTAATCATACGGCTAGCAGATGCGTTTATTCATACTTGTCAACATCCTAATTATGAACCGAAAGATTTTTAGTACACGCCCCTTTTTTTACACCAGTATATTTAAAGAGTAATTTTCTCTAAATTTAATTACGATTAAATAAGAAGAAAAAAAACACTCTAAATATGTACTAGTGTGGAAAAAGGGGCGTGTACTAAAAATCTCCCGGTTCATAATTAGGATGTTGACAAGCATGGCTCATTAAAATGTTGTACCGAAATTTAGACCTGCCAATTATTCTAATTTATTCGCAGTAGTGTTAAGCCCCGCCTTTTTTAACACTAGTATATTTGTAGAGTATATTCTTCTTATTTAATCATGAATATATATTACCGAATATTACTCTACAAATTTACCGGTGTAAAAAAAAAAAAAAAAAAAAAAAAAAAAAAAAAAAAAAAACAGCGTGGCTTGACGCTATTACGCATAAATTAGTATAATTAGCAAGTCTAAGAATTATAGAAAGTTCGAGGAGCATAGTTCGGAAACACTTAGAGCATACTTGCCAACATACTAATTAATATTCCGTAGCATAGCTGCCAATATTTTAATTTATTCCGGAGTACTTTTAGCCCCGCCTTTATTTCGCACCACTTTATTTACAGAAAAATTTTCTTCAATATATAACTTCGATAAAGTAAGAAAAAATTTCTTTGAAAGAATAAGTGGTACGAAATAGAGGCGGGGCTAAAATTACTCCGGAATAAATTAAAATATTGGCAGCTATGCCGTAGTATTACTAGCCCCGCCTTTTTTTTCACACCGGTATTTCTTTAGAGTATTTTTCTTCTTGTTTAATCGTAACTGAAATTAGAGAATATTACTCTAAAAATTTTTTGGTGTGAAAAAAAGGGCGGGACTAACAATACTACGGATTATTAATTAGGATGTTGGGTGGTATGACCTAGAGCCATCGCCCCGCATCTTCAGTTGACAGAAGTCATAGCTGCCAACATTTTAATTTATTCTGGAATACTCTTAGCACCGCCTCTATTTCACACCACTTCATTTATAGAAAAAAAAATCAATGCATAACTTCGATAAAATAAGATAAAATTACATTTAAAAGATAAGTGGTACGAAATAGAGGCAGGGCTAAAATTACTCCGAAATAAATTAAAGTATTGGCAGCTATGACAAAAGTAGAGAACAGATTAACCTCCAGGAATTATAATTTGGTGTCTGGCAACTGAAAATAAAACTATGAAAAGTTTTCTTGTATAAACATAAATTATATTGTCGAAGTATTATTAATGTATTAGATTTGACACTAATTTTGTTTTTGATATGCCAGCATGTTCGAAAATAACACAATTGCATTTTGATTAGAAAAAAGAAAAACACTGCTGAATTTAATATTAAAAAAAAAAAAAAAAGCTTCTTTGTAAATTTAGATAAGATAAAATCCTTTTAGATTTCCCATTCATTATTCAGATGTTGTTAATTTGATTGAAAAGACTCTAATAGCGTGCATTTTGGTATTATTCAAAACACAAACTAAACTAAAGGATCTTTGAATTTGTAACACTGTAATGTATAATATGGATTTCGTGAACATTCTAACATACAAAATAAGATAATGACAATATTTTAAAATAATGCATGTATCTATTCGGAAAATGTCTTTTTACACGCAGCCCGAGAGATATATATCATACCTTGGCACGTCAAATTAAAGTTATGATAAATGACCAAATAAGAAATCGATTACTAAGTTTAATTTATCAAATGATAGATCAGTTTTGAAAGTTCAAATGGAAACACGTGATGCATTTAGAATTAGATGATAAGAGTACAGTTTGAAAATAAAAACAATTTTATTTACTCTTTCCTCATAGTTCTGATAGCATTAAAATATTTTTTTTTTTTTTCTTTAGAACATTCTGATGTTTTAGTTTCCCAATCAATGAGACTCTATTTTATTATAGCTTTAACGGATTGGTTTTCTATATGAACTTTCTATAAATCCATAAAATCAAAAAAGGAAAAGGAAAAAAAAAGGTGAGCTTTCTTTTTTTTTTCCTTTTTTACGTATAAAATGGTAGAGAAAATAATGTTTATTGGTTCAAATTGTAGAAATTAAGTATATTCACACATTTTGGAGTTCACAGTGAATCCGAAAATAAAGTTTTTAGTGGTCCACCGCACTTTAAAATGCAAAAAACGAGGGAAGAAAAAGCTAAAAATAAATAGAAAAAGCATGCGATGCACTGTTGCCAACACTTTAATTTATTACGGAGCATTTTTAGCTCTGCTATTATTTCGCACCATTTTAATTTTAGAATATTTTTCTCCAATATATAACTACGATAAAATAAGAAAAATTTACTCTTTTAAAAAAGGTGGCATGAAATAAAGGCAGGGCTAAAAATGCTCCGGAATAAATTAAAATGTTGGCAACTCTGGGGATGAACACGAAAATAACTCACAATGTTAAATGTGTTTAAAAAAAAAAAAAAAAAGCTACACCGGAAGAAACAAATGATCAATATTGGCTACAAAAAGTCATCCAAGAGGGTAACGGGACTCAGGCAAAGTTTCCGAATTTTATAATTTAATCACTTCACTAGCGTTTATAGCCCCGCATTTTTTTCGCACCGGAAATTTTGTAGATTATTTCTCTTTAATATGTGACAACGCTTAAGTAAGAAAATCCTTTTTCAAAATTTCCGGTATGAAAAAGAGGCGGGACTGAAAATGCTCGTGAATAAATTATAAAAGTTGTTGACTCGGGTTAGGGTTCTGAAGCTACGTCGAGAGTTTTACACGTCTCACTTATTACTCTGTGTTAGTGTGTTTGATGTTAGCATATCTCAGAAACAAATAATAGCAGGATGTCCAAACTCACTATTCTAAATCTATATTATATAGAAATGCTACACTATTTTTTTTTTTTTTTTATTATCATCAAGTAAGTGGTTCGTGTTCAGGGACATCCAAAAGAATTCAAATATATTACGGCTATGAGAAAAATTTCTGATAGGTACAGTTTACAGTTAACACATTTATATTGCACTAAACAAAACGTGATCAACACATATATTTTATATCTGTAAAAGCCCGTTTAGTATAAAATATGATATGAAAATCACTTAACATTTGTTTACAGGTCCACACAAAGGAATTCGAATATATTAGGCTTATAATTTGAAATTGATGAAATTGCATTTCAAGCTGCATTACGCGTTTTTTTTTTTTAATACTGTGCTAAATTTAAGTATACTATATATTGTGTATACAATTGATAGACAATATACAGGGCTACCTAAAATTGTGCGCATGCATTCTTCTCAACTGAATGTAAACGATGGAAGTGCTTGATTAAATTTTAGCCTGTCTAGTAAAACTGTTGTGGAATGATAACTGAAAAGACAGCAATTTCTCATACCCCAAGGTAAACAAAGTACTAATATATAATAAACACAAATCATTAAAACGCTAAAACAATAAGACAGATACTGACTAATTTTTAAAACACTTTTTGAACAATATTTTTAATTAATAAAATACCTGACACAAAATACATTATATACCTATATTATACTGCCCCGATTTAGCACTAATTGACCTTTAATTCAGAATGATGCATATTTTTAATAGCTATAAACTTTTGAAGATTTACTATAAATTATCCAGTGATCGCACAAACCTGCCCTTTTTTCAAGCTATCTTCCATCACTTCTTTCTGACGGTAAACTTCTTTTTAAATTTAAAGGTTATTAGCCGAATGTGATTCCAAGCTAAAGAATATTTGAACTCACTCATTTTATGACAAAAATTACTATTAGAAACAGCGGTGAAGATAAAGCAAAGAAGTATTACCCATAGTAATTAATGAGTCCTTTCACCTTAATTACCTTCATTTCAAGTAACCTTTATCTTAATTTACATGCTATAAATATGATACATTGAAGTCTATATTTAAAATATATTCTGCAGATAAAAATATGAAATTTTTTTTTTAAATTTAAAATCGAAACAAATGCGCAACCACATAGATAAAATTCACTAGGAAAAACTAAACAATAAAATAAAATAACAATTTTCTGTCTAATTCCATTACACGCAACAACCTGTAAAAAATAAAATAAATTAGACAAGTCTGGTTTTTTTCATTATCTTAATGTTAGCAATACTCCCAATATAATCATCAGGAAGTAAATTTTCCTCAAACCTGAATCAATAAAACACGAAAGGAATTTTAACATCGCATCCACCACCTACCATTTTGTAACTGAAAAAACGCTAATCTATGTTTTAACCCTTTAAGGTTCACTACTTAATTTATTTTAAAAAATACTAAACTAATTTTAAAAATGGCTTTTAGCCACATAGCTGATCATAAATATTTAAAAAATAAAAAATTAGCATTGTTCCTTTTCGAGAAATTTTCGGTTTGAAAGTAAACCTTATTAAATTCAAATAATATTTAATTTAATTAATAAATCACTTTATAAGTAAACATTATCGACAACAACAACTCGTAAAAGTTGCATAGATCCCAACATTTCAATCTATTCCGGAGTATTTTAACCCTTTGCGGGGCAAGATAATTCTGATCATTTAAATTACACTGCCACCGGAATTTACGACCAAAATTATAATTGAAGAAATTTTAAATTTTCATGTTGAAAAAAGGGCGTTTTCTGCTTTGTTATAAATGTAAATTTTTGCTAAAAAATTTCCGGGATGAGTTTTTGCACTTGAGAATTAAAATTAGGTGTTCCATGTAGTGGAACACTGAGCGGCAAGGGTTAAAAGTTAGTATAATATGATTGCTCTATTGGCTGTATTTCTAAGATAATCTTAAAAGTAGAAACTTTATTTACTCGACATTTTTTTTTTTTTTTTTTTAGAAAATTATAGTGCTATTTATTTTTATGGCTTGAGATTTTACGAAAATTCTTTATAAAATCCGTTCCCAGATATATTCAGCTTTTAATAAATATAAATAAGATAATACAGGGTGGTTACAAATACATACTTGCCAATATACTAATTAATATTCCGTAGTATTTTTAGCCCAGCCTCCTTTTTCACACCAGAATCTTTTTAGAGTATTTTTCTTCTTATTTCATCGCAACTGCATTTGGAGAAAATATTACTCTAAAAATTTACTGGTGTGAAAAAAAAGGGCGGGACTAATAACACTACGGAATATTAATTAGGATGTTGGCAAATATGCAAATAAACTTATAAAAAGCATCCACATACATGTTACAGTTCCGCCTTTTTCTCCGCCTGATTCTACCGTCACTATAATTATATAGCAATTTTCAATATTATATAGATCCTGGAAACATATGATCTATAAACGTAGATCATGGAAACATACAATATAGAAGATTACAATATTAAAAAATACCATAAGAGACTTTCTAACTGTACTGATCGTACAGACATTCGACATACAAGATTACAATATAAATATAATGATAGAAGAATCAAGGTAAAAGGGAGGACCGTATCATCTATGCATTCAGCAATTAAAATGGGGGAACTGTAAAAAACATACTTGCCAACATCCTAATTAATATTCCGTAGTATTGTTAGCCCCCGTCCTTTTTTTTCACCCCAATAATATTTTAGAGTAATATTCTCCAAATGCAATTACGATTACATAAGTGGAAAAATACTCTAAAAAGATACTGGTGAGAAAAAGAAGGCGGGGCTAACAATACAACGGAATATTAATTAGTATGTTGACAAGTATGGTAAAATACCACTAATTCAAGTTTGTTTTGGGAGTGCGACTTCGCGATAATCTTTTACACATTAAATCTCATTCAGCTGGTACAGAGCTGGAAGTCTCCGTCCTTTTTTTAAAACTCTTTCAGAAGTGAGAAAATTGAGAAAAAATATCTTTTTTTTTTTTTTTTTTTTTTTTTTTACAATTTAAATCTTTTTAATCATTGGTTAATAAAATGTCTAAGATTTTTCTGAAACTATTTCGTTTGTTAGTACATTTTAAATTTATAAAAATACAAAAGGTGTATATTTACAGCTTTATTATTTATTTATTTAGCATTTTATTATTATTATTATTATTATTTTTTTTTAATTCTATGTTTCATTTATCAATATCAATGCTAATTTACTAATTCTTCTAATTCAAAGGACCAGATATTTAATTATCCGGTACTTTGATGAATGTAACAAAAAAAAAAAAAAAAAAAAAAAAAAAAAAAGAAGTAATAATAATAATAATAATAAAATAACAGACATTTTATTTTTCATGAAAAATATATTTTTTATATTAGTAGAACCTATATATCTCCAAATAAATAATACATACCATAAGAAAACAACAATAAAAAATGATATAGTAACATAACAAAATTATTATATTATTTTCACTTTTTTTTATTAATGTCTTTAATTCATTTTATTTGCTTTTTCATGAAAAACGTATTCTATACAATACAATGCCATATATTATTTTCAGAACGTTAACGCAGACGATATAAAAATTAAATTAAACTGAAATTGTAAATACATCGATATCACTTTTAATAAGTGATTATACATTTGAATAATTAATGCAACAAATAAATAATCAAATATTAATGAAGATTTGAGAGATTCTTAATAATGTAATATCACATTCATTAATAACTCAGTATAAAGCCTTTGTACTTAATTAATATTTGTACGATGATTATCAATATTTAAAAAATTTTCATTTCCGATGTCGAATTATTAAAGGGAGTTCTAAAGCATTCCCTTTAATGCAATATCATAGAGCGTATATTTCCCAAGGGAAAATTTACATCATTAATAGCTTCGTAATTAATTAAAGAAAACTGGGTGAAATGTGTTAAGTTAAAAATCAATTTATAATCCTGCTTTCGTAATTCATCGACCACTACTACCAATAATTAATATTAATGTTAATTAAATGGTATTAATTATATCGTTTCCATTAAAATGTAATAACAGCAGGGGAAGTCTTTAATTACTAGCAAAATTATAGCAGCGTACAAAAATTGATCCAAAATGTAAATGTTTAAATTTCAATTTGTAAAATGTATAATGATTTTAGTAAATTAAGAATTCTTTTTCGGAAGTCAAGCAGATAATCAAAGAGAAAAGAAAAAGAGATGAAGAGGGAGAAGAAAGTGAATAAGAAAAGACAGTGATTCTGTTTTTACTACAGCGATAGAAATCAAAAGAATAAATTCTTAACACATTGTTTATCTGTCACGCGTTAACTCGTTTAATTAGAATAAATAAATAAATAAACTATCCCTGCCTTTGGGCGTTGACGTAAAACAATATAATAATTCATAGCTGCCAACCTCTTAATTTATTCATCCTGTTGTTAATGCCTGCCCTTTTTTCACACCACTTTATTTACAGAGTAATTTTTTTCTTAATTAATCGTAACTATATAATGGAGACAATTACTCTTAAAAAAAGTGGTGTGAGCAGAGCCTGATTAAGGGGGAACACATTATCTCCGCTCTCACCTGAATATTTTTACAATTATTTTTTACTTCATGTCATAGAAATTCCACGCTTTGACGAGGAAATATTTTTTATAAAAAATGAACGGTGTAAAACAATCCAATTTACTCACCGTTTATTAGACACCAGAATTCTTTTAAAATAATTTTTAATGAGAATTTTTTGTTTATTATAGGAGGAAAGTATTTGTTAAAAAGTAACGGTGTAAGTATAAATAATGTGTGCTTCCCCCTTAATCAGGCTCTGGGTGTGAGAATAGGGCAGGTGGGTAGTAATAACATTGCGGAATAAGTTTAAAAAGTCGCAGTTGTGTACTTTTTTTTTTAAAGATTTTTGTATTCTCGAATTCTCCCGAAGTTAGGGTGATCAGATGGCGTTCTAGAAAATTCGAGGACATCATTAAAAAAATATTATGATTACACATTTATAGAGGTATAATTTTTTCTACAAAAATGACCATTTAAGGGTCACAACTAAGATACATAAATTCCTTGCTATAATTTTTCAAAACTTAAAAAAACGATTTCAAAATTTGGACTGTCCTCATAATTCCATTACATACGGTCACCCCTCCTTAAGTGCCGTCAGATTTTATACACACTAATACCATTTACCTCATCGATTACTGGGGATAAATTTTAAGTAATTTAAACACGAATACAAAAAAAAAAAAAAAAATCTCTCTATTAACTAATGTAACATTTTAGAGGAACGGCAAAAGGTGAGGCTAACTGTTCGAAATAGGAAACCATGCGGTCACCAAAGCGTTATTATTATTTTTTTTTTAAAGGAAGCTTTTGTTTTTCTGTACTGTCGATTTAGATTTTTTCTTCTTCAATTAATTATAAAAAGAAAAAAAAAATAGTTCTAAAATTAAATATTGATCCTCTAATTGGCAAGATATGAAAGTTTCTCTCAAACATTTCCATATGTATTGCATCTAGCGCCAACCATTCATATTAACACTTTCGTGACCTCTGACGCAAATACACGTCATTTGAAAATCTCTAACTCCGCCAGTGGGCGTTTCTTTCGCAATTTGTATGTTATTAATTTCTTAAGTATATACCTAATGTTCATATTTTTACATTGAAATGTACTATGGATACAAATATTTTGATTAGAAAGAATATAATTATAATGTATATCCATTTGTAATACAAGTGTGAATACTGAATATTTTGTTCTGAAATATTGTATATTGGGAGAATAACGCCCACAGGCGGTCATTACTGTCAAAAAGACAAAAAACATGCGACCACGAAAGCGTTAACGCTTTCGAGACCGCATGATTTTGTCTTTTGGATCGTTATTCTCCCAAGTTACAATTTTTCAGAAGAAAATTTTCTATATTCAGATTCATATGACAAATGGATATACATTATAATTATACTCTTTATAAACAAAGTATTTATATCTATACTATATTGGTTGCACAAATATGAATATTGTGTATATTTTTAAGAAATAAATGACATACAAATTACGAAAGAAACGCCCACTGACAGAGTTATAGATTTTCAAATGACGTGAATCTACGTCAACAGTCGCAAAAGTGTTAAGACGACGTGTCTTGGCAGTGTTGCCAGATCTGGATTGGAAAGTGGCACAGGTTCTCATTAACCTTGCATAGACAAATGAAGAACAGCCAGTTTTATCCAGGGCGTTTTCAATCCAGAAACCCTTCTCAGACATAATAAGAAAACCTAATTTGTCCCTTAATACTCTGAATTCGTTAAAATCAATATTAATAAAAAAATTTGCAAATTCAAAGCTTTGAAGATTTTGGAGAAATAGACAAACAGTTATGAGTTATATAATTGCCATGCAATTTCAGTCATACAGCTAAAACACTTTGGTACAGCAACATCGACTTTCCGTTTTAAGGCTACAATATTAGTGCTTTTGATTTTGATCAGTTATTTGGTTGCCATTTTCTACTCATGAAGACTAACTCGCTTGGCTATATTGCTTATTTATGGAGTAAAACAACAACAACAACAACAAAAAAAATCTGCTGGAGATTACTACAGAATAGACACCTATCCTTCGCATTTTTGGAGAACACTATTTTTGAATTCTTCCTGGTGCCTTGTTCAGTCGGAGAATTTCTGCCATTTAATAAACCGAATATTTCTGAATTGAATTACTAGTACAAAAAATACCGAAAGATGGGCAACTCAACCAAACAGATTGGCCCTATATTGCTTAATAGTTTTTGAAAAAGTAATTAGCGGTAAAATTGATTCAAACTCGGTTGTTCTCAATGAGCAGTATTTGATTCAGTCATTAAACAAAACACTGAGTCATGTAGGTCGCCAAAAGAAAAATACATAATATATAATGATCTTACCATTCATATATCAATTCTCAACTGTATGTGTAAAATTCTATTTTATTCTTTCATAACTTCATGCGTCGTACTCTTCTCCTTTTTTTCAGGACACACTTAGAGATAAGAAGTTACAGCCTTTTTTGCCACCACAAATTTCATGCAGAAATACTTCTCTAATATTTAAAATAATTTGGTATGATTGTAAAAGTTAGAGATTATTGTATAAAAATAGTGGTAGCAATAAATTTGAAAATTTCTCATCCTTGAGACAGTTCTGAAAAAAGGGCGGAAAGTACGATCCCTGTAACTACTTTAGCATGAGTTTAAATTATTTATAAGAGAAAATGAAACAGTTCAATAAATGTAAATTTTGACTTACCATCATACTTGCTTGGAATCTTCGGCGTCCAAAGACTTAATATAATTGGAACAAAAAAGAAGATGTATAAATAATGCATGGCTTATGGAGATCTCCAAAAAATCTTGAGCCGTAACTTCATCTCTTTCATTTTCCTCAAATGTAGATGACGGTGTGTGTTTAGGAGAATGGTGAACTCTTTCTTCTTTTTTTAAAAAACTGTCTGAGGTGAAAAATTGAGGACATTATTGGCACTATATATATGTATATATATATTATTTATATACGAAGAGCGACCACACAACGTCGACCTTTACAACGTTTTTTTTTTCTTATGGTACATTGGCAGCAGCGTCCAGCAAAAAGCATCGCAAGTCAGTTCTATTTACAATATATATATATATTCTTTATGTATAGGGGCGAAGTTGGTATTTGTTCTCGCGCTCTGTGTCCACCTTCGTCTTCACGTATCCTACCATGGGGTAAAGATAGATCCCAAGAACTTGTCAAAGCCTGAGCGCAAGGAATGGGCAAAGGAGGTCAGTTGTCCGTTGTGCAATCGTCTGCAAGGTTACTGGAAACCGGGCAGGACGAACCTGGGGGCCATTTGTCAGTGGGCCGTTAACGACTGTCCATGCATAGAGTGGGGTGGCCCTTGTTGAGGTGGTGACAACATGGGGGGACTGTGCGAGTGCAAGGGCGGGCTGTGAGCAAGCATCATTTCCCCAGGTGTACCCGGATTGCCGCCCATGGAGACAGGCGGCGTCATTCTTTTTTCCTTTTGCCTCCTGTTGCAGAACCAAACTCGGACCACTTCTTTTTCCAGCTGTAGGCTATCTGCCAAACCGGCAATTTCTTGGGCAGAGGGCTTAGGCTGTTTGTGGAAGTGGCTTTCGAGAGCTCCTTTAACGGAGACCTCTATACTCGTCCGCTTCTTGCGCTTCCTTCCCTGGGCGGCTATCTTGTCTATGGAGGTGGGTGAACCCGTCGTGCTGTCGGCTTCCTCTAACCATTTGGCGAGGAGGGGCTTTAACTTGCACATGTTCTTGAAGCTCAACTGCAGCGCCTCGAATCTAAAAAGATAAAATAGAAAACATTTTATTTCTAATAATTATTAAAAAACGCTTTTTTTTTCAATTTTAAAAATGAATTAAAAGATAAACATTAAAAAAATAAAAAATAAAAACATGATTGCGCCAAATACCTGCGCATATAATGAACAGGGAGTGATGTAACAAAGTAAGCCAATAAACAGGTTGAAATCGAGTAAACTGCCATGCAGAGCTGCCAACCTAATACGGCAAATTGTTAGTACCGCCCCTTTTTCTACACCACTTAATTTTTAGAGTAATTCTCTCCAAATGTATTTACAATGAAATAAGAAAAAAAAAATACTCTAAAAATTAAGTGGTGTAGAAAAGGGGGCGGTTCTAACAACTTGCCGGATTAGGCTGGCAGCTCTGGCCATGTCTTTCGTTTTTTGAATACCACCACCATTTCTTTATAAAGGAAATTCTAGTTTATTTAAAAACTTACTATCTAAAATGGAAAAAAAACTAAATTAATTGTTTAACCCTTTGCGGCGCAAGACAATTTGGATCATTTAAATTATACTACCACCGGAATTAATGAACTAAATTAGACTAAAAGAAATTTTAAAGTTAAGAAAAACAAGCCTTTGTTGATATGTTATAAACGAAAATTTTTGCAGAACAGTCCTTCGGCAGTGGAAGATATGTGACTTCAGAGGACTCCGCAGCATTCGAAGTCAAAATCTGACAGGCATCTATGACAGTGACTTCGCCCTCTATTAACAAATCATCCTTCTGCAGAGAAAGATGCGTGATTTCAGTCACAGGTACTTCCACTCCGCAGCATTGTATGTCGAAGTAAAATTATGACATTAAATATATATATTATATATTGGTGAGAAATTGATTTATAAATTCGAAATGTTCACAGCTATGGCTCGCAATAGCAGTTTACAACATGAATAAAGAGAAAGCAGCTAACATTTATTGTACATATCACTATCATTGTTAATAATGAATTAACATGTTACTCAACCGCAATTCTTTTTTCTTACTAAAGTTTACAGTATAATAACATATCCCCCCTCCCCAATCAAATAAATAAATAAATAATAATAATAAATTAATGCATAATGCACTAACAAAATATATTTTTTTATATTAATTTCGAGTATAATATTTACTCTCATATAATGCGTAATGTATATTAGGGCTGTGGGCCGATTGTCTATGCTAGGGTGAGTTTCCTCCGCCTCTAAAAAGGTTTTTATGATAAGGGGTCATTCACAAATGAATATTTGTATCAGAAAAAAACTATGTTACACAATGAAACTTAGTACAATATTTGTGATTATTACATTCTTTTTTTCATAGGTATGTACTAAATAACTATTAAAAAAAAAAAAAAAAAGAATTAATTGTTTGAAAAGAAAAATGAAACATTTTTTTAATTTTTCAATGAAACATTTAAAGATCTTCTTAGAAAGAAGCTGAAAAACAGCTCATTTAATCACCGATATTTCTATGAATTTTCCTGATATTCAATTGGATTTTTTTTTTTATATATAAGGTACTCTATACAGTTGAGTATTAAACTATATGAAAATTTTTTTGCTACTGTCCGCGCATGCGTAGTAATAAACTATTTACTACTAACTGTCCATATCTCTTTGAATGTTAAATGCATTTATTTTAAACTATAGTATAATAATTTAGGCATTTGTAGTCATGTTTCTGAAAACTCCACGAAATTTCAAAAAAGAAAAAAAAAAAAAAAAAATAGAGTTATAAACTAAAAACTTGCGAAAAGTTTTTGCATTTTTTAATAAAATATTTTAACTCTTTAAATATTCGAGTTAGCCTTACAAAACTCTACATACGTATAAAATATAACATTTATAACCGAATTTAAAATTTGTAGAAGTATTGCACGCGCTTCCAGATACAGGGTAATCACATATATTTTTTATTTTATTGGATTTGGTGTTCGCCCCCTAAAGGCGTTTGTAACAAAATCTTGTTTGGAAAATATGAGGAAATACATGTTTTCCTCATTCTCAAAATTCAAGCGCAACACATTAAGTATTTTTCGAGATATTCGACGAAACGTAAAAAAAATGAAAGTTTCTATTATTTTGTCGAATATCTGTACGTACATACATACATATATAAGAGAGAGAAAACGACGAATGTTTTTAATTTTTGTATTCACATTAAAATAATATTTCAGGGTGGAATAAAATTTTTATTCTGTTTTGATATTGCAAAAATTTTTAGGAATTCAAGGGAAATGACTATATGCGGTATTGCATTTTTCGAAATGACAGTAACGATACATTTCAAAAGAATGCTAAAAATCTACCTAGTCACTAGCAATCTATTAACAATGAAATTCCGACAAGTCACTTTATTAAAAGAGTATTTAAATGATTAATTGAATGCAAAGTAGCTTCAATAGTTGATTTAACCCTCCAAGTGCTGATCGTTTCATTCTTAACCCTTTGCGGCGCAAGACAAATTAGAAGATTTAAATTATACTACCACCGGAATACATGAACTAAATTAAACTAAAAGAATTTTTAAATTTTAGGGTTTAAAAAACCGGCCTTTTCTGATATGTTATAAACGTGAATTTTTGCTAAAAAATTTCCGGGATGAATTTTGCAGCTGGATGTTAAATTTTGCGTCCTCGCAGCGAGGACACCGCGCGTTAAGGGGTTAAGTGCTAAGCATTTTTAAGGCACCGTGCAGATATATTTTTCGTGCAGATATATAAAATCGATTGATATCACGATTTTACGAGTTATTAAAATAGATTTTACGAATCGTCTCGCAGCGAGACGATAGCGCTTCGAGGGTTAATAGTAATCCAGTAATGTGTTTCAAAATTATGCTTTAGTAATGTATTCATAGTATTTTTAATTGCACTGCTATGCGCAGTGTTTTTCATCATTATTATTATTATTTATTAGGTCATACCTCTATTTATATAAAGCAACCTTCGTATAATACAACTGAAGAAAAATACTGCAAAGACTACTAAATATTTATTTAAAAAAAAAAAAAAAGTATCATTCAAACATTGACGACTACAGGGATGGAACACGGGCGCTGAATTCATACCGGATTCTGTTTAAGAAATTTCTCCACCTATAATATCGTTGCTTGAATATATAGAAAATTTTCTTATGTTGATAGCAATCCGACTGTGTTGATCCCTGACTTTTGAAAATATCACGTTAGTTATCTAAACACTGTGTTAATCCGTTACTGCCCATAGTGTTCTCATTTGAGGACAGATAATAAAGTGGCACGTATATTTTTTGTGGTTTCCTGGAATAATTTCTGCTTTTCAGTAACAGTTAACAGCGTCACTCTAAATGATCCCTGAAAGTTTTATGTGCCTACTATTAATTATTATTTCATAATTTGGATAGTCATTTTATGATTTTTCATTCGTCGCACATATATTTGCTTTTTGCGCAGGTATACCAACTTAAATAATAATGTATATTTTAATACTTTACTTTCGAGATCTTTGTCAACATACAATAGGAAATCAATTTGTTATTTCAAAGTTTTTCTATCTCGAAGTTTTCTCGCTAGAACACTAAACGTCAATAAATGAGGATAGGCTTTAAATCTAAAACTATCAGAACAATTGTTTAAGTTAATATATTTTACTGTCAGTTGTCTATATTAATTTAGAAGTGAAATAATCAGCTAATAATATTTTGCAAAATTAATTCCGGCGTTAACGAGTTAAGCTGCAATGTTAATAATACATTGTCATTTTAAGGAAAATATTTACAATGTATACATTAATATTACAAATGTATTTCTGTTCCCAGATAACTATATGTTTATGTAAATATTTTGAACTTGAAATATTTAGTTTTTCAGCAATATTTTAAAATAAAATATAAGTAATGACAGTTAGTTATGTATTTTCAAAATGCTAATAACTATGTAAGATTTGAAAAAAAAAAAAAAATATATATATATATATATATATACATATACCCCAGGGATGTAACACGGGTTCAGAGAACTTATACCACTATCAATGTAACAAAATTTTTTGATTCTTAGATCGACGATATTTTAGGTAGAGAAATTTCTTAAACAAATACCGGTATGAATTCTACTCCTGTGTTCCATCCCTGTTATCTGTTACTCTATTTGGTTTAATTTTGTACCAAAGCCTAGCTAATATCATGATAAATTTATTGCTAGAAGTTCCTAAACGTACATTAATAATGATAAAATACTTTAGATCAAAGAATTATTTCGCAACAATTATTTTGGCCTTTGGCCGTTGTACTTTTTTAGGGTCTCCACTGACTATAAATTTAAACCTAACCATTTTTCCTTTAAAATCTTTACTTTATATGATTGTATAAAACATCACAAAAGATTAAACTGCGCTGAAAAAAAAAAAAGACCTCTGATACCATTTTTGCTGATTCTTATGTATATTAACCTCCTGTATCCGAATATGAATACTATTTTGCCCAGTCACCCACCGTTTTCTCAGGACACCACCCCTACCACAATTTTTATCACTGTTAAGTAATTTTATGACCATGAATTTAATTTGGAGAATGAAATATAATTAACACTTAAAAACAAAAAATACATAATGTTCAATAAATAACATTAATAATAGTTTATAAAAAATGTAATACCTAATTTCAGTGTCGAATCCTCCCCTAAATTTTCTCCTTGCAAATGTTAATGTTTTAGAATTTTCCAACTATGTAGCCCTTCAGAAGGTATTTAACAGTTAAAATAATCCTTCCCTTCACCCCCCCCCCCATACCTTCAAATCAAATTTATAGCCATAAAATTACCGAAAAGTGATAAAAAGTTGCGGGCCGTCCCTAAAAAAACGGTGGGTGATAGGGCAAAATAGACGTCACATTCGGATTCAGGAGGACATTTTACATAAAAATTTGTCAAAATGGTGTTGGGGGGGGGCAAGTTTCATGCCGAGCAGAGTTATTCTTTAAAAATAAAAGCGAAAAAATTAACAGGCAGCGGTAACTCTGCTTTAAATAAAACAGACTCACACGCACATGATATATAAGGAGGGAAAAACAAAAGGTCGTTTGTTTTAAAAAAGATAAAGGGAATAATTCTGTAAAAAAATTCGCCGGTCACGATAAGAAAATACTCTAAAAAATCCTCTAGACAACACTCATTACATTTTCACCGAATGCAAATGAAATTTCAAGTTAAATACTTCCATTATAGACGAGAGCCACCCCTCACCACTTCTACTTTAGGCAGCTTCACTTTCCGAACAATTTGCGATCGGAATTAACTTCTTAATTTTCGAAAGTAGGATGGCAACGGGGGGTCAAAATTCCTCCGGGGTACTACTAAAATATCGTGAACCACGTTTCACTTTTTTAATTAGCGTTCAAGAGAGAAAAACTAATTTTCTGCCGTGTTTTTCCCCTTACTCTTTTCCCGTAATTTACTCCCACATCGGAGCTCCTTGATTTAATGAAACAATTTTTTTTTTGTTGTTGTTTATTTGTTTTGTTTATTTCTTGCATGAGATTTCATGGTTGCATTGTGATGCGGTGATGTGTTTGGAAAGAATTTTCGACTTTCAGTTTGCAAGTTGAGTCAAATACGTTGTAAAGAATTGTTTGTGGATGTATGTATACGGAAAGTTTGATAGCTTTTATTGAAGGATTTATGCTTCTAGTAAGAAATAATTTTAAAAATCAAAATGTATGATTCTAAAAAGAAATAATAATTAAAAAAATCAAAATTTATGAGGTTTGATAGGGATTTGTTTTAGAATCTGATTATAGCTAGTGTACACTATCACCATTACTTACTATTGTGATGAGGTGATGTTGTTTGTTTTTTGCACGAGATTTCATGGTTGTATTGTGACGCGGTGATGTGTTTGGAAAGAATTTTCGATTTTTAGTTTGCAAGTTGAGTCGAATACGTTGTAAAGAATTGTTTGTGAATGTATGTATACGAAAAGTTTGATAGCTTTTATTGAAGGATTTATGCTTCTAGTAAGAAATAATAATTTAAAAAATCAAAATTTATGAGGTTTGATAGGGATTTTTTTTTTAGAATCTGATTAAAGCTAGTGTACACTATCACCATTATTTACTATTGTGATGAGGTGATGTTGTTTGTTTTTTGCACAATATTTCATGGTTATATTGTGACGCGGTGATGTGTTTGGAAAGAATTTTCGATTTTTAGTGTGCAAGTTGAGTCGAATACGTTGTAAAGAATTGTTTGTGAATGTATGTATACGAAAAGTTTGATAGCTTTTATTGAAGGATTTATGCTTCTAGTAAGAAATAATAATTTAAAAAATCAAAATTTATGAGGTTTGATAGGGATTTTTTTTTTTAGAATCTCATTAAAGCTAGTGTACACTATCACCATTATTTACTATTGTGATGAGGTGATGTTGTTTGTTTTTTGCACAATATTTCATGGTTATATTGTGACGCGGTGATGTGTTTGGAAAGAATTTTCGATTTTTAGTGTGCAAGTTGAGTCGAATACGTTGTAAAGAATTGTTTGTGAATGTATGTATACGAAAAGTTTGATAGCTTTTATTGAAGGATTTATGCTTCTAGTAAGAAATAATAATTTAAAAAATCAAAATTTATGAGGTTTGATAGGGATTTTTTTTTTTAGAATCTGATTAAAGCTAGTGTACACTATCACCATTATTTACTATTGTGATGAGGTGATGTTGTTTGTTTTTTGCACAATATTTCATGGTTATATTGTGACGCGGTGATGTGTTTGGAAAGAATTTTCGATTTTTAGTGTGCAAGTTGAGTCGAATACGTTGTAAAGAATTGTTTGTGAATGTATGTATACGAAAAGTTTGATAGCTTTTATTGAAGGATTTATGCTTCTAGTAAGAAATAATAATTTAAAAAATCAAAATTTATGAGGTTTGATAGGGATTTTTTTTAGAATCTGATTAAAGCTAGTGTACACTAGCAGTAGCACCAATATTTATAATGATAATTTTTGAATTCTAATTAACAGAAATTCTTCATTATAATACCGTATTTTTCTGAGTGTAATCCGCAGGTTAAATAACTCAGTTTAACACAAAAAAATGTAATTGAGAGATAAACCTATAATTGTACGTAGCAATGCCTAGTACAAATATACTTTTGTATAATAATAAAAGTTTTGGTGTAAAATTCAGTACTTGACCTACGGTTATACACTAGAAAATACGGTACGGATTTTTTTTTTTTTTTTTTTTTTTTTTTTTTTTTTTTTAAATAGATGTGTTTGTTTGTCTATGTGTAAATTAGGATTCGAGACATCGCTGTTTTCTAATAATAGTCATTACCTAATTAATGTACTGAATATTGAACATAAACAAATTAACAAATATTTTTAAAATTATAAATAATAGTGTGTTTCAGGCATGAAAGTGTTCCACTTTTTTTTTTTCCCATCAGTATTTTTCAAGAAACATTTCTATCCTATAAAATCACAAAAAAAACTGTAAAATTATGATAAATGTTTCTGTACAGAAATACTGGAGTTGGAAAAATGGAACTCTTTTATTCCTGGTGCCTCAAGTATAATCAGGCTCTGATTTAGTGAGGAAGGAGGGGATACCTAGGATTATAGCTATATTTGCATACCTGCCTATCTCATTAATAAACGGAAGGTTTTTAGTACCCGTCTTTTTTTTTTTTTTAGAGCAATTTTATACTTATTTAATTGTAACTACATTTGGAGATAATTACTCTAAAAATAAAGTGGTGTGAAAAAAGGAGCGTCTTCCAGTTAATAATTAGGATATTGGAAAGCATGTATTTGCTAACTTTAAGAGTTTTTAGCTATATAAAATAAGGAAAACTATATAAAATGTTGTTTTATTTAATCAGTGAAAAGCGTGACAGAAACATATAAAAAATTTCCATTAAAATTTTCCGGTAGTTAAAAAATGCTAAAGTTAGCAACTATATGATTATATCAGCTGTTTGATAATTTTTAAACAAAGGGCTTATAGAAGCTAAAGTACAAGGACAATGGTACAGAATAAATCATACTTCCTAGAAAACAATACAGCATGGAATATTTCACGATAATGTATTTTCTTCGAAAGAAAAATCAACATCTGCACAAAATTGCCAGAAAAGCGAAAAACGCAGTAGATACCGAGAAAAACTTTATATTTTTTTTATATAGGAGATAAGTTTCAGAACTTTTTTTTTTATTAGACTCATAATCTCATAAATAGTTTTATGAGATTACAGATGACAAAAATGATGCATTTCAACATTGTTAGCTAAATATATCTTGCCTATTATTTAATGTGAGAAAATTGTTTATTAATTAACTGTTCTCTTTTCCTTTTAAAACATTAAATATATATCTTAGAAATATTACATATCATATCTTAGAAATGGCGCTCAACAACCATAAATATTTATTTATTTAGTAGTGAAGTGTGGGAGGTTAAATTTTTGTATCAACTATGTGAAAGATGCCAGACCAGGAATCGAACACAGGCATTCCGCTTACCGTGCAGCTGCTCTACTACAGGCTGACCACCCTGGCTGATTACCGATTTAACATTTCTCACACTACACCTCTAAATAAACGGTGTCATATCGTCAAAATTTAAACAAAAGAAAAAAATTTCAGATATCAAATTCTTTTAAAACGTTATATATTATCTCTTTTCACCAAAATTCTAACAAAAAAGAATTTCGAAAATCAAGTATTTTAGAAATATTAAATACTATCTCCTTTCCTTAAAACATTAACAACAGAAAAAATTTCATGAATAAAGTTCTTTTAAACCATTGATTAATATTTCCTTTTGCCAAAATTTTAACTTTTAACAACAGAAAAAAATTAATAAATCAGATCCTTTTAAAACATTAAATAATATTTCCTTTCGCCAAAAGCTCAACAAGAGAAAAAAAATCAAAATTAAATACTTTAGAAATATTAAATACTATAAAATCTCGTACAAAGCGGTAGCAGAGATGACAAATACACAAAACAGTTTTATTTTTTAACACCACTAAAATTTTGGAGCACCAATCTATTGGTTCATACACTCGATTTAGTTTTTGTACACGCAGTTGCTTTGATATAAAATTAATGGTGTTTAAAAAAAAAAAAAAAAAAAAAAAAAAAATGTAATATTCACGAGGGCCAAAGTTACATCCGCATTGTGCGAGACTTTACTGTACGGTCTCTTTTCACAAAAACTCTTACACCAGAAAAAATTACAATAATCAAATTCTTTTAACCCTTATCGCTCGTATGTCCCTTCTGAGGGGACATTAAAAAATCGAGCCACGCCTTAAGGTGTTCCTCTGCAAATGAAATGTTATTTTTCTAAAACGTGTAACGATACGCTACCTTTCGGCTACCGGTAAATTTTAACAGAAATATTTATTTTATTTAATGATGAAGTAAAATAAAACAAATTCTCTCAATTTTTCGGTAGACAAAATATAGTAAGTTGAAAACTATCATGTGATGTTTTAAAGGAACGCCAAAAAGCGTGTCTTACGAAAAATATGCCGAGCGCAAAGGGTTAAAACATTGAATGTCGACTAGCTACGCCAAAACTTCAACAGAAAAAATTCCAAAATTCAAATCCGTCTAAAACCTTAAATATTATTTTAGGGGCTGTCCATAAATGATGTCACGCTTTTTTTCAGAATTTTGGACCCCCTCCCTCCCCTGTGTCACAAAGTGTCACGTTTCAATATAACACCCCCCCGCCTCCTTGTCACATGTCACGGAACATGACATACATCAATAATTACTTGAAGTTCAGAAACAAAATATTAGACTAGAGATCATATTTCAAATTTTGTTTTTAAATGTTGACTATGGATCTTAATGCCATCTGTAAATATAACCATAATAATGATACGTGTAGTTATTTTGGTGAACTAAGAGTAAGGTTTACAAAAAAAAAAAAAAATCCAAATTAATATAGAACAGTTGTAAAGTATTCATAGTAAACAGCAATTGAAAACAGTAGCATTTTGGAAAACTGAATAAAATTTAATATACAGTCGTACCCCCATTTAACAAAGTCGCCAATAATAATAGATACTTTTAAAATAACTTCAAAATTTCATGTGCTGAATATAAATGTTTGTATTTTAACTGAAATATGTGATGTCACACTTTTTGTTACCCCCCTCCCCTCCCTTGTCACAAACTGTCACAATTTCACGAACCCCCTCCCCCCCCCCCCCTCCAAGCGTGACATCATTTATAGACGGCCCCTTATTTCGCCAAAACTGTAATAAGCGAAAAAATTATAAAAAATTAAATGCACTAAGAATTCGATTTCATTTCAAATACATAAATAATAAATTTATTTTTTGACGAATCGTTTTGATGACCTACAGACAGATATTTTTTATGATAAACAATAATTGGATTAATGAATAATGCATATTGATTTGAATTACATGCATTCACTTATCTTTGAAATGGAATCAATTTTCGAGTTGTGGGAATTATAACTTCAACTTCAAATAAAAACAATAATATAATGATTTTACATTAACTAAAAATGCTTGTGTAAGTTTATCTGTAGCTCTCTCATCCATTATCGTTTCATTTTGAAACAAAATATATACGCTACGTTCCTAAAATTTTAATCACGAAACCTGCAGCTTTAACAAGTTTAGTTCCATAACACTTGTCTAACGGTTCTACAGAATGCGAATTACGCATAAACCTTAACTTTATTCTTAATAATTTATGGTAGCACTGATCAGATTAAGGGAAAAACGGAAAGTTATCACACGTTCCATTCAAAACAATCTTAAAATTCCGGCATTTGTAGAACAACATAAATAAAACAAACATCAGATAACAAGGCTGTGAGATCTATGTCTGGGATCTTTTCTATCACGCTGCGTTTATAAGCGTTGCCAAAATCGTGTACCGAAATTAAATGTTTTGGAATTGAATACTTTTGATCGGATCATTGGAAAGATTTTTGTGACGTAACAAGCCACAAACCCTTCCCAGCGGCAGTGACGGTAGATACTTGTTTCTGAGATGATTTATCTATGTGTCTTTTTGAGCATCTTCATCCCCCCGAAGGTTGAACCTTAAAACGTGATTTACATCAAGCCTCCTCGAATCGTCTGCGCAGAATAAAATGCGATTGCCTAGAAATGTCGAAGTTATGTCTGGAAGGTTTGGGGATAAAGCTATTTTGGTTTGCTAGATATATGACAGGAATCACAAACGATGTAACCAAAATCCTACAGGATTGATGTAAGCACTGTATTTTGTTTGAGTCAAACAGTAAAATAATTTCATATTTTTAGGCCATTCTACTACTTTACAGTCATATTACATACTTTTTCAAAGTTCTGTTAAAACTGTTATTTCTTCCAGTGTAGCTATATATAATGATTTTAGGACATGTTAATAATACAGTATTCTGCAAAGTTATTAGACAAAAGAAAGACAAGTTCAATTTAACCCTTTTTACTTAAGACCAGTGCTGCCAGATTGAGGGAAATTTTTATTTAACACCCACCACTAAATTTTAATTGAAACGGTCTACTAATTGTTTCGAAAGATGTTCAAACCGTTACAAGTAAAATTTAACGGTGGATGTTGAATAAAAATTTCCCTCAAATCTGGCAGCACTGCTCAAGACCTCAGATTTCAAAAATATTTATCCATATGTTTAAATATGTTATCTGAAGCATATAAAATATAGTTTTAAAAATGTAATACAAAAAATTAAACAATTATTGACGAAAAAGTTTTTGATGGATGTCTCAAGCATCCTGCAAATTGACATAATTTTTTTTCAAAGTATTCGAGTTTTCGGTTTAGAAGGAAATTTTGAAAAAAAAAAAAAAAAAATCACTTAATTTTGTTATAACAAAAGCTGACTCACGTATTATTTCATTTCTTAAATCGCATTTATGCGATGCGTGTTTACGCTTTGAGAATTTGCATTTGAATTTTCCTTCTTCATTATTCAAACTTCGATGTGAAAACATTACAAAATATCGCCCTCTGTTGAGAATTCTATAAACATTTTTTGTTAACTCTAATGCATAGATGCCAACATTTTAATTTATTCCGGAGTATTTTTAGCCCAGCCTTCATTTCATACCACTTATTTATTTTTTAAGAGTAATTTTCTCTTACTTTATCGAAGTTATATATTGGAGGAAAAAAAATTCTACAAACGAGGTGGTGTGAAATAAAGACGGGGCTAAAAATACTCCGGAATAAATTAAAATGTTGGCATCTATGCAAAAGTTGCAAGACAACAACAGCCAATGAAATCAGGTTAAGCTTGTTTCAGAAATAACTTATTATTTTTTTTCATTTTTTTTATGTTGCAGAAATGCACCCCGGTGACATAAAAGGTTAACTGGTTCAAATGTAAAATCATAATAGGTGTATATTTGAAAGCCAAATTTTAAATTTCATAAGCTATTATCACAGACATATAATATGGAAATAGGCACGTAATATTGATGTTAAACAAAAAAAAAAGGAGATAGTTTATTTTCCAAATGTCAAAACATTTTGTTTGTACCTGAATCCGCGCATGCACCATCAAATATGATTTACTGACAAATTAAGAGAAATTCTTCTTATTTTATAATTTCTTTTCTTTTATAACACATTTCCAGTATAGGTTAATATTCAGGGTTTATTAGTTGGAAGAAAAAAATTTCAACAGTTCCTTTTGTCTTATTTGCAGTATAAATCAATATTTGGATCAATAATAAATACTTTTGAAATTTTTTATGCAAAAGTATTATATCTTTTTTTATGTATGCTGACACTGAACAAACATGTCGGTTTACTACACTTTACGTAATATATTCTAAGTCTAAAAAAATACACGAATCAATCTAAATCACAAAATAATTGTTGTCAACTCAAATCCCACAAAGAAACAATCATAATCAAAACCTGCGAAATGGAAGAAAATAAATTCTTTACTTTAGCAGAAATCTTTGCTTGCCAGGTTTTTTATTTTATTTCCCATCAGTAATTTTGAATAGTAATTTTGATTACATTTAATTGCTACACTTTACTAGAAAACTACTAATAATATCACTATTCAAAAATCCTGGTAGCAGTTTCCGGGGACACAAACACCCCTGCTTTAGTCTAAATTATAAAGTAATCACAATCATACTTTTGATAGCAATTTTATCAGAGTTAATTTATATAATTGCATATCTGCCAACCGTCTTATTATAAAGCGTAAAATATTTAATGTCCGCCTTTTTTTCACACCAGTTATTTTTCAGAGTAATTTTAATCTTATTTAATCGTAACGACATTTGGAGAGAATTACTCTAAAGATAAAGGGATTTGAAAAAAAGGGGCGTTAACAATTTTACGCTATTAATGAGATGGTTGGCAGGCATAGAGCTGCCAACCTAATCCGGCAAATTGTTAACGCCTATTGAAAAACGCCCCTTTTTCTACACCACTTAATTTTTAGAGTATTTGTTTTCTTCATTCATCATAAATATATTTGAAGAGAATTACTCTAAAAATTAAGTGGTGTAGAAAAAGGGGCGGTACTAACAATTTGCCGGATTTGGTTGGCAGCTCTGCAGGTATGTAATTGTTTCAATGCCTAAATCTTTATATAACTATTAAGGGTTTATTTTAACCTGATGAAAAGAACCGAAATCCAACCTACATATATTAAAAAAAAAAAAAAAAAAAAAAAAAAAAAAAAAAAATTGGAATTTACCCCCGCCTTTTCCTAATAGGGTTCGCAAAAATTTATCCAATCTATAAAGAGCTGTCGAATAGCCATAACTTTGAAACTGCAGGGTGTTTACCGATCTGCCTCTTTTCACCACTGTATTCATGTAGTAATTTTTTGTTTAATTAAACATAGAAACATACTACTGAAGTTTTTCATGTGAGTATAATGATGGAAGAATCACAGAAAAAATTGAGTCCCTAGAACACCCTCAATTGTCATATTAAAACACGACAAATGGTCTTCATGTATTTTACATGCTTTAAATGAAAACTTTTAAAATATCTTAGTATCTATTTTGATTATCTAAAATATTGAACAAATTTCTAAAAGACTAACAATTTTAAATTTAAAAACGATAAAATCAACTCATCAATGTAAGCAGTTAATATACCCGAAAACTTTTTTGTCATCATATGTCTCTTTTTCCTTTAAGGAAAATTTCTAACTATTTCAGAGAAAAGAATTTGTAAAATTTTCTAGGTCGTTGGGTACAAACATTTCCTAAAAAATAGATAAAATCAAAACCTTTTGCAATCAGTATAGCTATTGAATTGTAAATTTCAAGCACAATGGTTTTAAATAAAGACACATTATTATTAGTAGAATTATTAAAAATCAATCGATACAATTAAAACAAGTTTTGCAGGATATATTTTTCCAGGAAATTAATTGTAATTATAAAAGAAATTTCTTTGGAAAGTGTCTTTGAATTCTATGAATATTATTTAAAAATGGAATAGCGTAATTCTTAAAAAAAAAAAAAAAAAGGGGGGGGGGCGGGCGGGGGATTGTCCGATAAGAAAAGTTTTTCAGACTTTAACTTTTCTTATTCTTCGCCATGAATTTTATGCCAGACAACCACAGTTTTGCCTTAATAATAAATAATATAACTGCGTAAAAGTGATTGCCAGAGGATTACATTATTTATTTATTTATTTACTTTTATCGAAATCCTACTCTGAAATGCAAACACAATAAATTTGGTCTAATAATATTTAATAGGATTTTAGTAACAGCATACTTGCCAACCTAACCCGGAAGATTGTTATTCCCGCCCTTTCCGCCTATTTTTTCGCACCAGTCTTTTTTCAGAGTACTTTTCTTCTTATTTAATCGGAAATATATTTGAAGAGAATTACTCCAAAAATTAAGTGCTGTACAAAAATGGGCGGGAATAACAATCTTCCAGGTTAGGTTGGCAAGTATGTAACACAGAGATGCCAACCTAATCCGGCAATTTGTTTGTACCGCCCCGTTTTCCACCCCACTTAAATTTTAGAGTATTTGTTTTATTAATTCATCGTAAATATATTTGAAGAGAATTATTCTAAAAATTAAGTGGTGCAGAAAAAGAGGCGGTACAAACAATTTGCCGGATTAGGTTGGCAGCTCTGGTAACAGTATTTAAAAAAAAATTTCTTTATGCATGATCGACTCATACTTAGGAGTAAAAGGAAATAAAACATAAATAACAATACACATACAAGTACACGCTACAACTTCAAATCTAATTCAAACTACTTATTAATCCTGTGCATATATCATGTATAGCAAAATTACGTATAAAATCGATACAACATTCTATTAAATTAGTCAGCAATTGCTAGAAATTTGTTATTATTTTTTTTAATAAAATTTAAATTTGTATACGATTGTATTAAAAAATATTTCAGCTTTGAAATCTGTCCCATACGCTAAAAAGGTGATGTACAAATGCTTATCACTAAATTAAACTCGCAAAAGGTATGAAAAGACAAAAGAATTTATCTGAACCACAAGTTCAAAAAACATACCGATCGATTGCGTCTCAGGGGTCGTATACAAATTACCAGTTAAAATAATGATAACATAAATAAATAGATACATTTATATTTTAATTTATAACTAAACCTCCAACAATTTTCTTTTTCTTTTTACTAGTTTTTACGAAACAATGCTGAAATACTATGCATAAATATGTGCGTAAATTTCACTTGCTGCAATTTTTGTCTGATTAGAGATCATTAAAAAAAAAAAAAAAAAAGTATTTTTTTTTTTTTTTTTTTTTTTTTTAAATTCTTGAAGCTGAATTCTCTGGTAATTTTTATCAAGATTATAAAATCTTGTATTTCTTTTTCAAGCTTCCTTGTAATAAGAATAAATGCCGAGCTCAAAACTTTTCAAACTTATAATAATTATATAATTCCGGAATGACAAAAACATGAAAAAACAAGTATGCTAGGACATCACAAAACTTTCTTTTATATCATTTTATGTAACAAAACGACCCACCTGTTAACACGCACAAAAATATAATTAATTTAACTTCTCACAATTAACGTTTTATAAAACAATTCGATAGAATTTTCAACAATAGGTGCTAATATATAGTCATCTGCATAGCTGACAATATTTTAATTTATTCCAGAGTACTGTTAGTACTGTTATTTCGCACCACTTTACTTATAGACAAATTTTCAATATACGCCCAAATTGAAGCAACATTATTCTTCATGAAATTTTGTATCTTTATAAAATATAGATGCTGAAATGTAGTCTTCTTATAAATATAAATTATTGCAGTATAACAACGTCACCTGTCGTCCAATAACCACTCAAATTGAATCAGATGAGTTTGTAATAAAATCCATCTCGCTTATAAAAATTGGTGCATTTATACAAAACAGAAGCTGATATATTGCATTCTCGTAAATGAAATTAAATTAGAGTATAATAGAGTATAACAGAGTATAACTCTTACCAAATAAGCACCCAAATTTAATCAGTGTAGTTTTACATAGCATTCATATCAAATACCACGTTTCATACATGTATAAACTATAGAAGCTGATATATAACCTTCTCATAAAAAGGAGAAATCGAGTCATTGAAACCAAAACCTAATCAGCAACAAATTGAGTCAACCCATTAACGCGCGCTGTCCTCGCTGCTAAGACGCAAAATTTAAGATCCAGCTGCAAAAATTCATCCCGGAAATTTTTTAGCAAAAATTTATGTTTATAACATAGCAGAAAGGGCCGGTTTTTTTAACTTTAAAATTTAAAATTTCTTTTAGTTTAATTTAGTTCATGAATTCCGGTGGCAGTATAATTTAAATGATTTGAATTGTCTTGCGCCGCAAAGGGTTAAGATCCAAAGAGATTTCAACTTTCGTTAATGTTCGTTCATTGGTCCGTGTCATGCAGAGTCTACAAAAATTTGCTAACACACAGACAGATAGTTTATAGTCGTATTGTGTTCATTGCATCTGAAAATGTAAAAACTATAGAAAACTTCAAATCAAAAATTTTAACGAATCCAGTGCCTTCTTTTTTATGTATGCAGATAATCGTAAAGAAGCCCAGATCAAAACTATAGTTTATATCCAGTAGATAAATGACTGATTTGAACAGAAATTTATATATACATTTCCGCTGTTTACAACGAAAAGAAAAACCTTAGCCCACTTCAGAATGGAGGAGGGGGAGGGGATTATATATATATCACTTTCACGGAGATTGGGTAAAACATTTTTACCCCAGATATCCCCATTATTCCTCCCCCAACCATAGAAAATAAAAAGTGCAATTTTATTTAATTACACCCAAACATCTGTTGAATCTCTATTAATGCATAGATTACTTATCTCCGTTTCATCTAAATCTAATTAAAAACAATTGAGAGCCATTTTTTGCTTATTTTGCATCATCTGTTTTGAAATGATTGACTGTGTTCCATTTTCTATGAAACTGTGACTTTATACCGTAATATCCTACGTATAATCCGCAGGTCATATGAATCAGTTTTACAACATAAATTTTAACTTACGGATGAAGTTATATTGCTATGAAGTATTTATTCATTACACATAACTTTATCTGTTAACTAAAGTTTATGGTGTACAACTGACTTACCTGATCTGAGAATTACGCGCCAGAAACTACGGTACCTTTTGATGGACTATATACATATATATATATATTACATACTGGAATTACGACCATTGTGTTTGAATTAAATATATAAAAAGAGGTTAAAGGGATAGTCCACTTTTTTAAGTTACTGTCTTATAGTTAAGAAATTTTGCATACAAGTGAATTGCAACGTATCAATATTAGTACCGTAATTTTCTGTGTATAATCCGCAGGTCAGGCAAGTCTTTTCTGCACCAGAAATTTTAATTAGCAAACGAGGTTCTATTTGTACGAGCTGTTTCTTCAAAATAATATAGATTTTTATGTTAAACAAAATTTATGGTAGGGGAATGACATATTTTATCTGCGGATTATACGCGGAAAATTACGGTAATATTAAAACTTTCCGAAAATTATTAAATTTAATAAAATCTAATTAAAATATTATTTTTATCTATTTTATTTTATTTCATTATTATTATTTATTTATTTATTTATTTATTTTTTATATTAAATGCTAATTGTTATTCAGCATTATTCAAGTTTAAAAATCATATCTAAAGTAAACGGTAGACGTGATAATTTAACAATGACAAAACAATATTAAGTGTATCCATTTCTCAAACATTATTTAAATTAAATATATATATATATATATATATATATATAAATGCTCTATATTTTTTTTCTTTACATTGTTATTGTTTACATTGTTTTGCCAATATTTATGAATTACTTTGCGGTTTCATTGTAAAGTTAATTTTTTACATGTAATTTTATGCTTGTGTGCTGGAATTTCATGTGAGTTTTTAATTTTTCAAATTGTGATTTTATGTTTATTCGTACTTATTTTAATGAATACTCGTATGTCAATAATGAATAATCGTATGTCAATGAGGAGACTTAATACTGAATAACAGACTATGAAAAATATACAACGCAAGGAACATATTAAAAAAAAAAGAAAGTGAAAAATACCAAGTTTATTTAAATTTTTTTTTTTTTTTAATAACTACTCTTATAATTTACATGACCAAAACTATATATTTTTTTTTCATTATTTAATACAACATATCTTAAAGATAAGTTTACAAAAAATTATTATTATTATTATGTTTATTTTTTTTTTTTTATTATTATTTTTTTGTCGATTTTTGTAACTTTAAAGTTCAGTAGTCCCTTAATCAAAAAATCATCCGCTAATGCTGATAAAACTGTTACAAACAACTCATTTCGGCATCACTGTTTCTGAAAATAAATATTTATTAACCCTTTCACGCCCAAGGGAAATATTTTTCCCTTCTACAAAAATCGTTATCGATTGTTCAATTATTATTGAATCGATATTTTTTTTACTGAATGTCAAAATAAAACGTATGTCCAAGGCAGCAAATGTGTTTCTGAACGAATAATAATAATAATAAAAAACGTATAGGAAATAGGACACATAATAAATGTGTTATGTGCAATGTCCACTTGTGCTTCACAAGTAAACGAAATTGTTTCGTAGAATACCATAATTAGCTATTTATTTTACTTTTCTGATAACTTTTATATTACAAAGCAATAAATTTGTATTACAAAGCAATAAACAAAATACCGATATAATCAACCTAACTCTTCGTTTATTTACTTTTATGAGGGAAAATATTTCCCATGAAATTATAGGAAACCTATACACCCTGCTATGTTTTTCTGGTGATATTCTCTTACTTTACACCCACAATAGCTAAAATATTGTGTTGTATTGGCATATTTAGTCTTGGAAATCTTATGGTCCTGAAAAGGTTAATCTATACAGTTATAAAACCGTTTGTCCTCAGTTATCATCGACCAATCCAAACCCTTGCAGCTAAATACGTGAGATTTTGTGAAAACATTCTCTCTGGGAGGCAGACATATACTAATAAGTTATTTTACAAAATCCCCCCCCCATAACAGAACATCTTCTCCCTCAGCACATTCTCAAGATATCCAAAGAATTATGCAAAAGACATCCTCAGAGTGTACTGCGCATAGGTGTCTGTTAGAGCAGGCCTGTCCAACCCAAAACACTTAGTGGGCCGCATTGGAAATCTATTTTATTCATTCGGGCCGCACCGTATGTTCAGTCATACCCCCCCCCCCCCCCCCCCCCCCACACACACACACACACCTCCAGAGCTGCCAACCAAATCCGGCAAATTGTTAGTACCGCCCCTTTTTCTACACCACTTAATTTTTAGAGTAATTCTCTTCAAATATATTTACGATGAATGAAGAAAACAAATACTCTAAAAATTAAGTGGTGTAGAAAAAGGGGCGTTTTTCAATAGGCGTTAACAATTTGCCGGATTAGGTTGACAGCTCTGCACCTCCTTTCCCGACTAATTTCACCGTAAATTAGTGTACAGACTTGCGGCTGGTGCTAATCGATTAGTAATAAGGCCTAGTTTAGAACGGTTTAGTAAGATTTTGCTTAAGGGGTATCTACATATTACAACTGACATCAACTTCATTTTTTTTTTTTTTTTTTTTTTTTTTTTTCAAAGCCAACCATCAATTTCGACAAGCTTTTGGGGTTATTTGGTTCAAATCAGCCCAGAAAATGGTATAGTTTATATGTTTCTACCAATTTTTCTCAGAGTTATAATTAGTTAAAATATGGAGATGCTAATGTTAAATGAATGTAATAAACATTAATTCATGTCTTCCCAAAAAATTAATATATTAAAATTTCTTTTTTTTTTTTTTTTTTTTTTTTTTACGTTAGTATGAATTAACCCAAATATATTCCATGCATTTTTTTTTTTTTATTAAAAAAGCATTTTTTGAATTATGAAAATAATTAATAAATTCATATTTCAAAAAATTATGAGTTATTTCCTGCATTAACTTTTGCACGAATAGAATGGGCATCATCAAAAATATGGGTTTCTAAATTTAGAGTTCATTCCTATCATTATTTTTTCGAATTATAGTGATATTTCAATTTTTATTGCTCTTAGGGGGCAATAAAAATTGAAATCTTGTTGACACTTGTTATCTTTTGTGTCATATATTACTTTGATTGAGCATGATTTAAAATAGTTATTGAAGTAAGTTTAGACGTACACATCATTTCTTAATTAGCATTACTTTACATTATTTTATATTTAAAATTGTTATATTTATTTTCCGATTATCATCTGAATGGATATAATACTTTTCTGTGTGATATCTGAATTTAATTTTTTTTTTAATTTAGAGGTTTACCCCTTATAAATTTTTGCTTGTAACTCTATGAAGACTTGATATAACGAACATAAAATATATCTTTTTCTGAACCGCCTTGATCTCAGAAATTCGAATATGTAATCAAAAATGGGTGTTACAATTCGGACAAAAAACAGAAGAAATTTGTACAAGTTTTAATATGTATATGACACCCTAAACAAAATTTAGCAATTGAATTAAAAAATATATGTTATTATCAATCGTTAGGCATCGGCTGCTGGTTCCTATGATAATTTACGGCGAAATTAGTCGGGGAAGGAAATCATCATTATTATTTTGTGACTGTACATATGCATATGTGCATCTATGCTTGTGAGTATATGATTCATATATGTATATACTTTTTTCGGGAAAAGGTAGGGTGAAAATTTGGAGCAGAATACATTATTTTAAATTATTTTCAATCATAAATTAACAATAGAATCGTAGAAAATTTATAACTGTATATTAAAACTATAATAAAAAGAACGAATAATGGATCTAGTAATATTTCATCACAACAGTTATTTAGTTACCATAATCGTTGAAAGGTATTTTCATTTCGAAAAGTCAGTACGTATTTATTAATTTTCGATCCGTTAACCAAAGTTGTCAAACTTTAAGTATCGTTAGTCTCTTCGCGGGCCGCAAGGAACTACGCGGTGGGCCGCATGCGACCCTCGGGCCGCGGGTTGGCCACCCCTGTGTTAGAGCAGGAAAAGAATGGGGGGGGGGGGGTCAGAACGGGATTTAAAAAAAAAAAAACCTTCATATCTCAAAGAAAAAACAGATATCCGTAAATTTTTTTCTTTAAAATGTAACAAACACAAATATTTAAAAACGATTGCTTGAATTTTAGAAATTTGGCATCCAAGTGTGTGTGTGAGGGGGGGGGGGGGAATTGGTAAAACGTGGTTTCTCATACACAAAACGTGATTTCACATAATTCTTCAAACCTCAAAAATACAGATATGTGTTATAAAAATAGAATAAGCACACCGCAATATATAGGAATACCACTTAGCTAGAAATTTTATACAATTAATAACGAAAAGTTATCTTTTTTTACATAGTGGTATTGAGAAACTTCACCTATGGCAACCCTGTGTATTTCACATAAGAGACATGGATTTTCTTTTTCAAATTGTGCTTGTTAGATGCCAGTCAAGTTGCTCAGTGGGTAGAGTTCTATGCATTATGTCAAGGACATAGGTTCGATTTGCCCATTTTGTAACTAAAGGGTTAGCGCTTTAGCATTCAGTTAACAAAAATCGATTTTGCTTCCTGGTTAAAGTACAGACGTTCATAGTGGTACGGAATTCACTTCCAGCAATATATCCCTGTGTTATCCATCCTAGTGTCATAGCTGCGAATTTGTACGTTATTTTCTTTCGGGAATCTTTAATAGAAATTTTTCATAGACTTTTTAGAAGTTTTCTGCGATTACACAGGAAGATTTTTTTGCAAAGAAATAGTTGTGTTAAAAAACCGCACCAATTGACACTTATATAGTGTTATAGGTGCCAAAATATTACTAATTGTATATAATTTTCGTAGTACTATTTTTACACAGAATCATCGTTTCGTCAAATTGCAGATATAAGTATTATTTAAAAATATGTTAATAATAAATTGTGGTATAAAGATTAAAACAATCTATAATAAATATTGGTCACAAAATTATTGGATATCAACTAACCAAATAAAACCCAAACCCGATATCAATTCTTGGCCTGACCACTTTAAGCACTCTGGGGCAGCTTTAGCACCACTATTTTCATACAGTAATTCTTTTAGAATAACTTTGCGTAATTAATATAAAGAGAAAGTTATTATTCGTAAATAGTAGTGCCAAAGTTTAATTTTCGGTAGCATGTACCCTAAGACGCTCAACAACTCTGGAATATCCTTGAAATCGTTTTAAGAGATTTTAGTCAAAACCTATACGTTACTAAAAAGGAAACTTTTTGTTTTTAAATTGTTTTTACTGAATTTATCTTACATATATATGGCCCTAGGAATTAAATTTTCGTTATTGTTCTACAGCGAATATTCAAATTCACTCTTTGATTCAACGTCATTTATTCAAAAAGAAGGTCAAGGGTTTTAAAATGTTTATTCAATATAACTTTTTAAAACTCTTATCAACCTTTTTTTCCAACTGTTCAATGCTTAAGCAGTACGTTGCTATACTAAAGGGTTTGCTCAGCTGGTAGCACATTAAGCCAAAGAAAAGAGGTTCGATATCTAACCTGGTCACTTTTAGCTGTTGTTGAACCGAATTAGGAATTTTCATTAAAAAAAAAAATCTATTGTATACAGTATACCCATGAAACTCCTTTGTAACACATTTAACTACAAAATAGCGAGAGCTATTGTCATAAATGTAGTGTCAAGATATACTAAAGTAACTATGTGCAACAAGATGTTAACAATCACAGCGCCACCTGTTGAAAAACGGCGAAGTGAGCATTCTATCAATGACAATGCAACTATAGTTGAAAAAATTTGATAAATATTTAAGATTCCGAATTTCTTATGTTTAAAGTCCTTAAGTGCTAAGAAAACCCTGTATTCCGAACTATTGATTTATAATAAGATTATATCTATCCTAAGGGATAGGAAAGTGTAGGATTTAATCATCCATGTAGCACAGACAAAAGATCAGTTACAGGTCTTGGATTTTAACAATAAAATAAGATAGAAAGTATGTGATTATTTCCTTCGTGAATTTACTTTGGGACACCCACAAATGCTTTAGGCAAAACAGGTTATAATGAAATGAATTCTAATAAGCATTCCTTTATCAATACAGATGTTAAACGGAAGGACTTCAAAAATTTACGTATTTAAAAAAAATAAGTAAATAAATAAAATTTTGTGATTTGTCTTATTTTAATATTTCGCTTGAAGCAAAATGAATTGAAATTCAAAATGAGTTTCAAACTCTTTCTGGAAAAAGTTAATGACATAAAAAAACAGCGATGAAATTCGTATACTCCAATTACTGAAAACGTTAAGAAAGTCGTTAAAACTATAAAACTTCAAGACTTAAATATTCGATGCATGACGTGTTATGATTAATAGATTGAATGGGCAATGAATTTTCTGACACTTAAATTTACGCGTTCTTTTGCAATATGTTTCGAATACAGGGGTCGTAGTGTCCACCTTTTTTTCAGGACACTTTTAGGGATGCGAAATTTTCACCAGTTTTGCCACCAAATTTTTCCTTAGCGAAATCTTTATTGTATTTTTAAAGTAATGTCTCGTGATTAAACAGCATAGAACTTATTGTATAAAAATAGAATAGTGGTATCGAAAAAGGCAAAAATCTTTCATTTCTAAAAGTGCCCTGAAAAAAAGGCGGAGACTACGACCCCTGCGAATATTCATGTCATATACAGGGTAACCCTGAATTCATGGGCCAAACTTTAAGGGCAAATAGGGCACTTTATAAGGATTGAGAATTGCATACGAAGCCATGTCCCCAAACGTCATTTTAACCCTTTAAGTACCGGGTGAATTTGCGTGGATATGGGCGTGGCCCTTCAATATTGCATTTTTTAAAGAGTTTTTAAATGCTAATATTTACATAAATCTAAATAAATTCTGTTTTTTAACGATGTATTTTATCGCAATGATTGCAATAATACGTACATTGTGCAATAATACGAACATTCTCAATGATGCATGCAAGCTTATAAATTTACACAGTAGGCGGGGTTAGTAGTACAAAGTAGCGCAAAACATCAAGTTCTTAATGGGTTAAAATGACTTTTAGGGACATCGATTTCTATTCAATTCTAAATCCTTATAAAGTGCCCTATTTCCCCTTAAAGTTTGGCCCATGAATTCAGGGACACCCTCTGTATATGCCAGTATTTCTGAATAGGAAAAAACTACTTTCATGAATAAAGTTTATCAAGAATGATTTGAATAGTAAATGGTGATGAATTTAAAGAATGATGTAAATTTGAAGATTATATGTCGGAAATAGTGGTAATAATAATATACACGAGGATTGCACTGGGTGCACTGGATCAGAATATCGAATAATCTCGCTGCATCTTCGGTGGGTCAAGCTGTCCTGTGGCAATGATATTTACAAAAAAGGCGTAATAATTTTTGTCTCACATCAAGACCGTTGCCAGATACTTTTTCATGGGGGAGGGGGGAGGTTAAATTTTAGTACCTTATATTTAACGTACACGTTATTAAAATTTAACCTACGAAAATACAAACTGTTTTTTTTTCTTTCTGAATTGTTTTTGCGTTAGATTGGATGTTTTTTCCCCGTGTGTCGTGTTTGAGTCGTATTGGGAGATTTATTTATTGCGGCTTGTGTTTAATGGATTTTTTTTTTTTTCTGCGATTCAAAATCGAGTTCGGGTCACATATAGTTTTTAACGATCGGGATCAAGTTAAAAGCATTTTTTCTAAAAACTTTAAAAACTACGATATTAAACAAAAGTTTATTTGATAGATGTACAGTTGAAGTGATGTTCTATTATAAGCATATCGAACCTCGTTAACGTGAATACTGTTAACATGAATTACTTTTAAGATGAACTGTTTCCACAATTCACGCCAAAATGAAGAATCGTTTAGTTATATGAAGATTAGTTACTGATAGCATGAACTATTGATAACATGAACAAATTTTTTTATCTCCCTTGAGATTCACGTTAACGAGGTTCGACTGTATATATTAGCTACTGTCCATAGCTAAAAATATGTATATCCAAATTATTATAGTAATCTTTCATATCAGATACCTCAAAGATAGGAGTTCTCTATTTAGTGGACACTTTTTGGTTTCCAGTGTAAATCTTTCTAATTATTTTGAATTATCAATTTTTTTGCTATGGGGAAAAAAGAAGTAGGGGTTGGTTCCTATTCAGGGAGGAAAAAAGTTTTGTGGGTTCTGATCGATTTAAATTGTTGTTCCGGTTTCAAACACACTTCAAATTTAACTGAAGAGTACGAGTGATCCGTGCAAGACTCTAAACTGGATATGGACATTTTCCTTTTCTTAAGCAAAAACAGGGCTATTTACTACACTTAAACTGAAGATTTATCAGAAGTTAAATCATACTAACTCTGCGAAAAATGTATGTTAATAAAGAAAGTATTACTCAAATATTTTCGAAAAATCCACATCACCCACCCCCCCTCCCTCAATGCTACAGCCTTGCTAAACATAGAACGCACTTTCACTCTCACTAACTGTAATTTCTCAGAAATTAGTGAAAATTGTAGCTGCTAATCTCTGTTAATCTTAAAAAATATCAAACCGGTTATATTGTGTTAATTAAGGGAAAAAGAAAAAGTAATCCCGCATTCGTAAAGCAATTAATCTTTCCTCTGATAAATCTCCGTACCGTTTTTGTAGTCGAAGGTTAACGCATTCATTAGCAGATGTCGAGGCGACTGAAATTTCAGCAGCTGAATGAGAAACAAGGCGGCAACAGCTCAGCGACACGTATACATATTCATTTCATTTCCGCTAGATCCTGAGACGCCATATAAGTTAACTTTGACAGAGACAGTAACTCTACCTTTATTTCAGGACAACATGCAGAATTATGTGAGCTGACAGTCTCTAAAAATATACTGACAAAATTTTGGGATTTTGAAAATTTCTGTTTTGATTATATTAAAAGAAAGTGAAATTAAATTAAATAAGAATCAAGGCGGTTGATGAGTCAGTACCACGTATACATATTCATATACTTATAGTTTTTGCTGATCCTGAGACGCCATATGAGTTAACTTTAATTAAGACAGTAACTCTATCTTATTTCAGTACGCGGTGTAAGCTGAAAGTCTCCAAAATTACGCTGACTAAATTTGGTCATTTCCTAAATTTTTGCTTTGATAAAATAAATGAAAATGAAACAGCCTATGTAGTAATATTTGTAAATAATTTACTATGAGAGAGAAAAAGATCATCGCACGCACCATCATTTGGTATTGGGCAATTCCACGAAAAATGTAACGTCAGTCACAAAAAGAGATATTTCTGCTTCCACCAGTAATTTCTAACAATAATCACTATCCTATTTAATCACGAAAATTACTAGAGATGTGCCTTTAATATTTCTGTATGTGTATGGTAATATTGGTGGCAAAAAATAAAGGAGGAAATTTTATTCTTTTGTGTGACCAATGTTACCTCCATCCGTGGAATCACCCTACTGCAATTTGTGGAGTTTGCTATTGATTTATTAACTTAGAAAAAAAAAAAATCATGTAAAAATCATCCCTGCGTATACATCCCACCCAGGCTTAGATCCCTAAAATAGGCAGTCGACCTCAAATCCTACCCACATACATCTTCACAAAAATAAGCGGTATTTTGGAGCAATGATAAAATATTTTTTAATGTAATTTTTAACCTTTTTAATAACACAGTTGTAATATTCTCAATCTTATGCACATCGCATGTAACATATAATGGTTTGGCAATTTGCGGTGTTTGGAACACCTATATAAGTTCATTTCCTTTCCGCTAGATACTGAGACATTATATAAGTTAACTTTAACTCAGGGAATAGTTCTACTTTATTCTAGGACAAGATGCAGAATTTTGCTACTCGACACCTTCCAAAATTACGGTCTTAAAATTTGGGAATTTCGTAATTTGTTGGTATTATACAAAATTGAAGCAAGTCAACAAAAGCTTAGCGACACGCATACATATCCATTTACTTTCTGCTATATCTTGAGATGTTATGTAAACTATATACAACTATAGCCTACTAAACTAGATGCCTTCCGCGTGGCTCGGAAACTTCGTAACAGTTCAAGTGGTAGACAGTGCCACCTGGTACAGATTGCACGACTTTTTTATTCAACTGTCACCAAAAATTTTTAAAAGTAATATTAGATATATGTAAAAGGCGATTAGAATCTAAGAAACGTCGATTATATATATTATATATCACTTCTTAAAATTATTGGTGACTGTTGAATAAAAAAGTCGTGCAATCTGTACCAGGTGGCGCTGTCTACCGTTTGAACTGTTGCCAAGTTTCCGAGCCACACGGAAGGAATCAAATTTAGGAGGCTATGATACAACAGTAACCAGGCCTCGCAGCGTTCCCCGATAGTTTTCAAAACAGTTTTAGAATGCTGGTAAAATTTTAGAAACGTTGCTAGGTCTGCAGTAACTGTACCTTCTTCTAGGGTGACGTGTAGAATTATGTAAGGTGGTAGTTTTTTCAAAACCATACTGACAAAATTTGGTGATTTCGTAAATTTATATTTTGACGAAATTAAACAGATATGAAACTGTCTTTGTTGTGCTATTAATAACATATTATTAGGGAGAAAAACATATAGGGGTAAGGAGGCAGCAACGGAGAACTTCAATAATTTTGTTATTTATCAATCAAAATTCCATTGTAAGTTTTTAAAGTTTGGTCACACTGCTATTCACTTTCAAGAACAGTTACATGATAGCAGACAACTGCTAGTTCAACAGTAGTTTATAAACGTAGGTATTTATAGGGTGTCCCGGAATTTATGGGTCAAACATTAGGATAGGTGCAATACATATAAAGAAGCATTTTTTGTATAACAATTTGGGGTCGAAAATGAAAAGATAGGTTGAAAAACAAGATATGCTGAGGAAGTGAAAGATAGCTCTTCACTTACATAATATTACAAAAAGTGCTCCAATATGCACAATATTCATATTAATGCAATCAGTTCTTTAAATACATCGATTAGAAACATCATTATTACAGCGTATATCTTTTTATGTAAGCATCTGTATGAAAAAAAAAAAAAAAAAAAAAAAAAAAAATGTTTGTTAAAAATGCAACATTGGAAAGCCACGCCTACATCTGTTACAAAATAACAAAAAGCACCTGTTCTTAAAGGATTAATATAATATTTGCAACCATCAGTTCTTACGCTATTTAGAATCCTTATGATGTGGTCTATCGCCCCTTGAAATTTGGCCCATGAAATCTGTGATACCCTGTATACTGAAAAAGTTGGAAAAGTAAGTTTCTAATTTGCTTTTTAACAGTGAAATTACGTTACTTGACTTGTATAATATAATTAATCATTGTGTTTTAGAGATGAATACAGTCAATAATTATTTTGATAGTTACTTTTCCTTATGCATGGTTTATGTAAATCTGTAGTACATAATACGTATTACTATCCATAAAGTAAGTAATTAATAACTTATTTATAATAGAAAATATCGTATATAGTGCATCACATGCACCATAAATTGATGTTTATAAAAATATTTACAAATACATAAATACATACACATACACAGAAAAAAAAAAAAAATATATATATATATATATCGGTAGCTGAAGAAAATGAAACATAATGATTCACTATTGCTGAATAATCGAAGCGAAAGTTTCAAAAAAGGTATTGATCTTGATTGTTCAAAATACACCAAAATTGATATTAATGGCATTATTAATTTATATTAATTAACAAAATTTGGTGTTTCTATTGGTGGTATTTTACAAACAGTGGGGAAAACATACGTATAATGCATCGCATGCACCATAAATTGTTGATAGAATTCCTGGTGTATGGGGAAGCTATACTAATACAGAGAGAAATTACACATAGGGAATAGTATGCAGTACAAATCGGCTTTGTATTTTGTACAATTTGCTGATAAATGGTAATTTTTTTTTTCAAATCTTCTAACACTTTTTTTTTCTGATGTACATGTGCATTTTATTGAAAATGCATTGGATGTTACTTTACTGATATTAAAGACAAAGTTACTTTTGATATTAACGCTTTCGCAACTGCTGACGTAGATTCACGTCATTTGAAACTCTGTAACTCCGCCAATGAGCGTTTGCTTCGCAATTTGCAAATTATTTATTTCATAAGAATATACCCAATATTCAAATTTGTACAATCAATATACTATGAATACAGATACTTTGATTAGAAAGAGTATAATTATAATGCATATCCATTTGTATTATAAATGCGAATACAGAAAATTTTGTTTTCAAATATTGTAACTTGGGAAAATAACGCCATCACGCGGACCTTACTGTCAAAAGGACAAAAACATGCGGTCGCGAAAATGTTAAAGACAAAATTTTATTTTAATTAATTTTATTTATTTATTTATTTATTTATTTAATGAGGTTGTAAAATGAAGTTTATTAACATTTTAAGAATATGCGAATGAAAAAAGAATGAGACAAACATATAATAATTCAATAATGTAAAGAAATGCATATAGAAAAGAGATATGTATGCAGCCGAAAAGAGTAAAAACTTAGTGTTCATTCTGAATATGAGAATACATTAAAACCAATATTAATGTGTACCAATTAACAAAACGCCAGATAAACAAGACCTATGTTTATTTAATTAGTTCATGTATTATGTATTAAAATAAATTATCGCTAACATTATGTTTTAATCCATAAACATTATTCGATGAATTAAAAATATATTGAAGATGTAGTTCTGTCTATGAGTACTGAATTTTATTTTTATCAGCGGTTTTTCTGATGCAATATATGGATATCTGCCAACATTTTAATTGATATTCCGTAAAACTGTTAGCATGCCTGCCAGCACCCTAATATTCAGTAGTACTGTTATTCCCTCCTTTTTTTTTTTTTTTTTTTTTTTTCTCACACCAGTATTTTTTGAGAGAATTTTTCTTTTTACATTGTTGCAATTATATTTGGAGCATGTAACTCTGAAAAAATACTGGTGTGAAAAAAAAATGAATAAATAAATAAAAAGAGGTGTGACTAACCATAGCCTCCTAAACTAGATGCCGGAAACTTGGCAACAGTTTAAGCGGTAGACAGGGTCACCTGGTACAGATTGTGCGAGATTTTTATACAACCACCAAAAATTTTTAAAAATGGGATTTGATATACATAAGAAGCGAATAGAATCGATGAAACGCCGATTTTATAGATCATATATCAATGCTTAAAAATATTGGTGACAGTTGAATAAATAAGTCGCGTAATCTGTACCAGGTGGCGTTATCTACCGCTTGAACTGTTGCCAAGTTTCTGAGCCACGCGAACGGCATCTAGTTTAGGAGGCTATGGACTAACAGTACTACGGAACATTAATTAGGATGTTTACAGGTATACTGTTAATAACTGCCTCCTTTTTCATACCAGTCTTCTTTTAGAGTATTTTTCTTCTTATTTAGTTATAATTACATTTGGAGAAAATTACTCTAAAAATAATCTGCTGTGGAAAAGGGGCAAGTACTAAAAATTTTACGGAATATTAATTAGAATGTTGGCAGGTACGAATAGATACTTTAAAAACTATATACGTAATACATATTTGTATAGAGAATAGAATAAAATTATGTAAATTATTTTAGACACGTTTATATAGATGTAACACAAGCTTCTTAATATAGAAAAAGCAGAATAAATCTGCAAAATCGGAGTAATAAAGTGACCCTTCTCAACACGCGCCTTATTTCTCCGGCAAACATTATTTAAGTTTATTCTACTATTAATCAATCATGTTTAACACTATACATATGTTTTTATTAAGAATTATGTATTTTTCTTTTTTCATCAATTTATTAAAATTTGAATTAACTTTTAAATTTTTAATAAAGAAAGCCAAATTATAAAATTCTGTAAAAAAAAAAAAAAATATATATATATATATATATATATATATTCTACATTTAAATGTATACTTAAAAATATTTTTCATAAATTCCTAAACAATGATAATTCTTTTAGAGGAATGGGAGTATAAGGTTAGTTTTTTTATACCAACTGTGTGAGAAATACCACAGCCGGGAATCGAACCCGGGAACTCTGCTTATGGAGGCAAATGTAGGAAATAATAATTTTTCAGTTTCTCCCCCTAAAAAAAAAAAAAAAAAAAAAAAAAAAAAAAAATGTTTATTTTAAATTATCACAGATCGAGATGTATGGTTCAAATGTTAATTTTAAAGGTAATGACGGGTTTATATATATACAAAGAGAGACTCATATTGAAATTTATAAAACCCCCGGAAGAGGGTACCTCCCTCATACAGGGGGATGTGATGCTCGTACATGTACGAACATTTTTCCTGGTTGACTATTACTATTATAAACAATTCTTTTAATCTAACTATGATTCATTAAAAATATTCTCATTGTGCACATGTATACCAAATTTTATTCTATATTACTAAAAATTTTGAGAAATGATATTTCAACGCTGTATATGTACGAACTTCTTTCCCAGTTGACTATTACTATTATATAGGTACCAACATTTTAATTTATTCCGGACTATTTGTAGCCCCGCCATTATTTCGCACCACTTTATTTACAGAAAACATTTCTCCAATATATAACTCCAATAAAATAAAAATAAACTACTCTTAAAAAATTAATGGTATGGAATAAAGGCGGGGCTTAAAATACTCCGTAGTAAATTAAAATGTTGGCATCTATGACTATTATAAACAATTCATTTTAATTTAGCAATGATTCATTAAAAATATTCTCATTTTGCACATTTATACGACATTTTACCCTCATACTTGCGAACATCCTAATTAATATTCCGTAGTGTTGTTAGTTCCGCCCTATTTTTCAAACAAGTAAATTTTTTGAGTAACATTCTCTAAACGATTAAATAAGAATCGAATCTTACGAATTCTAATCTTACGATTAAATAAGATGAAAACCACTATAGAGATACTGGTGGGAAAAAGAAGGCGGGGCTAACAGTACTACGGAATATTAATGACTATGTAGGCAAATATCATAGGTGCCAAGTATCCCGTTTTACAAGGGAGACTTTAAACCGGAAAATTTTTGTAGCTTTTTCCGGTAATATTAATCATCGAAAATATGTATAACCATAGCCTCCTTAAGCAGATGCCTGTCGCGTGGCTCTTAAGCTTGGCAACAGTTCAAGCGGTAGACAGCGCCACCTGGTACAGATTGCGCGACTTTTTTATTCAACTGTCACCAAAAATTTTTAAAAGTGGGATTTGAAATACATAAAAAGCAAATAGAATCGAAGAAATGTCGATTACATATCACTTTTGAAATACATAAAAAGCAAATAGAATCGAAGAAATGTCTATTATACATATCCACTTCTTAAAATTATTGGTGACAGTTGAATAGAAAAGTCGCGCTATCTGTACCAGATGGCGCTGCCTACCGTTCAACCTGTTGCCAAGTTTAAGAGCCACGCGACAGGCATCTACTTAAGGAGGCTATGGTATAACATATTCCATTTAAAATTACTGGTGTTAATTCTGATTTAAAAGTTAAAAATGTTGGCAACTCTGATCCTTTCTTACTATGTTAGAAATTTCAGAAACCAAATGACCATGCTGACTGTTGGACAATTTTCACCGAAAGTTGATAGTCATTTAATCATGTGACGGTGCATTTCAGGGGTCGTACTCTACGCCCTCTTTTTAACTAATGAATGAGAAATTTATTGCTACCTCCATTTTTATAAAATAATCTCTAACCTGTATAATCTTGGCCCATTGCTACAAATATACCAGATGTATTTCTGCATGTAATTGGTGGAGACAAAAAAGGCGAAAATTTCTTATCTCTGAGAGTGTCCTGAAAAATGGTCGGAGAGTACGACCCCCTGGCAAATGCATATAAATTTATATGAAATTATGCACATTAGTTCTGTAGCTCAATCTTTTACATTTTTTTTTTTTTTTTTTTTTTTTTTTTTTAATCACAGATCCATAAGCATTATCGAAAAAAAGCCAAATCGTGTTCTTAACTTCTCAAACGTATAAATCTGTCGAAAACCGGAAGTCTTTTTTTTTTTTTTTTTTTCGTGAATCCGGTACTTTCTTCTTTTAAGCATAGAATAAAGTAATAATTTCAATTTATTCCTTTCTCTGTAATGTTGTGAAATTTCATTTGGATTTGCTAAAGGTAAAAAAAAAAAAAAAAAAATGAAAGAAAAGAAAAATAAACATGCTCGGTCACGTTTGCATTTTTTTTTTTTTTTTTTTTTAAGAAACTGTCAGGTAATTGAGATATTTGTCAAACTGTCAATCATCTTCCAATAACACTTTTTCTATTTTAAAATGCAAATACATAAAAATAACTTTATCAGAAACATTTACAAAAAATTGAGTTATTATGAAGGTAAATTTTCTGTTAGCAACTTCCTTTTAGGTGAGCTTGTCAGGACATGGATATCTTGCTCCACTGATCACGCGGACAAAAAGGGTGACTTGGTGCCGCCTCCTTTTATTTGATGAGTATTTTTTTCAAATTAACATATTATGAAGAAAGATTATAGACAAAATAAAATAATAATAAAATGAAATGAAATAAAATAGATAAATAAATAAATTAATTAATTAATAGGAGAGATAAGATTGTTTTCAACTTATGGTATTACTTACTTCGTAAAAAGTAAACGTCTTTGTTAGCTCAAATACATTTTTTTATTTAAAGTATGGCATTTATTGTGACTAAAAGATGCGGGACTATAAAATTTAATATATTTTTTAGTCAGCTTACTTATTACATTAAGTTTAATCATTCTCTATCTTTTTTACAGCAATTTTCCGTAAGTTTTAATTATAAATGTTGGCAGGTATACACAGGTGCCAAGTTACTGCTAACGAAAAATCAGTTTCATACCACAATAAAGAAAAAGTAAAACTATTAAATCTATTAAATTGCAGAAAATTATTACAGTAGAATACATTAAAAAATTTCCCGTATTAAGATTACGGACAATCCGTAATAACTTGGTACCTCTGGGTATACTTTGTTGAATAATAGAAAGCTGCTACAAAATCTGATATAAAATTTTATGAGAAAAAAAAAAAAAAAAAAAAAATGTTGGTATCCAAAAAACATAACACCTGGTAACTATGCTAGTAGAAAACAAGAAGTGTGAGACATTGATGTTTAGGTAATCAATCACATTTAAAAAAAAAAAAAAAAAAAAAAAATCTATTGGAGAAAAATATTCTAAAAATTAAGTGGTGCAAAATAAAGGCGGGGTTAAAAACGTTACGGAATAAATTAAAATATTGGCAACTATGATATAAACATTGCGGTAAAAAATAGTAAAATAAAAAAATGCATGTTACAGTTTCAAAAAGTACATCATTATTTCAGTCCTAATTAAAGAAAACACGTTGTCGAATTTTCTCTTTCACTTGTCGAAAAAGTTCATCCACTAATTAAATTAATCGTTTAGAAGTTCTTTCTGTGAAAAATGGTCTTTGTCATATGTCGCAAGTCTATAAACACTTTCTGTAATTAGTGTTCTTAACTGGCATGTTGCCATATTTAAAAAGCTCTAAAACTGAATGAATTCTTAATTTTTGTTATAGATTATGCATTTCATTATTGTATAGATTATAATTTTTTTTAAATCTTATTTCAGATGTGAAATAAATTCTACATTATAAAAAAAAAGGGAGAAAAAATGAAATATCTACATTTTTTAAATTTTCAAGGAATAAAAGGAAATCTACAAAGTGCCAGAACGATAACGGTGTAGCATTATTTAATTTTTTAATCCTTAGAATATTAGCACTTTCGCGACCGCTGACGTAGATTCACGTCACTGGATATCTGTAACTCCGCCCGTGGACGTTTCTTTCGCAATTTGTGTGTTATTTAATTTTTAAGAATATACCTTTTATTCATATTTTTAATAATCAAATATACCATGGATACAAATACTTTGGTTAGAAAGAATACAATTATAATGTATATCCATTTGTAATATAAATGTGAATACAAAAAATATTGTTCTGAAATATTGTAACTCGGAAGAATAACGCCCACGGGCGGACCTTACTGTCAAAAAGACAAAAGCATGCGGTCGCGAAAGTGTTAGAATAGTTACTAAGTGTTACATATTTTAGATACCAGCATAAGTACCAACTTTTACGAATTTTTAATTACACTATTTTAAAATAGTTTTCCTTGCCTTATTTAATTGAATAATTTCAATCTCGAAATAAAGCAAAAATTTTTTTGTAAAACTAATGATATTGAAAATGCGTAATGTTGTCAACTATCGTATTATAGTACCATTTATAAACAATTTCACATCTTTAAAAAAAAAAAAAATCATAGAAAACTGCTACAAAACTAAAAAAAAAAAAAAAAAAAAAAGAAAAAGAAAAAGAAAAAAGAAAGAAAGAAAATTGTATCTAAAAATCGTAACACTTCAAGGCTATACATGAGAGATTTTCCCAAAAGTGAACATTTATTCTGGAATCTGGAAAAATGATTTTTCCTTGAGAAAATATTTATAATTTTAATTTAGCAATAGCAGGCAGGCTCTTTACCAGACCACTATTTATTAAAAGCAAATTTTTGTTCGATTGAAAGAAAATACTGGAAACGATTACTAGTAATTACTGCTTTAAAAAATTGGTGTTCAAATTAGGGATAGCTAAATGTCCGGCAAAAGTAACTCCGGTCTTCCGGTACTTGAATAACGAATGCAAGTTATTTATATTTTTACAAATAATAATAATAATTAATAAATAAATAAATAAATAATATTTTTTTTTTTTTAATAAATAAATAAAAGTGTTACAAAGCCGACATATGCAGATGCAATCAAAAGCAGGGGTGGAAAATTAGCGCAGAATTCATACTACAATAAATGAAGCAAATTTTTCTTCTTATTGAACCAACGATTTTGCAGGTACAGAAGTATAAATGAATATTGGTAGAGTTCTGCGCGCTAATTTTCCAGCCCTGCAAAAGTTAATTAATTATTTATTTATTTATTTCGCTAGTAAACAAGTTTTTTTTATTTTATTTATTTATTTATTTATTGGTGGTATATGAAATAATATATAAATATCTATATATATTATTATTATTTTTATATATAGGTAATTAGTAATTGAAATTTTCGCGTTAAAATTGTTATGTAATTTAATATAATCTTCTCAAATACGTAGATATTATTTTAATAAAAGGTTTTATTGCGTTGAATCAATTAAATTATTAAAAGGAATACCGCATGTAAGTATAACTACATCGTATTTTTTATTACTTTCGATATAGTAGTTCCTGGTTTTGTAAGTAAGTAATAATTCATTTCCAAAATCTTTTTACATGGACGATAAAATAATGAGACTGTCAAACTGATATTAGGTTATATTTAGAAACATGGAAATTTCCAGTATGTGCTATAAATCCTTACTTCGAATTTTACAATTAAAGGAACATAATTTTTATCCTGAAATTAGGTTGTTTTAAAACCCCTTAATATTTTCCCGAACAGCAATTTGACACTATCATAGTTGCCAACATTTTAATTTGCTCCGGAGTATTTTTAGCCCTGCCCTTATTTCGCACCACTTTATTTATAGAATAATTTTCTCCAATATATGACTTATATATATACGATAAAATAAAAGAATGACCAATATATACGATAAAATAAAAGAAAAAAATTACTCTTAAAATAAAAGTGGTTTGAAATAAAGGCGGAGCTAAAAATACTTCGGAATAAATTAAAATGTTGTCAACTATGCACTATGTTGGGTAAAGTTGGCATATTTTCGCACCAGTATTTTCGAAAAGTGATTTTCAGAATAAATCTGTACTGATAAGTATAAAGGATTAAAGTCCACATTCTTGATTTTTCAGGAGACGAAAAATAAAGTTAAACTAACTAAAAACTAATCGGAAGAATCGATTAGGAAAAAGGGATTAGGTTGATTTATATGCTTTAAACCATTCAGTGATTGTCAATCTTCATTAATAAAAGAAAAAAAGTGAATTAAATATTTTATACTAAAGATTAATGCTAAATTTCTGACTTGAATCTTTTTTTACCAATGGATTTTCTCAAATACTAAATGACATGGATTTAAATCCTTTATACCAATCGATAGAGAATTTTTTTCTGAGTTTGACTATGTACTTAACTCAAAATCGACATGTCTGGACTTAAATCCTTTATACTTATCATTACAGAAATAACATAAACATTTCCTTTAAAAAATAAATAAATAAATAAAAATAGTATTACGAATTGTAAATATAAAACATAAGGATAAAAAAAATAAAAATACTATGAAGATTTTGAAGGACAGTGTATGACGAAATTTACTCATTTAATATGGAAAGCCAGTAGAATTTACGAACAAATTTAAAAGAAAATACATAAATGACCTTTTCCCTACTAAGTTTTAAAATGAAATTTTATTGAAAAATTCCGGGATGAATTTTTTGCAGTTGGGAAATTTTATTCTTGACTTGATTGGGCTGTGACTGCCTGGGTTCTTAGTGGTCCTTATATCGAATACCACTTTTTCAAATAGCAATCTTTAATAATCGTTCGCAGTATTTTTCTTCAACTGAAGAATACGAAGCTTGCATTTAATAGATAGTAGCATTCAAAATAGAAACCGTTATATGCCCTAAATTACAAAAAAAGTATAATATATTAATAGTGTCGTTAAGGCTTAGATATAAGACAGACAGATAAAGTCTTTGTTTTCAATTTTATTATTAATATGTAGTTTTAGAGTTGCCAACATTATAATTTATTACGGAGCATTTTTAACCTCGCCTTTATTTCCATACCATTTTTATTTTAAGAGTACCGTAATTTTCAGTGTATAATCCGCAGGTCAGGTAAGTCTTTTCTGCACCAGAGATTTTAATTAGCAAACGAGGTTCTATTTGTACGAGCTGTTTCTTCAAAACAATATAGATTTTTATGCTAAACAAAATTTCTGGTGGGGGAATGACATATTTTATCTGCGGATTATAAGCAGAAAATTACGGTAATTTTTTCTTATCTTATCGTAATTGTATATTGGAAAAAAAAAAATTATTCTATGAATAAAGTGGTTTGAAATAAAGGCGGAGCTAAAAATACTCCGGAATACATTAAAATGTTGGCAACTCTGCAGTTTTCTTTCATTACACTCTTTCAGAAACTAAGTATCAACAAGAAACGTCACGTAATGTAAAGACTAATGAACGTTCCTTGCCCCTTTAAACTCTTAAGCGTTATTCTGTAATTGGATGGTATTTTATCGTGTAAAGAAAAAAAAAATAATAATAACGAAAAGTACGCCTTCTGATAATGCAGCGTCGTAGCTCTCTAATTACTTCCTAAATTGTACCTGCGAGTGCTGTAAATATATTAAATTTCCCGTCGGATGTTTATTTTTAAGTTTGATAAAATGATAGTCCTGTCAAACACCGATATCAAACTGTCAATCCGCTGTCCAGTAGATGAAATCGTTATCAGTATAATGTTACAGGATTTTTGAAAAAAAGTGAAAAAATTATATATATAGCTGGAAAATTTACACAATACGTTTCGTGTTGTTATCTACTTTTCACCCTTAAAAAATAGTTTTTATATCAAGTGAGATCTACACCGTAATTGTCCAAAATATCGCCCAGAGCTACCGTGAAAAAAGGAAAATAAAGATAGATAAATTGTAATAACTTGCATGTTTTGACGAGATTTCCGCAACATACATGTGCCTGTACATATGCGTGTGTGACTTAGTCTAAAAAATGTTTTTTATACGTTAAAGTTTATATACATATAAGTGGTGTGTTTTTGCACTTATGCATCAGATATGCAGAGATGCCAACTTCTAATGACAAAAAAGCAGGAGATTCTTTCCTATAAGAATGTTTGTAAGAAAAATGAGTAAAATAATGCAAATTTAATTTTAAGTAAAGCTTTATAAGCTTAGGAGGTATTTACAAAGCATCAGTATTAAAATTAAATGAATAATATATGTTTCTTGCAATAAAACGAACTATCAAAAAAAAAAAAAAAAACCTCAGACATACAGTTGTTTATAATTTAAGTCAAAATAGACAGATTTGATCATTCTGCTCCAAATATAAAACAATAAGGATCTTAATTATCTTTGTAAAAAAAAAAGGTAATAAAGAAATGAAAATATCAGCTATATTCTAAGGAAATTTGAATTCTTTGTTTTCAATAATTATGGTATTTCCAAAGAAAAAAATCTTTTAATAAGACATTTTTCATTATGCAAAAATGAAAGCTAAAAATTTATTCTTAGCAAAAATTAGTTTCAAAGCATTGCATAGTAATTCGCATTCAAACTGAGCTTGATAAATTGCAGGGCAAGAAAAATTTCAATTTTCTTTCAAATTTTTTTACCCAATCCCACAAATTTTAAGCATAAATTATGCTAAGAGGGATAGATAAAAATTGCATCAGAAAAACAGGAGAAATGAGTGAAAAATCAGGAGCATGGAAAAACAAGCTAAAATCAGGAGACTCCTGCTAAAAGCAGGAGACTTGGCATGTCTGGATATGCCTCAAATGTTCTCAATTAAGTATCTTTCCGGAGCACTTATTACCAGTACTTTTATGTATAGTTGCCAATTTAGTACCTTTTCGCTACTGGAAAATTTTAATAACTATTCTTTATTTTACTTTATTAGCGAAAATCATTACAGTTCACTTAAAAATAAAATAAATATTTCTATATTCACTTTTTCCGGAAACTGAAATGTGCTAAATTAGCAACTATGCTTTTACGTTGTAAAATTTTGTGCGCGCGCGTGTGTGTGTGTGTGGGGGGGGGGGGGGGAGAAAAATTACTCTTAAAAATAGTGGTTGAAAATCTTAAAAAAAATAAAAATAAATAAATAAATAATAAAACTTACAAGGTAACAGTTATTGTGTATATAAGTGTATATGTATAATTGACAACTTGGACAATGCGTTATAACTTTGACCTTCCGTGTTATATTTTACTATATATATATATATATATATTAATAATAAAAAAGGGAGACTAGATCACAAACGATTTAGAACAACTTCTAAAATAAATAATTGACTTCTTTTACGAATTAAAATACTACACCCTAAAAAAATTCGGCCCCAAATTATGATAGACGTACTAGCAGCATAAGTAACTTATGTAAATTTACTAATATAATTACAAATGTAATTTACTATTATAAATTATGCAATTTATTTGTATCATACACTAGAAATTTCATTTACAGTAAATGTACTGGACACACTGCTGCAATTACATACATTGTAATTAAAAATTGTTTATTTATTTTTTATTTTATTTTATTTATTTTATTTTATTTATTTATTTTTATTTATTTATTTATTTTTTAACGAAAGAACGCGTCAATTAATTTTTTCGTACATTGGAATCAGTTCCTATTTGTAATCAATCTAGCTTTTACTATCAAATATTTAATTTGTTATCGAATTTTAAATTAACTTAAACTTTATCAATAATCAACATTTTAACGCTAGTTTAAAGCATAAACATGTTTCAAGGGAGCAAAATCAGGAAAGCGAAAAAAAAAAAAAAAAATGTAGCATACTAATATATATCTCTCTCTCCATACTTAACTTGCCAACTTAACCGGAAGATTATTAGTCCCGCCCCTTTGCGCGTATTTTTTACCACCAGTCTTTTTTTAGAGTATTTTTCTTCTTATTTAATCGTAAATATATTTGAAGATAATTTACTCTAAAAATTAAGTGGTATACAAAAAGGGGCGGGATCTAAATTTCTTCTGCGTTAGGTTGTCAAGTATGTCTCTCTTTCTAGATAAAACATTTTTTACTTTATGAAATTTCTGGTTACTTACTTTCGAGACAGCAGATTCAAAAATTGTCACGGTTACCATCATATTAAAAATTAGATAAAATATAGATTGATTTATTTTATTTGCAAATTAAGTTGAATTTTTACATAATCATTTATTTGTTAGACGAAATTCACCTTTTATTCCTAGCTATTGTAAAAAAAAAAAAAAAAAAAAAATGCTATACAAAGGTGATTTTTTTCTTTCTTTCTAAGTTCATTCTCTACAACCTTATCCAAAGCTCTTTAAAGGGATTATAACCCTCTAATCCACCCTTTGATGACGTTAGCTTAGGAGCCAAAAGAACCGCAATTAAGGAGAAATATATGGAATAGAGAAATTTTACAGGAGAAAAAAAATACAATATATGGGATGGTAAGATGCACTATTCAAGATACAATCAACTCTGTTGATAAAGTTTTGTTTGTTATTTCACGAATACAAAATTAAATGTATTTTTAATTTACTGTTTTACAAATTAACTTGCTTTAAATGTGTCATCATATACATTAAAAAAAAAAAAAACCTCAATCTGTCATTGTAAATTTAAATATTTGCAAATATTAAAATGCATGTTTTACAAGCCGGCTTTGAGATGTTGTAAGTTATATGAAATAATATGATATTGTCTAGTAATATTCTTCAGATTTTTCACCATTTTATAACAACAGTTTTCAGAAACATTACTTACCGATGGATATGTAATTTTGCATTTTTGCCACTGAAAGTAACTTCAATTAACTTTGTATCTTATTAATTTTACATCACATAAACTATAATAGTATTATTCATATATTAATGTATATTAAATCTATCTTATTACATCAGTAATTAAAACAAATATGTGTAATGCATATACCAATTGAAGGTTTAATGAATCACCGATAAAATACTAATAATTGCTATGTGTTACTAATTAAATATGTCATAAATATTTAAATTTTAAATAATTTCACTAAATTCAAGCGTAAATTAAAATAACTTAATTATAATTTATTGGTTATAATAAACTTTTCCGTACGAATTACGAGCTATTTTTCCACTATAAGGTTGTTTTTTAATCCTCCACTTTTTATAATAATTATTGCACTGTTTGTTATTATCTAATTTGAGCTTTATTCTAATAATATAAATAATTGATTTAATACTTAATTATTAGACTCTGTAATATATTAAATATCCATTCCGTAACTAATATATTTTTATTTATAATGCATTTATTTATTTTTTTTCTACCAGAAGGCGTTACCTTATACTGTAGAATTATTTCTTCAAATCTCGGGAAAAATAAAAATAAAATTATTTCGTTATTATATCGTTAATTTTCTGTAAATAATAATATTTATTCCTTTATATTTTAATTATTAATTATCATTGTAATTTAAATTACTCGGTATAGTCTTATATTACTAGTATTTTCTAAAGATCCATTTAGTAAATTTAAAGTATGGAATTTTATAAATTTTTTATTAATATGCTATTTTAGCAATGCCATTTTTTAATCATTTAATTAATTATTTTAGTTTGAAATTTCCCTTAAAGTATTGTTTCATTAAAATTATTTTTAGTACTTTTTACTTTTATTTAATTGTTTTCATCATTAAAACGCTACTAATTTTGTCATACTACAACTCGTCTCTTATTACTGTCAGTTTTGCACCAGAAATTTTATTTGATAAATAAAGCAATATTTGTACGAGGTGTTTTATCGAAAATATGTAGATTTATCTGTTAAAATTTCTGATGGAGGAATGCTATGTCTTGCCTTCGGATTATACTCCAAAAATTACGGTATATATTAGAAGCTTTTTATATGAAATTGGATTTGTCATCGCGTTTTTTTGCCACGCTAATAAACAAAGTGCCTCCATTTTAAAGTAAATATTATCTATTCTTTTGTCGCTCCTAGGCCTAGACGAGATGGTCGAGAGTTCGATCCCCGAAAGTCCGGAGTGTTAAGTTTTTCAGATAATTAGTAGAAAAGGTGTCAATTGATAAAAGAAAATTTTTCGTTGACTACACAGTAACCTAAGAGATTTTTTAAGAAGCTTTTTTTTTTTTTTTTTTTTTTTTTTTTTTTTCCAAACTGTTTTAGATATTAAAAAAGCACAAAATAAAAAGTTATAAGTAATAAATAAATAAATAAATAAAGTTCGATCCTCAAAGGCTAATGTGTTACTTTATTACAGATAATTAATTGGAAAGATGTCAAATGATAAAATAAAGATTCTTCGTTGTCTACACACCATCCTAAAAATTTTTTATTAATTTTTTTAAGACGCTTCTTTTAGTTAGTAAAATGCTCAAAATAAAAATGTAATAATAATTAAAAAAAAAAAAAAATGGAAGTTTTCATTGTGTAGACTTAAAAAGCAATAAAACAACAACAACAAAAAAAAAAGTATTCCTGCAGTGACATGCTATAACAAAATAAATAAAAGTTCCGACTCTAAGAAAATCGTTGAAACAAAAATATAAATATTTAAAGAAAAATATAAATATTTTACTTTGCAAGAATGAAAAATTTTAAATATTCAAAATATTTTAAAGAGCATTTGAGAACAATATTCTTTTTGTATAAGTATTTGTTGGAAACTTTTAGCATGTTCTATGACTTTTCTTTACTGTTCTTTGGTTTTTTGTTACAGCGTGTCGTGGGTTCGATTCACCAAGGGCTGATGTGTTAAAAATTTAGCAGATAATTAATAGAAAAGGTGTCAGCTGCATACTTGCCAACATACTAATTAATATTCCGTAGTATTGTTAGCCACGCCTTCTTTTTCACACCAGAATCATCTTAGAGTATTTTTCTTCATATTTATTCGCAATTACATTTGAAATATATTACTCTAAAAATTTACTGGTGCGAGAAAAAGGGCGGGACTAACAACACTACGGAATATTAATTAGGATGTTGGCAAGTATGCAATTGATAGAAGAAAATTTTTTTAAATCTAAGCAGAATAATAAGAATTTTTTATTCTTTTTCTTAGAAACTTTTTTTATAACTAAAAAAGAAGAAAATAAAAATTTAAGTTAAAAAAAAAAAAAAAAAAAAACATGTTTTAACAGTTGAAGCTTACTATTACGGAGCCCTGAAAAGCATAAAATAAAAATTTATTCTTGCAGAGACATGCTATAAATAAATGAAAGTTTCAACACTAAGAAAATTTTAGAGAAAAATATAGATATTTCACTTTTGTAAGACATGAAATTTTTTTAATATTCAAAATATTTTAAAAAGCTTTCGACAACTCTGAAAATTATGGCTTAACAAATATTTATGTAGAAACTAATGACTAAGCATATTGGTCTCGATAGATTTTAAAAATATTTTGACTATTTAAAAATGTTCATCGATTGCAAAAGTGAAATACCTATATTTTTCTGTAACATTTTCTTAGTGTTGAAACTTTTATTTATTTTTTTTTAAGTATTACAAAATCACATACTTATATCGCAAACTTGCAAAAATATTACATAACCGCATACCTGTCATTAAAAAATTTATAAAATGCATAGCCGCCAACATCCTAATTAATAAAATTAATAATCCTTAGTACTGTTAATATCCGCCTTTTTTTTTTTTTTTTTTTTTTTTAGTTAATCATAATTATGCTATAGAGAATTACACTAAATATAAAAGTACTGTCGAAAAAGGGGTGAGAACTAACAATACTACGGAATATTAATTACGATGTTGATAGCTATGAAAATAATACAAAGTCTCATACTTTTTTCACAAAGTATTATCACAAAATTTAAACACTTTTGAAAATCGCATACTGTTATCACAAACATTAAAAATATTATAAAATCGCAGACGTAATTGAGAATCATTTGTTATTGCAATTTAGTATGTAATTATGTAATATAATTAAGTATCTTAAATAAATAAATAAATAAATAATGTTTTTGTTAATATTATGCAAACTGGGAGAATACTGGTAAACTTACGTCATGATTTATTACTACAAATACACACTACATGAAAGGGTATTTAAAGTTAAATATTTAAAGCTATATAAAATTAAATAGAGAATAGTAAAAATATTTTTATCACTTGACAAAATACAGGGTGTTGGAGCATTGCAGCTTTGTTTGCAGGACTCGTGCCTACTTTGTTCGCCTGACGAAGGTTCGTGTCTTCTTTCGACCTGAAACATTTGTTGCGAGTTCTTATATTTTATGGTGTTTATTCAAAGATTTGTAGTTATTCTTGGTGTTTGTGTTAGGGTAAAGACCAATTGACTGCACGAGAGTTCTAAGCTTGATTGGTGTGCCCTCCGTGGGGGGTCTTTCTATGAGGTTTTAGCTCGTATTTAAGCAAGTTGTTGAGAAGGGCATAGAAAACTCCGAACGGGTAGTTCGATGAGCGCGATTTGAGATCGAACCCGGTACTTTCCAGCTTCGAAAGCAGAAGCACTCGGCCTCTGGGAGGGCTAAAATACTGTGAGGAAATGCGTTATTTTTGTTTTTAAGTTATTGTTATTTTCAATAATTAATAATAATTTATTAAATACAAATAGGTAAGTTAATACATTTAAACTTGTAAGTTAAATATCATAAACAATGCTTTTAAAATTAACATTAATCACAATATTTATTTTGATGTAGTGGAAAATATCATTTATATAGAAAATAAATAACACACAATTCGCTTGTACCTAACTTTTGCTACGAGCATTCCCACCACTATTCCCAAATAATAAACTTCTTCTAAAATTATATGGTTATTTAATGACAGAAACTGCTATTTAAAACTTCTGGTACAGCGAAGTCATAACCGTGGGAACTCTGTAGCATAAATGCGTAGATGGTACTTTTTTTTTTTTTTTTCGTTATTTCCCTCAGTAACCCGAAAAACAATATGGCCATCATATCGACAACAAGTTAAATCCATTTACAATAAAAGATAAAAAAATATATCTCTTATAACTCTCATGCACACTTGAAAAAAAAAAAGTAAAATAAAAGATACTACAGTATATTTATACATGTTTTTCTTTTTAGATTTTTATCGTGCTGAAAAAAAGATAACCTTCACGATATAAGGAAATATGAAGCAATTATTTATTTTCGCTGACAGTAAAGAAAGACATCTACCTACCATATACCTTGAGGGGATGCTTACGTTTCTAATTCCAAACCCGACGTTTTCATAAATCGTTATATCGTACTTTCTGAACATTAGAGAGTTTCCTAAAGGATCTTAATTACGGAACCTACATCTTTTTCGGACATTAAAGGCGATTAAACTGTTACGTCCAGGCACCAACAAATCATCGCATCTTAAGATCCAATTTGTATTCCTGAAGAGACCAGGCGTTGCCAAAATCGTTGAGGTAACTTCCGCTGTTCGTGGTTTTCATCTGGTTAATTTATGAACAAAACAATTATCACTGCTAGCGAAAATTTTAAGATACCTGGACCTCATATTTTATAATAGCTGCCAAATTTGCGTTATTTTCAAAGATCATCGAGTTTACACACACTGTTGCCAGATCTAGCGGATTTTTTATTCAATAAACACCAATAGTTTTGAGAAGTGATATTTGATATATATAATAGACTATCAATCTCGGAAGTGATTAGACAAACATTGCAATTAAACATTATTGGTGATGATTGAATAAAAAATCCGCCAGCGGATTTTTTATTCAGTAAACACCAATAGTTTTGAGAAGTAATATTTGATACACATAATAGACTATCAATCTCCGAGGTGATTAGACAAACGTTACAATTAAACATTATTGGTGCTCATTGAATAAAAAATTCGCCAAACCTGGCAACACTGCATTTTTTCAAGTCTACCGGAAAATTCCGTCACTTAGAATAAAAAATTTATATCGGAATCCCTTTTTATTAAATTTTGGAAGATTCTTCATCACATAACATACATCACTTTAAGATTTATATAAGAAAAATTAAGATTTACATAAGATTTATTTATAAAAATTTATATAAGACACTTAGCAGAACTTTCCGGTGTAATTTGAATAATTTAATCAGACAAAATTTTTCGGTAGACCTATTATTAATACGAATATTTTCCAACAAATTGTTTATTTATTTATTTATTTTAATTTGGCAAGACTGTCTGATCCCACTCACATTTCCTTAAATACTATTAGAATGTCTGCAAACTGATGCATGTTATTTACAGTAGTATATTTCTTATAAGGGGAAAAAAAATAGCGATATTGGCTTGAGTACAAGGATTCACAAAAGAAATCAAGACACATTATAATTTATTTGTTTGAAACATATTTTAATATCTTTATATTGCGCGAAAGATAAAGAAAAGCATTTTAGTACAATAAAGCACCGCTTATACGTCTTTTACATTTATCCGTCCTTTTAGTAAAGTCCTATTCATTTTAATGCAATCATTCCTCGTTTATACGCCGCTAATATCGGTTATACGTTTTTTCCACTTTCCTAAAATTTGCAAAATTTTTCGACCTGTCATTATTTTTCATTCTAAATAAGACGGATTTTTCCTAGGAAGCATCTTAGATGGCGGAACACAGGAAAGATCGAAGAATACTGATCAAAGAATCGATTGAATTCACAGTAGAATTTTTAATACTCATAGACGAGTAGTAAATCAAACGAATATTAAAAATTTTTAAATGTTATTAAGTAACTATCTGTATGGACATAAATCGTATGCTTATTATCAAAGATACGCAATATATATAATTAATATCCAAAATGTGTTCTTAAGAAATGTGATATAATACTCAATATATGATATATGCAGTTAGTACCCAGTCATGCACTAATAACATGATTTTTCTCACTTTTTGAAAAAATCTTTTTTTTTTTTTTTTTTTTTTTTTTTTTTTAATAAAATTATTGTTTTTTAAAAAAAAGTATAATATACATTTACTAATTTAAGTAAATTTATTAATTAGTATTTTCATATAAATTTTTTTAAATGTCGTTAAATTTGTAGTAATCAAAATGTTATTATTAAAATTTCGATTATAGGTTTTTTCATTTATACGTCCTTTTATGTCAGTCCCTTGAATGATGTGTAAACGGTACTTTACTGTATTTAGTTAAAAAAAAAAAATTCCTTATTACCGACAAAAGTATGTTTCACTTTAATGATTTGTTTACAGGCCATACAAAGTATTCAGATACATTAATGAATGTAGTTAAAACTGCTTAAATATATTTACTACTGTTTTAAGAGTTTTTATTAAAAATTAGAGTTTATAGTTGAAGGTATCATCACCAGTGTTGCCAGATCTGGTGAATTTTTTGTTCAATAATCACCAATAATTTTTAATTGTAACGTTTGCCTAATCACTTCGAAGATTGATAGTCTGTTATGTATATCAGATATCATTTCTCAAAATTATTGGTTATTATTCAATAAAAAATCCGCCAGATCTGGCAACACTAATCATCACAGAGTGGAGTTGCCGATTTTTGCCGAACACCGAATATTCGGTCACAATTTTGACCGAATATTCGGTATTCGGACGAATACTTAAATTTAAATATAAATATTCTTTCACACTCGGAATAACTTACACACACACATATATATATATAAACTACTTAAAATATATTGTAAGATCCAGAGTAAAAAATATTAATAATAAAATTAATCAAAATTATCTAATAGATACTACAAGTTCAAACAGAGACGCATATACATGTTTGTTATTGTACTATGCATTTTAAAACTAAAATATAATTTTTGAATACAATTCTTTTTCTATTTAAAAAAAAATAAGAGAACAAGTCCTGTATGTATGGAATATATTTTGAAATTTTGACTAAATATATTTGTTCTTGTTCCAAAACATAGAAATAACTTATAAATGTAACTTCATAAATGTTCTTTACATATAATTTTACAAATTAAAATTATTACTCATAAAATTATTGATGATTAATATATATATATGAAATTAATTTTATACAGTAAAAATATTTTTACCAATTTCAATATTTTAACTTAATTTTATATTTAACCCCACTATTCGGTCGCCAAATATCAAGATATTCGGCCGAAACGAATACTCAGTGTCATCTGCTAAACAGGAAGAATACCGAATAGACCGAATATTCAGTGCAACTTTATAAAAATACATTGAAGGTTCAATGATATATAATAAAGTACAACTGTGAAGCGTTTTATAATCTGTACAGAAAGTATGATTTTTCTGTCTTGTTTTCATTTTACTGTATTTAATAGTAACATACTTGCTAACCTCACACGAAAGATTGTTAGTTACCGCCCCTTTTTGTACACCACTTAATTTTTAGAGCAATCCTCTTCAAATATATTTACGATTAAATAAGAAGAAAAGTACTTTAAAAAAAGACTGGTGTGAAAGTTCAGTTTATTAAATCATATAAAATGACTACAATCAGTTTTAATTCAGTACTAATAGTTGTATTTAACGTAAAAATGCATCTTATGATTATTGCAATTGCACAGATCGCAAAATCTGATGGCAGTATCCAGGGATTCAACTCCTCAGATATTTGTGTAGGAATTTCAGACTTTTCTTAACTTTTTAAAAGTAGTTTTCAGAGATTTTATTTCTAAATGTTCTTATTTTTGTTTAATTTTCGTAGTTTTGACATGTTCTTGAACAATTTATTTTCATATGTTCGCATGTTTACTTAAGGAAAGTATCTTTTTTTTTTTTTTTTTTTTTTTTGGGGGGGGGGGGTATCTGTTTCTTCTACTTCTTTTTTTTTTCCCCTCAAAAATAAAATTATATTTGAGTTTTGTGCATATTTTCAACCTTTTCGCCTATTTTCCACTCTTATTCCTGAATATTGTCTAGGAAGGATGCCAGAATTTATGATTTTACAAGAAGATTCCAGTCTCAAGAATCTTGTTTTATTTTATTTTATATATGTATTTAATGTATTATTTAGTAGAGTAAATGCACCAGTGATTGACACTTTTAGAGCAATCTCTGATGTTTTTAATGTTCTAGTCATCAGAAAATATTTTCAGAAATCTTTAGTTAGTACATATGGTATGAAAGACAATCAGAATCACATATATGTTAAAATATATACATTTGATAACAATCATTATTATTATTATTATTATTATTTATGAATTTTTATTTGACACCCACTCAATATTCCAATAATTGACACTGCCAGTTTTTCATTTTATCAGTTTGGCCCACTATGTTCCAGTGTTTGACACTGTTAGTTATTCATTTTACCAGTTATTAGTACCCTATGCTCCAGTGTTTGACGTGAAATGTTAAAATTCTTTCATGTAAAATATATGATTTTATTATTTTTTCTTATTTATTAATTTTTTCAGGATAGATGTCAATTACTGGAGCGTGCCAATCACTGGAGCACCTACCCTACCACAATTATTAAATAAGTTGCAATAATTTTCTACAATTAAAAAAATAAAAAAATAAATAAAACAGAATGGGTCTAATAAACAAAAACATAAATTAACTATTTTCATAGAAACCGAGATGAGGTTTTGAGAGATTAGAAACCAAGTACGCAGACAATAACCCCCCAACAACGTTTTTACTGGTAACCAGCTTTTCACCGAGAGAAAGAAATATACACAACATTACTAGTGGCTATTAATTAGATAATCATAGATGCCAGTTTTGACATCAATATTTCACAAGTTACCTTTACCCAATTCTGTATTTTTAGTTTTTTAAAGAAACCGAAATTGCTTATTCGAAAATAAACAATGTGGTTTTAAAAACATTGGCAAATATGATTAATATAACGATAATTTCATTTTAAAATGTTTGTTTATTTTTCTTATAAGATACAAATGTATAATTTTCTTTCAAAATTATGTTTCAAATCTAGATAAAAAGGAAGCAGTTTACTTATTTCACATCCCTTTGAAAATTAACAATATTTTTAAAAATGTACTTGGATGATGCCATTCAAACATTAAAAAGTACCATCTTGATTGCTTTGTTAATATTAAACAATAAAGTTGATTCCAGTTTCAAAAGATAAAAATATGTATTCTTTACTTGTTTTTTTTTTTTTTTTTTTTTTCGTTAAAATTGTTTTTTATTAATATTTTTTCATAAGTCTGGAAGAAAAATAAATAAATAATAAATATAAATAAATGAATAAATGAATTCTTTTGGTCTTGTGAAACTTTGTTATGTTGTCTTCTTTTATCTTCTTTTCTTTTCTTTTCTTTCACTTTTTTTTTTTTTTTTTTTTAAATCCTGTTATGATTTTTCTCTTTTTATTAATTTTTTGAAGAAAATAAATTTCATTTTGCACATTTTTGAAACGCATGATTTCTGTATTAATTCTAAATATTTCTAGATATTGCTCTCAGATTTGTGCTTTTATACTTTTATATATCTTATCTAATAATCAATAAACATGTTGTCACTGAAATATTCCAGATACTTTACGTTCAATAAGCTGAACAATTGACGATACAATTTTAGATCGCACAGGAAACTCATAGGAAAAATGGTTTTATTTACTTTCACGTTGTTTACTACCTCTTTAAAATAACAACACCCACTCTCCCATGTACCAGACTCTCAGAAGGGAATTCCTAGCTTCAGCTTCTCCCGTTACAGTTATGAAGTATTCAAATTACCGCATGAATAATTAATTGTACTTCGATTTTATTTTCCTCCATGAAACTGAATAATAAGAACATTTACCTCATAGGATATTTCCTTTCGTTGAATTAGGAGATGGCCACAGCCTTGTCAAAAATTATCCATGGTGTGTTAATGAATTACCAGAAGAATGTAGCCCTGGAGGTAATTGAACAAGGGAAGTTATCTTTCTGATTTTGGCATCGGCTCGGGCTTTTCAAGAAGAATATGAATCGGGACTTAAAATGGAACGGTGTGTGAGTTTAATAGTTTTAATCACTTTTGATGTTCGCAAAAGTTGTAGGTTTCGCAATTTACTTAGTTTAGTAATGAGCTTAAAATGTTATAATCGATTCATAAAGGATATCGATTTATGCATATATCAGGTAGAAAAATATCGTTGCTAAAGTTCCCTAGAGATGTATAGCGTAACAGATTATATTTTTTCTTCTCTTATTTTTTTAAAATATGTCAAAGTAATAAACATAAAAATTAAATTACGATTTTTTTTTAATGATAAAATCAAATATATCGCAAAATCCCAATGTTTCCTTATATATATATATATATATATTGCTTTTGGAACATTAAATGGCGCGATGCATAGTTGCTAACATTTTAATTTATTCCGGAGCATTTTTGCCCCGCCTTTATTTTGCACCATTTTATTTATAGGATAATTCTCACCAATATATAATTACTATAAAATACCAAAAATATTAATGAAGTGGTACGAAAAAAAGGCGGGGCTAAAAATGCTCCGGAATAAATTTAAAATGTTGGAAACTCTGCCTGATGTGTGAGTTTAATAGTTTTAATCACTTTCGATGTTTGTAAAAGTAGTCGATGCTGCAATTTACTTCGTTTTAATAATGGGTCTAAATGTTGAAATGTAAAATTTTTTTCTGGAGCATTGTTAATACTTACCTTTTCAAAACACCACTATTTTTAAACAGTAATTTTCTCCTTCATTAATTGTATTTAAATAATAGAGAACATTACTAAGAAAAATAAATAAATAAATAGATAAAGCTAATGAAAAGCGGACTCCGAAATAAATTAGAAATTTTGACTTATTTTTATCAGATAGAAAAACATTTTTGTGACATTTCCATCAGACCGTAGAGTGACAGATTATATTTTCTATATTATTTCTCTTATTTTTGAAAGCATGTCAATATAACGATCACAAGATGAGATAAAGTTTTTTTATTTTTATGAAAGTATAAAATAAATCACAATAACACAATGACATATATATACATATTTGCCAACCATCTCATTAATAACCGTACAATTGTTAACGCCTCCTGAATAAATGGCCCTTTTCTCACACCACTATATTTTTAGAGTTATTCTCTCCAAATGTTGTTACAATTAAATAAGACTAAAATTACTCTAAAAAATTATTGTGTGAAAAGAAAAAAAAAAAAAAAAAAGGCTGGTACTAAAAATTGTACGGTTCATAATGAGATGGTTGGCAAGTATGCATATATATATTGCCAACGGGACTTAAAATGGAATTGTTTGTTACTGTAATAATTTTAATCACTCTTTGTAATCGCAAAAGCTGTAGGTTCTACAATTTACTGAGTACATCAATGGGTCTAAATATTGAAAGATACCGATTTATAAATACATTAAGTAGGGAATAATTAAAATATATACACATATATATATATATATATATATATATATATATATATATAATATGTTTTCTCTTTCTTTTTTTCTTTTTTTACTTTTGAAAATATGTAAAATAAATACAGATGCGATAATTATTTTTTTCCATGACAAAAGAAAAATAAATAAATAAAAAATGAAAAGCCTAATAAATCACGATGTCATCTTTTTTAATGTACTGTTTATTACTTCGATGTTGATAGATAATAAAAGTCTAAAGCACTGGATGAAATGCGATATTATGTATTTCTAAGAATAAAATGCAATAGTTTACCAATACATGATCCGAATGTAGCTGTACACAACCGGTGATAGATCCAGGTAAAAATTGGGACCCTTTTGCTGCCCCTTCACAAAATTCAAATCTCTAAAATGGACCCCTTCACAAAATTTAAATCTTTAAAATTGGTCCCTTCACAAAGTTGAAATTCCGAAAATGGGTCCCTTCACAAAATTCAGATTTATAAAAGCAGCCCTTTCACAAAATTTTGTTTTATAAAAGTAATACTTTTGTAAAATTTTTCCATGTTTACAGTATTACTTTTAATGAGTGCCTATGCTTGTTTAATAAAATGCTATTAACTTGATATTAAACATTAGCTAGAGTAATTGCTAAAATGAAAGGTTTATAGCGACAATTATTTTTTTTCACAAAAATATTTAGATTTTCAGAAAAATAAATAAAAATTTCACAAAATGGGCCCCCAAAATTAAAACCTGGATCAACCCCTGAAAACATTTTGAAAAGTTTATTTATTTATTTTATTTTTTTGCCAAGTTGCATTATTAACGATGCTTGAAACAGTTATCTTATTAAAATTATTCAAGTGAAGTGGACACAAGGTTAAACTTACATATTAAATGTAATAATAAACATAATAATAATATTAAATAATATGAGATTGAATTGGAAAGCTAATTTAATAAATCTAGATAGTCTACAACGACATAGATGCCAACATTTTAATGTATTCCGGAGTATTTTTAGCTCCGCCTATATTTCGCACCACTTTATTTATAGAAAAAATTCTTTAAATAAGAATAAATAATTTCTTCGATAAAATAAGAAAAAATTACTTAATAAAAAATAAGTGGTATGGAATAAAGGCGGGGCTAAGACTACTCCGGAATAAAATTAATATAAAACATTTATGTGAAACAAATATTGGTATGAAATATTATTTAAATATTAAATATTTTTACAAGTATTATTGATCGGTTTTCAACACTGTCTAAAAGTGTTTTTAATCACTAGTATGTCTCAATTTTAAAAACAAATATATTTTATTTTATTTTTACACATATTTAGACTCAATAAAACAAATATTTACTAAAATACAGGGTGATTCAAAAGACACAGAAAAATATATAAAGTATTATTCAAAAATTATTGACCGCAGCACTATGCAGTCTTCACTGAAATATATAGAAAGACATGGTATATTTTTAGATAGCAAAAGATTTATTAGCAAATTAGTTTAAATTTTCCTAATCAAGTGGCGCTTTATGTGTAAAATTAATTATTATTATTTTTTTTTTCTTTCAGTGGCGCAAAACATTGAGCAACGTAACAAGGATTTTAAATGCTCAATGTGACGGCCGTCATTCATTAGAATGACCGTCAGATGTTCCTCATTGGACATTCTCCTAAAAACAAAAAGCATCAGTATTCGCAATATGCCGCTATTCGATCAGGCGGATCTGTTTAAGATGTGAGAGGTTACTGCGAAAACAGCGCGATATGTTGATGAAAAATATAACTAATGTTTTTTCTTATATATATATACATACATATTCCATGCTTTTACACACATTTTAGTGAAAACTGCATAGACCTACAGTCAGCACTTTTTTAAATAATATATTTTTTATTTTTTTCTGTGACTTTTGGATCTCACGATGTATAAACAACAGAATTTCAATATTCCAAAATATTCCGGATCATTTTAATTGGGCAAAGATTACAATATTTCAAACTTTAGAAAAACATCATAAAAGTTTTCACCGAACTTTATATCAAGTAGCACTGAATAGCAATTTTTATTTGCAAGCAATCCCTATATTTTCTTGCGTACAATTCGAAGGCAGCGTTGCCAACTTAACTTGTAAAGATATTTTTATTAATATATATATATAGATTCTGTGACTTTTGGATCTCACGATGTATAAACATCATCAGAATTTCAATATTCCAAACTATTCCGGATCACTTTAATTGGGCAAAGATTACAACATTTCAAACTTTACTATTGTATCATAAAAGTTTTCACCGAACTGAATATCAAGTAGCACTGAAAAGCAATTTTTATTTGCAAGCAATCGCTGTATTTTCTTGCGTACAATTCGAAGGCAGTGTTACCAAATTGTAGGGATATTTTCATTAAAAATTCACCACTAATATTGAAGAATGATGCTTAATATACATGATAGTCGAAAAGAAACACATAAAATCAAACATTCATTGTCAAAAAAAAAAAAAAAAAACTGATAGATCTATACCTGCCAACATCCTAATTAATATTCCGAAGTGTTATGAATCCCGCCCTTTTTTTTCACACCAGTAAATTTATAGAGAAATATTCTCCAAATGTTTTTACGATTAAATAAGAAGAAAAATACTTAAAAAAAATAGTGCTGTGAAAAAAAAGCGGAGCTAACAATACTACGGAATATTAATTAGGATGTTGGAAAGTATGTAGATCCCTACAAGTTGACAATATTGTGTGAAAGTCCGATACACGTATTTCATACCAGAAATTCTTTTAAAGAAATATACTGTTGTTTTATTACTTCGAACAAGTATAGCTTTGTCGGATATTAAAATTTCTCATAAAAAACTGATTTATTTGACTTGCGGATTATATACAGGGAAATGCAGTACAATTTTACGAATATTCTGGATGCTGCAAAAGATGCGAAAATATTAAAAATGGAAAATTCTTAATTAATTACATTTAAATTTTGTCACAAACTTTAAAATTTACGTCGCACTAGCAGGGATGCCAGATTTGTCCTCTTTTTTATTCAATAGTCACCAATAATTTTTATTTGTAACGTTTGGCTAATCACTTCGACGATTCATAGTCTATTATGTATATCAAATGTCACTTCTCAAAATTATTGGTGACTGTTGAATAAAAAAAAAAAGGCCAGATCTGGCAACGCTGCGCATTAGTACTGAACTATGGCAATTGGCGATGATCTGAGACTCACCCCGAAGGCCCGAAGGATGGTTCGGAGACATGGCATCATAATTTTGATCCTCTACGAATGGGAACAAAATGAAATAGAAGCGGCACAAAAAAAAAGAGAAAGAGAAAGAAAGAAGAAAACATTAATGCTGTTTTTATAGTATTGTCAATGTTAGGAAATGTTTAATTGATTTACCAGCGTTATTTTTTTAATTTAATACAGTAAACTCTCGATTACCCGCGATCGGTTTATCCACGAGTTCCATTTTCCTTGAGTTTATTTATTTATTTATTTATTTTTTTTTTTCTATTATAAATTACGAAGCAGTACTTAAACAATAGCATTATATACAATTAGGTATACAATTAAATTTTTAAATAAAATAAAAATTGAAGGCTAAATATCAAGAAATATATATATATATATCAGTGTCGCAGATAATATTTCAATGCCATGGATAATCGAGAGTCTACTGCATTTATATATTTTTATCTATCATCGTAGATATGTGCGAATACTAAGAAGTAGTGAAAAAGACTTGAATGAAACAGCCCTTACGAGTTAGAAATACTGCCTTATCTGGCTAAATTCGTTAATCCATAATTGCAAGTTAAATAATACTTTAATTAAGTTATTTTATTTTTCAACAAGTGTCATTTTTATAACTTTGTGATGATTTATGGTATCGTTATGATGAATTTTTCCTTGTGTTTTTAACTTTCCTCTATTTTAAGTGAATGATTAATTGTTTTGGACAATTGTTTTAAGGGTGCAATTGAGCTATTGTAATATGAACAATGTAGGAAATTTCTATAAAAAGAAATCTTGTAGTTTGACAATGACGTAAGAAGAACTTTATCCTGTACATAAAGTTCTTTCCATCGAAATTTTATTTGTACACTCTCACCATTAGTAACCATTAAATTATGACAGTATATGATAAAAAGGTATTTGATGAAAAATGTGGTAAAGATTTAATTTTTTTTTTTTTTTTTTTTTATGTATAATATTTATTTAATTTTCCTTAAATATATACGCAACAACGATATGACAGTATATGTTGCAAAGATATTCGGCAAAAAATGTAATAACTTTTTATTTTATTTATTTATTATATATATATATATATATATATATATATATATATATATATATATATATATATATATATATATATATATATAAATATTTCTTTTTCCTTAAATATATACATACTAAATATATGCATACTAAATATATACGCAACGACATTATATGGCAGTATATAATAGAAAGTTACAGATACATGATGAAAAGTGTAGTAAGGTTTAATAGCTTTTAATAAAATATTGTACATTGCATTTTCCTTAAATATATGCGCAACGGCAATATAAAAATATGATAGAAAGGTATTTAATGGAAAATGTAGTAAAGGTTTAATACTTTTTTTCGTAATAATATATATTTCATTTTCCTTAATTATATACGTAAGAACAGTATGACAGTGTATAATAGAAAGATATTTGATGAAAAATGTAAGTGCAGGTTTAATATATATTTTTAAGCTATTGTATAGCTTTTATCGCAGGCTTTGAGCGCGGCGACCGAATCGAAAAATTCCGTAACGAAAAAAAAAACCTAACACAGTTCGGTAAACTTCGGCTGTACGAAGCTCGCAAAGATCGAGACGAGCTGCTCCGAAATCGGACGAATACATAAGCAGCTGTTTGTGAGAAAGTATATAGGTGTATAGGTATCTATCATCTATGTACAGCAGTGAATAGCTGTACGCGTAAAATTTGTGTATAAAGTAGATCAGATAAAACTTGAATATCTCCATTCGACTTGCAGGCCTTTAAAACCTATTAAATACCTTTTCTCTATTAAAATTTGTTTTTTTATCATTATTGTTATCTTATCATTATTGTTATCTTATTCATTAATATCAAAGAAAAACCTTGAATATCCCCATTCGACTTGCAGGCCTTTAAAACCTATTAAATACCTTTTCTCTATTAAAATTTGTTTTATATCGGTCACCACGCTCAAGAAGTGTAACTTGAATTAATATCAAAGGAAAAACTTGAATATCCCCATTCGACTTGCAGGCCTTTAAAACCTATTAAAATACCTTTTCTCTATTAAAATTTGTTTTCTTATCATTATTGTTATCTTATCATTATTGTTATCTTATTCATTAATATCAAAGAAAAACTTTGAATATCCCCATTCGACTTGCAGGCCTTTAAAACCTATTAAATACCTTTTCTCTATTAAAATTTGTTTTCTTATCGGTCACCACGCTCAAAAAGTGTAACTTGAATTAATATCAAAGAAAAAGCTTGAATATCCCCATTCGACTTGCAGGCCTTTAAAACCTATTAAGATACCTTTTCTCTATTAAAATTTCTTTTCTTATCATTATTGTTATCTTATTCATTAATATCAAAGAAAAAACTTGAATATCCCCATTCGAATTGCAGGCCTTTAAAACCTATTAAATACCTTTTCTCTATTAAAATTTGTTTTCTTATCGGTCACCACGCTCAAAAAGTGTAACTTGAATTAATATCAAAGATAAAACTTGAATATCCCCATTCGACTTGCAGGCCTTTAAAACCTATTAAATACCTTTTCTCTATTAAAATTCGTTTTCTTATCGGTCACCACGCTCAAAAAGTGTAACTTGAATTAATATCAAAGAAAAAACTTGAATATCCCCAATCGACTTGCAGGCCTTTAAAACCTATTAAAATACCTTTTCTCTATTAAAATTTGTTTTCTTATCATTATCTTATCATTATTGTTATCTTATTCATTAATATCAAAGAAAAACTTGAATATCCCCATTCGACTTGCAGGCCTTTAAAACCTATTAAATACGTTTTCTCTATTAAAATTTGTTTTCTTATCGGTCACCAAGCTCAAAAAGTGTAACTTGAATTAATATCAAAGAAAAAACTTTAATATCCCCATTCGACTTGCAGGCCTTTAAAACCTATTAAATACCTTTTCTCTATTAAAATTTGTTTTCTTATCGGTCACCACGCTCAAAAAGTGTAACTTGAATTAATATCAAAGAAAAAAATGGAATATCCCCATTCAACTTGCTGGCCTTTAAAACCTATTAAAATACCTTTTCTCTATTAAAATTTGTTTTCTTATCATTATTGTTATCTTATCATTATTGTTATCTTATCATTATTGTTATCTTATTCATTAATATCAAAGAAAAAACTTGAATGGCCCCATTCGATTTGCAGGCCTTTAAAACCTATTAAATACCTTTTCTCTATTAAAATTTGTTTTCTTATCGGTCACTACGCTCAAAAAGAGTAACTTGAATTAATATCAAAGAAAAAACTTGAATATAACCTTTCGACTTGCAGGCCTTTAAAACCTATAAAATACCTTTTCTCTATTAAAATTTGTTTTCTTATCATTATTGTTATCTTATTCATTAATATCAAAGGAAAATCTTGAATATTCCCATTCGACTTGCAGGCCTTTAAAACCTATTAAATATCTTTTCTCTATTAAAATTTGTTTTCTTATCGGTCACCACGCTCAAAAAGTGTAACTTGAATTAATATCAAAGAAAAAGCTTGAAATCCCCATTCGACTTGCAGGCCTTTAAAACCTATTAAATACCTTTTCTCTATTAAAATTTGTTTTTTTATCGGTCACCACGCTCAAAAAGTGTAACTTGAAATTATATCAAAGAAAAAACTTGAATATCCCCATTCGACTTACAGGCCTTTAAAAACCTATTAAAATACCTTTTCTCAAAAAATAGAGTTAGATCATTCAAATTTGGTACATCGAGGTTTTCGATACCTACAAATCGATTGCGGATATTTTTGATATATTCTCATTGCGGATATATTCTCATTTTCAATAAAAGAAAAAAATTTGTTTTCTTACGGGTCACCCCTCTCAAAAAGTGTAACTTGAATTAATATCAAAGAAAAAACTTGAATTAATATCAAAGAAAAAAAATATACTGCATAAATAAAATAAATAAATAATTATAATTGCATAAGTTGATAAAAAATGCTATGCAATAGCTTTACCGCGGCAGTCCTCGAGTGCCACACGTATTTTTTTTTTTATTAAAATGTTTTATATTCTATTTTTCTTAAATATATACACAACGGAAATATACCAGTATATAATAGAAAAATATGGTAAAAAATTAATATATTTGTATAAAATAATGTAGATCTTGTTTTCCTTAAATACATACGCAATAACAATATGAAAATATATTATCTCTTTGGGCGGCTGATACGTATTTTTCCGTTCTCTAAGCAGTTGTTTCCCCTCTAATACACTTATAATTCAAAGGTTCTTATTCTTAGCTTGTTTTTAAGAATGAAGATCACATATAACGTGTTTATAATTACGTCACATAATTAGGATTATCTTTAAAAGTCTTTTTATTATTATCATTATTATTATTTCAAGTAGCAATAACTAGTGTTTTATTACACTGTAAATAATACACAGAGAACAACATTACAAATTGTTTTTTTTTTTTTTTTTTTCACGATACTCTGTGGAATGATACAAGTATATTTGATGAAAAATGTAGCAAAGGTTTAATGTATTTTTTCTTAATAATATAAATATATATTTCGTTTTCGTTAAATATACGCAACGTTAACGCAACGATGATATGATAGTATGTGATCGAAATATATTTGATAAAAAATGTAAAATGTCCTTTTATTTACTTTCTCCGTCATTAAGTCTAATGGTCCTTTTTTTCATTATTATTATTCATGTCGGCGTGATTTAAATTGTTTTTGTCTCTTATTGGTTCTTAATCTGTATCGCAACATTTTTGTGTCCGTCTTACCTATATGTTAAAATCAGTTCTAATTTTGTTGTGTTGGTATTGTTGTGTATCTATTAATTGCTAAATTTTAAGGTTAAATTTTATTACGATATCTATCATTTATATGTATATATATGTGTGTGTGTGTGTATAATTATTATTATTTTATTTATTTATTTATTTTATTTATTTATTTATTTATTTTTTGTGTGTGTATGTGTGTGTGTGTGAAATATTATGTTTTATTTCCCTTAAATATGTATGTACACAATGACAATGTGTCAGCATATGGCAGAAAGACTTAATATTTTCCTATAAAAAAACATATATTTAATTTTCCTTAAATAAATTCTCAATAAAATAATTTCATATATGTAAATGAGAGAAAATAAAAGAAAGAAAGAAAAAGAAATACTGAAGTTTATCATTGAAGATAAATCGTACTCTGCGACAAAAAGAAAAAGAAAAAGGAAAGGAAAATAGAATATATGTATTGCGAAGCATTTTACAAAATTTGTAAATTTAAACGTTGTTTATACGCTTCCTATATAAAAAAAACTTACATTTACCATATTTTATTACACTTTTCTAAACTTATATTCCTGATCCACGGCAATACAGTTCCCTGTTAAAAATTATTTCGTTTTTAAAGTATAGTATAACTCTCACATTAATAAAATTTAAAACTGGGTTTAATAAAACCTGTAAAATTATTTTACTGTATTCATAAATTTATATTTTGTTTCTTTACATTATACATAAAAAAATACTTTAACTCCCATTTTACCATATTTTTCTATATTTCTACTCCGGATAAACCACAATATTAATCATCATTTAAAATAATTTCGTTGGTAAAGTATTATTATAATTCTCACACAGACAGCACGGTTTACATGAGAACTACCGTATTTCTATTCACCTAAACCGCATGTAATCTAAATTAATTTGACACTGTAATTGCTAATTAAATGACAAGATCGGACACTTGAAAATGTAGTTTTATATATAAAATAAATTTTCTGGTGTAAATAATAGTTTATCTGACCTGCAGTTTATATGTAGAAAATTATGGTTCTTTATTCGCTGCATGCCTTTCCATTGCAGTTTTATTATTATTATCATTATTATTTTAATTATTATTACTATTATTTACAACGCTGAAAATATATATTAAAATTTATGGAGTTACAATTGGACCTTTAAATTCTATATTAAATTTTCGTATTTGAGTTAGTACAGTTCTTGAATTTCTCTTCCACTAATTTTTTTTTATAGCAGTTACTTTTTAAAAAAAACTTATAAATTTAAAAATAAATTATTGTTCGAAAACACTGGTGGAAGGATCGTTGAAAATAGGCAGATCCTTTTGATCCTACGCTTATAAATGATCTCTTACGACAAATGTATAAACATTATAATTTCAAAGTACATCCAGAAACAAAAATTATACTTTTTTTTTTTCCTTTAAGAAAACTAAAGTAATAACTTAAGTGGTAAAGTAATAAATAAGTAAAGTAAACTTTTCGGTTGTTTTGCAATCATACATATCACATATGGACGATATAAGTATGACAACAAAATACTCAAAACTCATCTTTATATCGGTGATTGCAATGAGATAATTCGGACAGCATTAACCCTTTGCGGAGCAGGACAATTCGGATCATTTAAATTATACTGCCACCGTAATTCATGAACTAAATTAAACTAAAAGAAATTTTAAATTTTAAGGTTAAAAAAAAACGGTATTTTCTAATATGTTATAAACGTAAATTTTTGCTAAAAAATTTCCGGGATGAATTTTTGCAGCTGGATCTTAAATTTTGTGTCCTTGCAGCGAGGACAGCGCGCGTTAAGGGGTTAAGAAAATTTGCTAAGCATTTCCGAGGAAAATGACGAAAAGATAGGGAAGAAACTAAATTTCCGCTACAAGTACTTACATTACACTTTCACATATAGTGTACCTCATATAACAAAATAACTTACTTACAATTTTAAAGGACGTCTAGAAATCAAAATTGCACTTTAATTATTATTTTTATTAAATAAAACTGAATTAATAAACAAAATAGTAAAACATTAAGTAAAGTAAATCTTTTAGTTTTTTGTTAATAACATATAGACAATATAAGCAAAAACACAAAGTGCTGGAAACTCATCTTTATATCAGTGATTGCAACGAAATGATTCAGGCAGTTTTAAGAACGTTAGCTAAGCTTTGCCAAGGAAAAAACGAGGAAAATGACGAAGAGAAAGGAAAAAATATTAAATCCACGCTGTGTATATTTACATACGTGCATGCATAATTAAATATAAACGAAGTCATGGCGGATGCGACGTTAATTTGAAAAGAAATATACAGCTAAAGCCTATTTAAGTGCTTTAAAAAGTAAATGCTGTGTGTGTGACTATTAAATACACATTCATAAGGCACAATGATATTAATGACTTGATCTGTAAGTGCTGAATTTAAGTTGTGTGTGTTTGATTCTCAAGATAAGCTACATTGCCATTTGAAGCATTTTATGATTAATTAGCAAAATTAGTTAGTAATTAGTTTTATAGACATAAAAGTAAATGAGTTATTCATTCTATCATCTCAGTAGGTAAATTTGGACCGCCCTCTTTATATCAATTTATAATACGGCTGGACTTAAAAAAAAAAAAAAAAAAAAAGGAAGAACACATGTGGATAAAATAATATCAATTTACCTTTGATTTTCAGCAAATAGATGGCTTATTTATATAATTTTATAATTAGACTACACTTAAAATTTTGTAGCAAAAGAAACGAATGTATATGATAAATTAATACGAATATATCTTTAAGATTTTGCATGTAAACGCTACATAATAAATAAATAAATAAATAATAAAAAAAAGTATAAAGCATGACAAAAGAAACATTTTATTAAATAAATAATCTGGTTGTTATGTTTATTTGATGCGCAGCTTCTGTTTAGATTTTCTAGTATGTATCATTCAATAAAAATCGTGTCTCAAAAAATTCTTTTGCGGCAAAAGAAAAACAAAAGTAATAAAGAAGAAAAAATGAAGATACAAAAATAATTAATTAAAAAAAAAGTTTTTTACATTACAATGTAATTTTTATATTTTTATAAATTTACAAGTATTATCATATTTTTAAATATTGAAGATGTTAGAAATTTTCATTATCTAAGAGACATTAACAGCCGTCGATAAAGGTATCGATATTATGCCGGGGTAACTACGCTTTAAAATTTAATTTTCTTTCTCCTAAGTAGCAAATATTTAGATCAGTTTAATTTAAAGGCACTCGAATAGTAAGAAACAATAGCAAATATTAGATAAAATCTTCAATAATCTTTTTTTTTTTTTTTTTTTTTTTAATTATGTGATGGATCAAAAATGCGACATGCTTAATGCTTAATCAATCATACATAATTTGATTGATGAGACTTTGATTGAGACTTTGAAAAATCATTGATTTATTCCGCATCCGTTTTATTTTAAAAAAAATCATCCTTGAAATATAGTTTAATTTCTCTTCTGAAAAACTATTTTTCTGCACACTATCACTTTGTGAACAGCTGCGTAATTACGTACAGTAAATGTAATAGAGGGTTGCCAGAACCGCCTTTTCCCCAATAATTTTTCACTTAAACGCGGAAACATATTACAAAAGATTATTATTTAAAAAATAATGACCACCGACATCCTTTATATTCACCGATTTTGAAAAACTACTTCTTATTGATACATCAATTATTTTTTTCATACAAATGTAGAAACACAATGGGACCATTTTTAAAAGATAGAAAAACACGCAAAGTACAAAAATGTTATTTAATTTTTTAACATTAATTTCTCTAAGCAAGACTCATAAGAAATTACAACTTGAAAAAAAAAAAAAAAAATTAAGAAGTTTTGCTTGCTTATATCTATCTACTTAAAAACTACTTCATACTGATATATCAATCTTTGTACAAATACAGAAACACAATGGAACCATTTAAAAAAAAATAGAAAAACATAGGGTACAGAAAGATATTTAGTTTTTCAACATTGATTTCTCTAAGCAAGACTGATAAGAAATTACAAAAATAAGAAATAAATTAAAAATAAATAAATAAATAAATAAAAATAAGAAGTTTTGCTTACTTTGTCTTAATCTCTCTCTCTCTCTTATTTATCTATGTATCTATCTGTCTGTCTCTCTCTCTCTCTCTCTCTCTCTCTCTCTATATATATATATATATATATATATATATATATATATATGTATGTATATATATATATATATATATATATATATATATATGTATGTATATATATATATATATATATATATATATATTTTTTTTTTTTTTTTTTTTTTTTTTTTTTTTTTTGACAAATTTATAAGAATTATAGTTTATAAACAAATAAAAAATTGAAAAATCTTTCAAACAGGCAATTATGACACATTTTCTATATTGATATGATTAGAAAATGAGACATAGATATGATATTAAATGAATTTTATCATTGTAAAATATAAAAATGTAGAATAAGAATTACTTATAACAATTACTTCTAATAATATTATACTTCAAAATTAGAAAAATGATTAATCTGACGATGTAAAAATATTTTCTTTAAATTTTATTCATTCTTTTAATTAGAAAAAAAAAAAAAAAAAAGTAGGAGTAGCCAAGTATTAGAAATAGACTTAGCTAAAATTTCAATTTGAAAATATTTTCAAGAAACTGTGATTACTGTAATTTTATGCGTTCAATCCTTAGATCACATAAATCAATTTCACAACAGAAACTTCAATTAACACATGGAATCATATTTGCATTTTTAGCCCCGCCTTCATTCCATACCACTTTTTTTTTAAAGTAAATTCTTGTTTATTTTATCGTAGTTATATATTACAGAAAAATATTCTAAAAATATACTGGTTCGAAATAAAGGCGGGGCTAAAAATACTCCGGAATAAATTAAAATGTTGGCAACTATGGCATGTTTAACGAAAATTTTTACATTTTGATGTAACAAATGAAGCAAATATGTGTTTTGACGGCTTTAAAAGAAATTCAATTTATACAAAAACAAGTTAACGATTTCCAAACTGAAAGATGAAACATTTCGTGTACTTATAATATTAGATTAAAGAAATGAATTGTTTTTTATTATTGTGAAATATAGGAATAATGAATTAATAAAACTTTCGTATGAGAATATTAAACTTCAAAATTATAAAACTGATTAATTTCCAATGGCAGGGCTGAGCGCAGTCACTTCTTTTAATGCCAGGTTTATATATATATATATATATTATATTTATTAATGATTTGCTGCGTTTTTTTTTTTTTTTTTTTTTTTTTTTTTATTAGTAGTATTCGACTGAATAACACGAAGATTGCGTTATATACAAAGTGATATTAAAAAAAAGTAACGGTGTCGAGCCCTATTGCCAACAATTTAAAAAAAAAAAAAAATAGTTAAACTGGTTTAAAAAATTTAACTTTATTCCTTTTTAGTGTTAGGAAAATTAAAACTCATTTTAGTTTAGAAAAATTAAACTTTTTTTTTATTTTTTTTATTTTTACGGTACTTTTATTATTATTATTATTATTATTATTATTATTATTATTTTTTTTTTTTTTTTTTTTGCGACAAAAATGTAAATTTAGTCATGATATACAATCACTAGTACAGCATTAATATTAGAAAATAATGGGGTAGAAGAAATTAGTAAAAGGTAGTGTGACGTAAAAAAAAAAAAAAAAAAAAAAAAAAAAACTATTTAAATACTAAACCTTGTAGCTGCAAACTTTTACCCATTTTGACTACCAGTAATTTTTAATATAAATCTTTGATGAATTTCCTAAGCATTTTTCTTTTATAAAATAAAGTCAAAATTTCTACTCAAGTAAAATGGTATTAAAGATACATAAAAGTTGGAAGCTATTTAATTTTAGCACAAAATTTAAGACGTAATTATTTACAAAATTTTATTAATATTCCTTGAAAAGTAATTATTATGCACGTCAGATGTATATACTTAGCTTAAAATATAGTTCGCTTGTAATTCCAATTTAACTTTTCCACAAGTATGGTGATCTTGGAGATTATTTTTTAATTATTTCTTTTCTTTCATCCAATAAATTTCGTTTTAAATTCAAATTGTTTGGGAAATTCCTATTGTGTGTAAGATGAAATTAAAACAGGAATAAAATGTGTTTTAATTCGTAATGATAAGAGGAATAATTTCTTTTAGTATTTTATTATTAGTATTTCCTTTTGCTTGCACTGTGAAGTATTAATTGTTAAACCATTATGCAGATCATGGCCATTTACCATCCATATTTTCAAAAAATTAACTTATCTATATCAGGATTAACTGTCTATACAGAATTAATTAGCGTATTTTTAATAAAGATTGATAAACTTAATAAATGAATGATTCCTGCTAATCAAATAATGGACAGGAAGCATTCTAACACTAGACTTCATCTTTATTTTATTTAAATCTAAACAATTTTTATAGAAGGTTACTCGTCGTGAAAATTCTGTAAATTGGTAATGGTAAATCTGTAAAGACATTGTGCAAACCAGAATATAAACTAGAGGATTAGAGTAATAAATTTAGAACTTTTAGGGCAAATACAAAATTAATTAAAAGTCTATCAATCAGTTTTAATTTTTTAAACTGTTTATTTATTGTTAAATTCCAATTAAATTATAATTATAGTCATAAATTAACAAACAAATATAATTTATACAGATAATTTAAAATAAAGTATAAATGTCAAATGTTAATATTTTAATGTGCGTATAATAGTTTTTTTTTTTTTTTTTTTTTTTTTAAGAGTTGGATAATATGGAAGATGAGAAGTAACAATTTACATAAAACATAACTTTTTTAAAATTTAAATTTTATTTCTTATTTATTTATTTATTTATTTTCTTTTTTACTTTTTAAAGAATTCATAAATATTTTTTAATAAGTGCAATTTCTTAATAAATTTATAGGTATATTTAAAAAGGTTTCCCACAAAAGCATTATAAGCAAAAACATTAATTATCCATGTAATAAAAAATTAAATATAATTTTCAGTTTAAATTGATGTTATAATAATTATATTCAACAAAACTTTATTATTAACATCCACAATTTCATTTTTCATTTTATTAAAGTTTTTAAAGTTATAGACATTTAAAAAATTATAAACTTTTCACGCACCATAAAAATGTATTTGTATATTTACAATGCAGAATTGCCGTTGCCTCTAACCATCTATTCTCTGCCGTCACTGTTCATAAAAAGCATATTTTTATAGAATTTTTATATGATGTTTATACATAGCTGCCAATATTTTAATTTATTCCGGAGTAATTTTAGCCCAGCCTCTATTTCGTACCACTTATTTTTTTAAAAGTAATTTTTTCTTATTTTATCGAAGTTATGTATTGAAGAAAAATTTTCTATAAATAAAGTGGTGCGAAATAAAGGCAGAGCTAAAAGTACTCCGGAATAAATTAAAATATTGGCAGCTATGTTTATGCAATTCAATAAAAGGAAAAAAATATTACAAAAATAATCGGTGTAAATGGTAAACGATATCTCTGACGAAGCAAGTACTGGTAAATCCTTTATAATAATAATATAAATATTGAAGTTTAAAGATTCTTGCGTGCGTACATTAAAAGACAAACATTATTAAGCTCTGCAGTATATTTCTGAAAAAATTATAGTCTTTAGTATGCAATAAAAATTTTAGGTGTATTCTGCCACCGATGATTGATAAGAATTTAAAGCCATGAATTGTACCACTCTACTTTCTACTTTCACCTTTGTGAAATCAATCACTGCCAGTGTTTCTATTTCATGGGCAATTAAATTATTCTATAGGATAAATCTCTGTTGCTCGATTCATAAAAGCATAACAGATACAAACTTAACATTTCTAAGTGAATCAACATTCATAGATTCATAAAACACTATTAAAATACACTAACAACTCCTAATTATAGACCATAACATAACATCTTGAATTAATTTGTTATTCATTAGAAACTCGCCAGTTAAAATGCTTTTTTAATTGAATAGGCGTTAGCTTTTAATTATTCATTTATCATTTATAGAATATATTTTCGTTCTGATTAATAAATTTAATAAAGCGATTATTTAAGCCTTTAAAAGACGATACATATACAAATATAAATCAATTAAAATTTGAAACTAAAATAATTTTACAATTTATTATGTAAAACTTTTGCTGAATTCTTCACGTGTAAATGTAATAAATTTTAAAATCACCAGGTGCAAAGATGGTTGTTTTAATGTGTGAGTTTTCCGATGCAAATATACAAAATAATTTTATAGTTTTTCATGTAAAATATTCGTCGAATATTTTCTTTTGTAAATGTTAATTTTATAAAATCGCTGGCTGCAAAAATGAATATGTGAATTACCCTCATATACAAAAATACGTGATAATTTTACAATTTACCATGTAAAATGTTTGTCGAATATTTCCTCATGTAAATCTTATAAATTATAAAATGTATAAGTATAAAGTTGAATGTTTCCCTGATACGCGTGCTTACGTATTTTTAAAACTTAAATTGTGCATAAGAAATCGATAAAATATATTTTGATAAAAACGTAATTAAAAATAAATAAATAAATAGATAATCTATGTATAATATAGACGAAATTTTTCATAGGTTCAAAAATTTTATGAATTTCCCTAATATACAAAAATACATAATAATTTTACAATTTATCATGCAAAATGTTTGTCGAATATTTCTCATGTAAATCTTATAAATTATAAAATGTACAGTAACGTCTCGTACAACGCGGATGCATGTTTACCTCATGAATATTAGAATTTTATTTTTTAACCCCACTAATTTTATTTCAAAGCAACTGCTTTATACAAAAACTAAATCGAGCGTATGAACCAATACATTGGTACTCTAAAAATTTAGTGGTGTTAAAAAATAAAACTGTTTTATTTATTTATAATCTCTGCCACCGTGTTGTACGAGACTTTACTGTATAAGTATAAAGGTAAATGCTTCCCTGATACGCGTGTTTACGTATTTTTAAAACTTAAATTGTGCATAAAAATCGATAAAATATATTTTGATAAAAATGTAATTAAAGAAAAAAGAAAAAAGAAAAAGAATAAAAAAATCTTTGTACAATACAGGAGAAATTTTTCATAGGTTCATAAATTTTATAAAATGCGGTGGCAGTACATAATTAGACAGAAAAATTAAGTCAAAATCCCATTAAAAAAATATATACACACACATATATATATATCGTTTTCTTTAGAAATTTTACGATAGGTATTGTTAGATTAAATTATAATTATTAAATTCAAACTTTCCAGTAGTTTTTAGTTATTGCATTACATTATAATACATTGAGATTGGTATGAAACATGGACTATCATTATTTTTATAACTAATAATTGATTATGTTACGAAGTCTATTCGGAGAAACTGTATTACAAAATATCTTCAAAAACGTTTTTATCCTGAAACTGAGAAAGTAAATCCTTCCCTTTCCCGATACAAAAATCTAATGCTTACTTTCTTTTTAAAATACTTTTCTTACAAGAAAAAAAAAAAAAAAAACTTTATCTTTCAAAGCTTATTCTGCAGATGTTTCTTTATTCGATTATGAGAAAACTTTCTATCATGAGATTTAACGATATATATCTATGTATATTTAGCTTATAGCCACAAATTTGCTATAATATTTTCTGTTTTACAAGGAATATTTTTTAAGATTTCGATATCATGTTCTTGTTATCGATTTTTGTTCTATCGATATTTTCAGATATCATAGATCTCAAAGCGATAATAGAAGATTGTTTCTTTCTTTCCTAACCTTTTCTTTCTTTTCTTATTTTCTTATTTTTTCTTTTTCTCCTTTTCTTTCTTTTTCTTTCTTTTCTTATTTTTTTTCTTTTCTTATTTATTTTGTTTAATAGTTTTGCGTGATATTACCATTTAATAGAAAGTTAATAGAAACTTTATTTAGTTTATATTTAAGAAGTTTGTAAAAATACATCTTTAGATAAAAAGTTAAAAATACTTTAACAGCTGGGTGGCGGGGAAGAGACGGCGAGGGGACAGCAATCAAGTTTATTAAATATATTTGCATAAACTTTTTTTTTTTTTTTTTTTTTTTTTTAATCGCTGCTAATTAAAATAAAATTGTCACGTTTTTATTTACATTATTGCACATTTCTTTGCACAAATATAGTACTATCCGATAATTAAAAATTTCGGTGTAAAATTAATTTAGTTAATCTGTGGATTATAATCCGCAGAAAAATATGGTATTTTATATTTATAACATCATTTAATAAAAGGATAATTAATTAATTATAAGCGAAATACACATTCTAAATAGTAAAAACAGATATCATATTATTCAGAGTTATGAGTGACATTGTCATTTTATAATTCTACTAGTACTTTAAAGATTTTTTTTTTTTTTTTTTTTTTTGGGGGGGGGGGGGTAAAAAGATATATTTTTAGTAAAATGTTGAAAATTATGATTTAAAAAAAAATTATGAGGGTTTGGGAAATAAACTTCTTTATACTACTAGATTTTTTAAATAATTTAAATAAAACAGAACGTTTTTTTTTTTTACGTTATCAAATATATTTGCATTTAATTAAAAAAACATTTTCATAAAATATTTAATACTTTTGGCCAGAATAAATTTATGGTGTCAGCGGTTTAATTGAATGAACAGGTCCTTCGCGTCAAACTAGTTATAATTAATTATTATATGAAATAGGTATTCAAAACTGCTATAAAAAATATCACGTTATTAATGACATACATTCCCCAAGCAATAGGTTTTATCCAATTTATATATATATATATATATATATATATATATAAATGAAAAGAAAAGATTGAATATACATATAATGATAGAAAAGAGAAAGTATAAAAAGTATTAGTGGGTTAAAGAAAACATCTCTTATGAAGATAAGCAAACAGATAAGTTTTTGTAAAGCCAGTAGAACATTTTACCTTAATATATTTACACAAATAATCGCCTATTAAGTTTTAATTAAATGTGCAAGTAAAAAGCAAAGTATTTACTATATACAAATATTATTTTTAATGTCATCATTTATTGTATAGGATATTATTTAATCATTTGGAAGAATTAATTTTACGAAAAATATTATTATTTACAAAATAATACAAAAGGAAGCAACTAAACCGATATTTTCCTATAACTATAATTTACAGTTAAGAATATATATATATATATATATATATATTATGGATATATACATACAGAACACATTTGGAGAACATAAAATTTTTAACATCATTAATTTATGTTAAATTGCAGCTAAGAATTATATGTATTTATAAGGATCGCCCCAATTCCATTATTTCACGTGCGTATTATTATTTCGTTATCACTCTCAAAAAAGAAAAAAAAAGGGCGGGGGGGGGGGGGGGGGTTAATAGTGTTTTAAAAATTATTGATCTAAAATAGTCGTGACAAAATAATAAAACGTATGAAAAAGAAAATGAAAATGATGGGGCTGGGTTCGAATCGACCCCTGTACTTATTAAATATAGTGATCTTCTTTGTATTTCCAAGTGAGTTATAAGAGGTAAAGATGAAATATAATATTATAAATATAATAATATTCAAAGCAATTTTTTGCTATTGCGAGAACTTTATGAGTAATTTCTTTTTTCTTCTTCTTCTTCTTCTTCTTATTATTATTATATACGTACACGTTTAATATATTATTATTATTATTATTATTTGAGAGGCGGAGGGAGCGACCTTTCACAATTACAACAAATGTTGGGCGTGAAAACATTCATTTAAAATAAAATTGAATCGATAATAAGAACTATAATGAAGTAAAAACATTATTGAAAATCAGTATTGATTAAATATTTAAAATTTTGTAATATTGTGTTCTATTCTTTCTATATTAAATTTCTTTCTATACTTTCTATATAGAAATTTTAACAAATGCAAAAAAGTGTTAATTAAAATGATTAATTTAATGCATTATAAAAATGAGAAACTTTAATTTTATAAAAATATATTAATAGACTAAATACCATAAAATGTAAGCTTGTAAGTAATATTTTTTACAACGCCAGTTTTGTGGTGCTTTTTTTGTTAAATATTAATAGACTACTTGTTTTGTTAACCGCGAAACTTAATTATAGGTACAACTAGAATATACTGTTAATAAATTTTAATTAAAGTAATTAATATTAAATTATTTTATTTATAATATGAATTTGATAAAAATTTCTGATTTTTGTCGTCAAAAATATTTAATTAATTAATGTAATTATATTAATTTTGTTTTAATTTGTTTATAATCAGTACACTGTAAAATTGTATCTAATGAAAGTAGTTAAGAAAATTATAGTAATATATCCCAAAATTTTATATTTCGTTATTTTCATTTGATTTTTAAAGCTTTTGGACAATAAGTTTTAGAAAAAGACATTATAATCATAGAAACACTCAGATTTTTTTTTTTTTTTTTTAATTACTTTTTAATTTTAATTTTGACCTTGAAACATTACAGTTTCGATGATTGTTTTTTATTCGACAAAAAAATTCGTTATTAAATAAGAATTTTAGTAGTAATGAATTAATTAATTTTACACAAATAACATAAACAAAAACTAATTTTTTTAAAACCTTGCTAGTGTTACCTACATATTTTTTATTTTAATTTAATTTTAATCCAATTTAATTTTAGTTTTTCAGTTTTTATTGCAGATATATTGTTAATTTGTTTACGAGAAAGTTAATTTTGATATTAAGTAAGTCTTTTAAGAAAGAAGATAATATTTGGTGTCATTTGCCGAATTTTATTTGTGTAATATTGTTTTCATTCAACTACTTTCGTTTAAAACGTATTCAAATACTATATCAAAATTTCAACAAATGCAAGAAATTGCTAATTAAAATGATTAATATTTGAATGTTAAAAATATCATAATGTATTAATAAACAAAGGTTAGTTTATATAATTCACCAATTCACTAATATTTTCCTTTGATAGTATAAACATTTATGTAGATAATTGGATAGAACTTTCTAAGTTTTTTTTTTATTATTATTTTTCATATAGAAGTATTTAAAAGAAAATTTTAATTAAATAGACATGGAAATAAAAATTAATACATCTATAATTAGAAAAATATATATATATTAACATAGGTAATAGAAGTTTAATTTTTGTTAAAATTAGCATAAACTTATCCATAACATACAAAATATTGGAATATTTAATTATCCCGAATGTTGAAATATTTTTTAAACATAACATTTTATAATTAAATAAAATATAACTCGCATAACTCGTACATAAACCCAGTGAAATTGAAAACTTCTAATTGATTTTTAACCAAAATAAAAAATCGCACTAGATATTAATCAAAACTTATCTTAATGACGAAAAGTTTTTACGATAATAAAAAGTAACTAACAATAGAATAATAATTATAATACTTTTTTGTATTACAAACGAGTAAAATTTAAATGTTATAAAATGTTCCCAATTGAATCTCCTTAAATGTGTGTCATTCAGCCAAGGATGTGATTTCCGCTACTTGTCATACCACTATTTCCATACAAAAATCTTTTTCGTATTTTTAGAGTAACTTTTTGTTACAAAATAAGGAAGTATATATTGTTAAAAAATACTGGTATGATGCAAAAGCGCAAATCACATCTCTGCGTACCATAACAATCAGTTTGCGATAACATATAAAAGTCAGGGAAAAACTATAAAAGTAAACTGAAGTTGTAATAAATTTTAACTAATGATTGGGAGAAAAGGTCACGTGAAATATAATGTATGAAACACTTTCAAATTTACCAAAAATGTTTATTAAAATCTGAGAAAGGGCTTGAAATATAATTTGTTTACAATGCGATTTGAATAAATAAGTAAATAAATTCACTGAATACTTTCTTTTTAAAGAAAGATAGATGTAAACAATAAAATAGTTACGTCATAAAATAACAGTATATGTTTATAGAAATATACAATTACAACCAAGAAAGACATTAATATTTTATATTGCTGAAAGAGGCCCTGGAGACATTTTTTGTGGGTTATTTTGTATTTATAAAACAGTATAACTATTCAAAAAACCGAATTGCTTACATTATTGATATTTAAAAAATGTTTTTCCTGAAAGTAATTTTTGATTTAATTTTGAAACCTACTGAGTTCTAATAGTAGAGTTCAGTGCTTGAGAAAAGGGGAGGAGGATATTTTAGAATTAATGATATCAGTCTTACCTGCATATAGTCGTCTGGCTGAACACGTTCCCGTAGAGGGTTCCTAGGGCGAGACCCACGTCTGCCTGAGTGAACCCCAACTTGATCCGCCGCTGCTTGAATTGCTTCGCGAATTGCTCCAGGTCATCAGAGCTAGGGGCTTCTTCCTCCGACCCTCCTTCACCGGGGTGATGACCCCTTGGATCAAGGAGGTGATGATCATCATGGTGAGGGTGGTGATGCTGGTGGTGGTGGTGCTGTGGGTGGTGTTGTGGATGGTGTGGATGATGGTGGTCCATCAGCTGAGGCGATGACAACATGCCATTCATGGCGCCGTAATGATGTTGCAAGGGGGGCGACCCGTTCGGGCTGGGGCTCATGTGGCCCCCGCCACCCATTGGGTGCCAGCCCATATGCTGTGGCGGACGGTGATGCATGGCGGGGATGTCGCTGGGTTTTATGTCTTGATGGAGACCCATAGATGCACCCGAAGATGACCAGGGTGACGGGTCTCCTCCATGTGGTGGCAGTCCAACCCACTGATGGTGGGGTGCCAAAGCATGTCCATTTGGGCCCTGATGTGGTGGCATATATTTCATTTCTGGAGGTTCGCGACCGTAACTGGCTTGAGAAGTAGCCACCTGCATGCCGTCGTGAATTACCGCACTGTACGGGCTGGTGGCCATGATGCCATAGAGATCAATCGTGATGCCGCTTCGAAAAACAAAACCAGTTTCTGACTCTTCCTTTCACTCCGCTCCTGCACCCCGCATCAATAAACACGGCGAATCCACCTAGTCGTAACCTTCGCGATGTTTTTCTCTAGTAGACTATCTGACCAATAGGTTCTGGTTTCGCCCGGTTGATTCAGTAAAGAAATAGCATCTTCTGACGAATTTCAAATGTAACGAACTTTGAGTTGAAATCTGTCATTGGAAGACACAGTTGCTGTTAAAGAATTTCCAATGTGTTCGTGTTGTTTTGTCTTTTTCACTGTTATTGATGTTTCAAAAAACCACGAGTTTTTCACACAAGTCCGCTGCGGCACCCTTCTCTAAATTGCGACTTAATTATGCTGCATGACGTCATCATTAATATTTATAAATGCACTGCTGTAATGACAGAAATAAAATACACAAGAATCAAATTGTATTTCAAGAAAAACACTCGGAAAAACACAACAAAACGCTCGATATGGGTGCGCCAGCGAGCAGCAGACGATACGCGGATCCTCACCGTGAACGTTCGATCCCGCTTTTGCTGCCGCCTTCCCGGGGTAGCCGTCACGGGGTGGCCGAGTCGAAATGCGCCCTGATTGGCGGCACGATGCGCGAAGCCTATTGGTCCGATGTTTTGACTTTTTCTTTTCTTTTTTTGTTTTATTCTTTCTGCCGAATGGAGGGGGAAGAGGGGACGCAGCGCGTTGCGTGAAACGTGACGTTGCCTTGACGACGTTTCTCCCGAGTCACGTGATTTCTCCAGGTTGCGTCACGGGGAGGAGTTTTAAGAGAATGGGAGGAGTTAGGATGCGCTTGAGTGACACCCGCACGCTGCAAAGAAGAAAACACCTGAAGAGGCGAGATTGCGATGCGTAAGATGAAGAAAGGTACCTACGAAATGGTTAAAAAAAATGAAGAGGTAGAGAGACTCTTTTCTATTCAAAATTCCACGCGGTTCCAAATTTCCTTAACAGCTATAAAATACAATGTTTTGCGTTCTTCTCAGAGAGTGCGTATTTGTTTTGATTGTTATCTTTATCTGGTTTTACTTAATAATTACACATTTATGTCATGAATTTATATTGAATATATATAAAAGATATGAAAGCTTGTAAATAAATATTGTTTTCAAATTATGAAGTAAACAAATAATTTAAATAAATAAACAAAGTTACGCCATGTTTATTTTATTTTATTTATTTATTTTATTATTATTATAATATTTTTTTTTAACAAAATTTACTTTTATGATATTTTTGTATGGTTGTAAAATTAAATAAAAGAGGATAATTAATAAAAAAGGTTAAAAGCTAAAGTAGAAATGATGAAAAGAGAAATGCCATGAGAAAAACCTACATATTCTTTGGTAAATCATAAAAAGAAAATTGTAATTTAATTTAATTTAATTAATCTAATTAGACTGTGGATGATTATTAATCATTATTAAAAATTATTTAGGTTTTTTTTTTTTTGTAATTAATTCTAAAAGTTAACAATTTATTTTTTTCGTCTATAAATGTACCGTACATTCTAGAAATAATTTGTAAATAAATCCATGCAATGTTTTAAAATTGTTAAAGCGCTTAATTATTGCAATTATTATTATTATTATTATTTTCGCAAAATATATTTTATGGGAAAAATGGTAATTTTATATTCTTCTTTTTAAAAAAATAGTTTTAAATTTAATAAATAAAGGATTTTTTGTTTTGATAAATATACTGAGAATTAAGCGAGAAATAATTTCATATTTAATAAATGGCATAGATAGGGAGAGAGAATTTCGATTTTATTGTTACCACTATTTTTAAACAATATATATATAGATATATATATATATTCTGTTTAATTACAAAAAAAGGTATCAAAAATATTTTTAATTAGTTGTAATAAGAAAAAGTAGAAACTCTCATCCCCCCTGACATAATTTACTAAAAAATTGACAAAAATATAGGCGAATGTGTAATTGACATATTGATGAGATGAAGTGTTGGCAACTTTTGTGGACTTTTTATTTAACATTTACCACTAATTTTGAAGACTAATATTGCCATTAAAAGTTAGTAATGGATACTAAATTAAATATTAAAGTTCTTACAAACTAGCAACTCTGATTAGAAGCTGAATGATAAAAACTGATTAGATGCATTGTTATTGGATTAAGTAATAAAGTATTTAATACCACATTCTAAAAATTGTAATATTTATTTAACCTTTTGTATGCCCTAATTGTTTTCACGCCCGTAGTTCAAAATAGCTGTATTTTTTACAAGCTTGAAAATTTCACTTCCATTTTCAAAGAAAATGAGATCCAGTATTCACACCGGAATAAAGTAGTTATTTAAGTACACTTAAAATAACACATTTGATAACACCTCCTCCCATTTTAAATTTCAACAACTTCTATACTGATGTGTATTTTATAATTAAGATGAATCATACATTTGTATACAATTATGATAGGAGTAAAAATACAATGATAACAAATCTAATAAATAAGATATAAATTTATCTACATAATTATTATGTAGACAATAATTATGGAGAAAATATAGGGACAATTGACAGAATGCAGATACTTAAAAGCTTTGTTAAAACAATTAATCTATTGCAAATAAAGCCATATTATTAATTTTTTCTTTTTTTCCCACGTAAAAATAAATAAATAAATAAAACTATGTCAAAATTTTCTGGACGTTGTCTTTAACAGATTAACCGAGACTGCAATACGAACCTTTTACAGCATTTAGTCCGGTAGGGGACATTTGCATTACAAGCGATTTAGCATGTTAAGGCCGGCAAAGGGTTAATGACTACCTTCCTAATAAGTATAAAACTTTGAATAAACCCCATAAAATGCAATATATTCAAAGTTTTACACTTATTACCTTAAAATGCCAGTTTTGTGGTGCTTTCGTATTAACTTCTTAAGTTCGAAACTCTAAAATATTCGCATGCAAATTTGGAGATTTAACCATTATATTTTTAAAATCTTAAATCTGTTTCTGGTTGAAAAATAATATTTCATTATTGTTTGCCTCTTTCAGTTAATGAAACTAGAACTGCCAAGATTTTTATCTATTCCGTACCCGCAATTTCTTTCATACCACTTTTTTAGAAGATTTTTTTTTTCTTATTTAACCGTGAATACATATTGTAGGACAATACTACACATAAAAATGGTACGTGGAAACAGGCGGGCTCTGACAATGCTACCGAATAAATTAAAAAGTTGCCAACTCAACAAAACTAACAGCTGATAGAATTAAATTGATTGTTTAGATAGTATCAGGAGTCACAATATCATCTAATTTTAAAACTACTATATTTTATAAAAATAATCTTTAATTAATTATCGAATTTCTTCGAATAAATAAATAAAAAAATATCATTAAAAAAAAAAAAAAATGGCCATCAATTTGTAGGATACTGCATCTGATGTAATAATCTGTACGTTTACTCATTTACCAATAGTCTCTTTTCTCCTTCTATATTTCCTCTGCGGGTATGAATAATGTTAATTCATTTTTAAATTATTTGCTGATTTTATACTAATAGTAGCTAATGCTAATATTTTATATTATTGAAATAAGACAAAGAAAGGAATGCTATATTTATCTAAATTATTTAAACTGGAATCCTATAAGTGTTTCAAAGCATTTTAATAATACTAATTATTATTATTTCAATTATTTATTTGTAGCAGAGATAAGAAAAAAAAAGCATTCAATGGAGACCATATCTTAGGTCTCAATTTTACTTTTGGTTTCTAATTACAATTGTACTATAATTTTTAAAAGCATTTCATACATCTGTTAACTATTGGCAGTACTCAGATGAAAAAATACTATAATTTTCTACGCATAATCTGCGGATTAAATAAATTAGTTTTACACCATAAATTTTAATTAGTAAACAATTGTATATATATATATATATCCACGAAGTATTTTTGAAAATTTAAATATTTTTCTGCAAATTAAAATTTCTGGTGTAAAATTAATATATTTCATCTACGAATTATACGCGATGTATTACGGTATTAAAAAATATGACAATAATAATCAAATAAAAAATATATAATATAAAATATAAGAACTTTCTTTTTATTATAGTGTTAGTCTAAATTTTAATGTTTAGAGCGAAACAGAGTATTTAGTCTAGAGCTAGATAATTTAGAAAAAAGATAATGCATAAATATTTATTGACTTAAGATTTTTCTTAAATCTAAATCCACCAAGATCATTTTTGCAAAAAAATCCTCAGACTTTATTTTGCAGTATCTATCGAGAACATATTTCAAACAATTAAAGTTTCATTTATTTATTTATTGTAAATATTTAGTATAAAACTTATGAAAAGATTTAAAATACAGAAACATTATTACATTCTGTGGGCTAAATATTTAAAATTACATTCGATTAAAAGCGGAATTTATTTTATTTCGACAGAAAATATATTTTTGTTATTAATGTTTTTTTTTTTTTATTATTATTATTGCAAATAACCGAAAAAAAATGTTGGAGAAAATCGAATTTTGGACTTTTTGGACGAAAATCTAAAAATTTTTCTAATAGAAAGGAAAGGGGTGTTTGAGAAAATTCTCTTTTATTATTATTATTATTATTATTACTATTACTATTATTATTACTATTATTATTATTTCTTATCTTATTTGTTTGTTTCTTGAAAGAGTAAGAAACTAAAAGAAAATTTCATTACAACGTAGAGATTAATAGTTAAATTTCTATAAATTGTCGCCCGCTACGCAGGTCACTACATTGAAATTAATATATATGTTTTTTTCTTTCTTTTTTTTTACAACCCCCGGTTGGAGGTACTCATAAAAAATGCGCAAAAAATAGTAATATAATAAGAAAAGACACCATAAATACAGAAAATAACAAAATTCATTAATTTTGTAAGGATTCAGTGGCCAAAATAACAACAGAAAATGACATTTTCCCAATTTTATTCGTCATTTTCTTCGTCCTCCAAATCAGAAGTGCAATGCTCACACCTAAAACAATTTGCATATATATATTGGCACACTTCAAGTGCACCAGATGATCACACTCGTTGCGTTTGATTGAGTTGGCTCTTGTTAGGCATGGTAGCAGGTGCTCCAAACAGGTGATGCAGAAGTCGACATTATCATCAGATTGTGGATGTTCCTATTTTTAGCGCGCTTGGTCGGCAATTTGACAAGTGAAGTTGCCTTACTTTTCCCAGGCTTCTTCTGGAGGGACACATATGCTACGAGGAAGTCCATATTTTCGGGCAGTCGATTTTATGGATTTCTTATCTGCTAAGTAAACCTAAATGACTTTAACCAACACATTAAAATCCATTTTTCTGGATCGGTTGACTTTTCCAAGGTTGACATGGCTAAAAATGCCTAAAAATACATAAAAACACTAATAAAATATGTTACGTTGACATAAACGACCATATTTGACAATTTTTAAGTCAAACACATGCTTTAAATGAAAAAAAAAAAAAAAAAAAAAAAAAAAAAGTATGCCCCAGGGGTGAAAGTGGTTATCGCCATCGACACCATTATTTTTATTTAGAAAAAATGAGTGTATTTTTACTCTAATATCTTTTGATTAAATAGAATACAGATTATTGTAAAAAATTTCCGGTGAAAGAGCTCCGTCAAAATACGGAAATATTCCACCCGTGGTGTGCCCACAAGCGGGAATGGCAGCCATTTTTATAATGGTAGAAAAAGCAATTTTCGGTCCAAATTTTGGCTGAATTCGATATAGCATCACAAAATGTAAGAAATATACTGCATAAATATACCTTGCATTTACATTTTTTAATTAATTCACTTCGATTTATCGCATTCTGAAAATATTCACAAATTACTTTTGTGTTGCTTCTTTTCAGATATATATATATATATATATATATATATATATATATATATATATTTTTTTTTTTTTTTTTCCCGAATTAAATTTTTTGCACTTACTAAGCAAATGCATCTATTCACTTCGGTGTTAGCAAAAAACCGCGTACTGTCGCAGTACAAGTTTGACAGTACTCAAATCCACTATATTTGCTTTCTATTAAAAGGTATGGTGGTGTGCACATAACCAGAGAATGCCCATAAGAAGAATGACTCAAATCCACTATATTTGCTTTCTATTAAAAGGTATGGTGGTGTGCACATAACCAGAGAATGCCCATAAGAAGAATGACTCAAATCCACTATATTTGCTTTCTATTTAAAGGTATGGTGGTGTGCACATAACCAGAGAATGCCCATAAGAAGAATCATTCCCCTACATCTCTACACATAATAAGAATTATATATGTGTGTATATTTCCTACGATTTATATTGAAATCGGCTGGTCGCAAAGCTACAGAATTTTGCATGGAAGCTCGTTTTGACATTTCCTGATGCATCTCGAAGCCTAATCTTCCAAATTTTGGTTAGTTCTTTTTTTTTTTTAATTAATTTACAAATTTGAAATGATTGACTCTAGCAATAGAAACGTAAATGTAAAAAGAAAAAAAAAATGTTCCGTTGCCCATTAGCTCAGTTGGTTAATAATATGAAGGTCGTGGGTTCGATCTTCCAAGGGCCAATGTGTTCGCGAATAATTAATAGGAAAAGTATAAGAAAATCTTTCAGTGTTTTCACGATATCCATCCACATGGATGACGAGAAAGTGAAAAAAAAAAAAAAAAAAAAAAAAAGGCCGCTTTGTAGGCAAGTGCGGATTGCAGAGCTACAGAATTTTGCACTAAGGTCGTTTTGTCCTCTTCTAGTGCCCATCGAAGCACGTTTTTCAGATTTTTGATTAGTTTTTCTTTTTATTATTAATTAAATTTTTTGCAGCTGGGGTGATTGTCTGGTGCTGCAATCTATTGTCACCGAGTGAAGATTGTATTCTGTCTGAGAAATGTAGTTCTTAAATAACAGTGAGTCAGTTATCGTCCAGTTTGTACCTAGTCTACTTAAGGCGCAAATGCAAGCAGTGAGGACCCGAGGCTTTTTTTTATTTTTTACTTATAACGTTATTTAAAATATAATTATTTACTTTTTTTTTTTTTTAATATTCCTTTAAATATAGTGAGTAACGAAGCAAAAAGAGTATTTTTAATTAAAAAAAATATTAATGATTTTAAATATATATATATATATATATATATATTTCCTTTTTTTCCACAATAATCGTAAAAATAATTTTTCTTATAGACGTTTGAATTTTTAGACAGAATTAGCTGCTTCTATTTAAACAGTTTCTTTCTAATTTGTAAATAAATCAAACAAGATTATTTTCAAATTAAAACTTACTATAGTAATATATGCGCTCATTTTTTTTTTTTTTTTTTTTTTTTTTTTTTTTTTTTTTACCAGAATATTTTAATTGTATACCTATATACCTAATTGTATATATTGTTATTGTTTAAATCCAACGTAATTTATAGTAGCAAAAAAACCAAGAAAGATGGAAATCGCGGATAAACCGCTTGCGGATAATCGAGAGTTTGCTGTAGTTCGCAATTATCGGTTGAAAAAAAATATGGAACACGATTACCCAGTTACTACATTAAGAATTTATTTTCATACGCCTAACTCTTATAATTATTCTTATTTAAATATAAAATAACACAGAAATTTTTCTTTACAAATTTTAGTATTTCATAGAAAATATTTTCTAAAAATAAAAAATAAAATAAAATAAAATATTTTAGAGATGAAACTTTTCAAAAGGTTGCTAAATTTTAAAGAAAGAAAAAGGGAGGTAACATAAGACAGAAACTGAAACTGATAAAGGAAAAATTGTATCATTTATATATATATATATATATATATATATATATATATATAAGAAAACTTTTCAGTATTATTCAGTGTTACATAAAGTTCCACTATAGTGGGAATTTTGTTTACAATCTTATCTAACAAATCACACTTAAATTAAATCAATCTTATCTAAATAAATTACACTTCTTGTCTAAATAAATTACACTTATTGTATAACAAATATTGCTGATAGTTAAATTATAAAAATTAGATTGCGTTTGAGAGAGATTTATGTCGCACTAGAGCAAGGCAATGGACAATTGGCGACGCTGCGGGATTTATTTCTAGGGGTCACCTGGAGACATGCCATCACAATTTTGATCCTCGCTGGAGGGATTGGCTCCCCCGCTTCAAGACAGAGAAAAAAATCAGAACAATACAACCCCCCCCACACACACACACACAAAATTATCGGTTAGGTCTCGTAAACCAAAATAAAGTGTAGCATTCTTTAGTTACATGTAATAGTAATAATAATAATAATAATACAAAGCGTAATTATTACAGATGTTAATTTAAAACATGCTAAAAATTGCAAATAAAGCTAAAAATTACAATATCATATTCTGAAAATGTATAACAGCTAAAACATTTAACTGTTCATTATTATTGTAACGCATTCTTTAAAAATATAGATATTCTGCATTCATTATTAAAAATTAAAGTCACGTATTAATTCTTATCTGTTGATTAAAAACGCAAAATAACGAACGAATTCGTTCTTTAAATACAGTGTATATAAAAATTAACAACCTTGAACGATTACTTATCAAAGAAATTAGCTTTACTTACACCTAAAAACTTTCAAATAAAACTACTCCGTTTCTTCTTCTTTTTCCAGCATACCTATTAGTGACTCATAAATCCTAATGCCATTTACGATACAAATTTAATAAAAACAAAATAAATAAATAATCCCCTGAATTCGCGCCAAAAGTTTTGGAAGCTAAACCGTATCTTTCGCCTTTTTTTTTTTTTTTTCTCTCTGCTAACGATATTTTTTAAGTGCAAAAGATACTACGGAAAAGAGCCATATCATAAAAATGGAGACGGAATAAAAAATGAAAAAAAGGCAGCAAACGAGAGATTAAAAGAAAAAAAAAAAACTTCAACTTCGACTTCGACTTCTTCCTGCGTATAATCTGATGCAGTCGGTATAATTTGAGATTAAAATTCGAAAGGCATAGCGATGCGTTTTCTTTGCAACCAGACATAGTTTCAAAATGCGGTCCGGCAACTGATAAGAGCCAGTTATAAGTCTCAATAATTTTGATACCACATCTGTCGCCAAGGGTGAAAAAATATTATATCAAGGGCGTTTATATTTAAGCTTGTTTTCAAAATTGTTTTGATCTCTTTATTGCAAAGTGGAAAACTTGCCGTGACGATTAGATATATATCGATGCACTGCAGTGGAAACGTTGGCATTTGAGTTTAGAGATCAGATATTTGACATTTTGTGGTTTTTATCAATTTCTATCCAGATTTTATAAGCCAATATTGTTCTTAAACGCTAAAAAATTAAGATATTTTTGTATATTTTTGTGTTTTATTGTATTTTAGTTCCTGTCAGTATGTCCTGACAATACTTAAATTATTTTAAAAGGTTGTAAGTGAATGAAAAATGAATAAAATTATTTCGAATTATCTCTAGTGTATTGATTTTTGCAAACAACTGCATAAATATGATTATCTGATTTCGGTTTTGCACTTAATATGTAATTATTCGGTGGGAAGTGGGGGGGGGGGGGGGAGGAGAAAGTGGTTTAAACTTTAGCACAGTTAATGTTAAACTTTAAGATAGTCTTTCTAGATTATTATTATTATTATTTATTTTTTTTATTTTATTTTTTCCCTCGTGAGTCATGTTCGAGTTACGTTTATAAAAAAAAAAAATATTTTTTACGAATTTCGTCGAGTTGAGAGCATGTTTAAAAATATTAACAATAATGAGCAGAAAATCATTTAATAGAAATATATAGCTGCTGATATAAGCTGTACCTGACAATTTACTAATTAATATTCTGTAAGATTGTTGGAACACGTTCTTTTCTCCACACCACTTAATTTTTAGAGAAATTTTCTTCAAATGTAATTACGATTAAATAAGAGGAAAAATATTCTCAAAAGAGACTGATGTGTGTGAGTGAGAGAGAGAGAAAAGAGGCTGGTTCTAATAATTTTACGGAATATTAATTAGTAAATTGACAGGTATGTATGAATATATTAAATACGCCCATAACTAAATATATGCATAAATTTTTTTATACTAAAGTAAACTTTTATATGAAGCACCCCAAATATCGCAGGTTTCTGTATAGCAAACACTTTTTTACTGTGTAAATGCTTTTTATTTTACTAAGTTATTCTCTTTCTCTTTCTCTTTTTTTTTTTTTTTTTTGTGTGTGTGTGTGTGTGTGTGTGAGGGGGGGAGGGGGAGGGGGGGGAAGGTTCAGGTTGAATTGCGCTCGGCAAAAATATCTTTATTGCCATAGTTCAAATCTGTTTCCAGCTCATTCACTATTGTTGTTTGATTTCAGATTGACTTCAGATTTAGCTGTCGGGTTCCAGTCAAATAAAACACAACCTATGCAGGACTGTAATATGAATATGAACATTCTCGTATCAAAAACAAGAAAACTGTTTCTATTAGTTACACCTAAGTTACATTTTTCAAATTTGTTGGATGAGGTTAAGTCTTCGAAAGAAAAAAGAAAAAATAATAATCTTAAATTGCAACGGTATGCCGGCAGCAAAAATACCAGAGAACAGTAACATTAATTTTACTTTGCCGTTAAAATGTGAATATCCTGTAAATTCACTGGACTATTCCTTGAAAAAAATGGTTGTAACTCAAACTTACTTAAAAAAAAAAAAAAAAAAAAAAAACAAGAAAAAAGGGAAATTTTCTGTTAATAAATAAATAAATAAATAAAAGTTTCCACTTTTTTTTTTTTTCCGTGTGGGTCGGCATTAGTGCCAATATTCACTGTTTTGAAAAACTTGTACGTTTAACATTTCAAGATTTGTAAGACTGATTTTTTTTAAACCCCTTTCACCGTCTTTTTGTTCTTCACATTGAATTTCATCGAGCAAGATTTAAAAAAAATTATCCATCTAAATATATACGATGTTTGGATTCCTTTTCTCTTTTGGTATCACTACTTTTCTCTTTCCAATTTATGTAAAATTCTAATACTTCACATTTCAACATTCGAACACTCCTCTTTTTTTTTTTTTTTTTTTTTTTTTTTTTTTTTTTTAATACTTACCAATGAACTCACAACGTAATATTCAAATATAAGAGCTTCGACAGGCGACTGGTTTTAAATACAGGGATGGAACACGAGCGCAGAACTCATACCGGAGTTTGTTTAAGAAATTTCTCTACCTATAATATCGTTGATTTAAGAAGTAGAGAATTTTGTTACATTGATAGTGATACGAGTTCTGCGCCTGTGTTCCATGCCCGTAAATACCACTATTTTGAATTTGTAAAATTTGTTTTTTATTTTCTACGAATCATATCGTAAAAAATCTTAAGCGAATACTGGATTCAAAAATGTCGCCTGTAGCAGTCTTGAAGTATGTTTAATATATATTTGTTAAACTATAATAATGTAAAATCGAAAAATAAAATAAAAATTAGTTAAAATTATACTTAAAATTTTAATTCATTAAGTTTAAATTACATGAAATGGGGAGCAGATAGAATGTACAAACGGTAAAAATGAATAAATAAAATAAAATAAATAAATATAAAGCCCTCGAATAATTTTGCCGCAAATTATCGTAGAAACATGTGACTGGAGCCGATCGATTTGTTATAACATCTTGTTAGCAATCCAATAGTAAAATTTTGCTTAGAGGGTCGTCTATATATTAAAATTTACCTCAACTTCATTTTTTTTTTTTTTTTTTTTTTTTTTTTTTTCCGAACGGAACACCCATTTTTGACTGTATATATTCGATTTTCTGAGATCAAGGTTGTTTGAAAAAAGGTATAGTTTATATATTTTTACCGCAATTTTCTGCGTATAATCCACAGGTCAGGTAACGCAGTTCTGCACCAGAAATTTTAATTAGCAAACGAGGTTCTATTTGTGTGAGCTGTTTCTTCAAAATAATATAGATTTTTGTCTTAAAGAAAATTTCTGGTGAAGGAATGACATACTTTATCTGCGGATTATACACAGAAAATTACGGTAATTAATTCTTGATAGAGTTACAAGTGAAAATGTGTTAGGGGTAAATCCCTATTAAAAAAAAAAAAAAATTAAATTAAAATCTCACACAGAAAATTATTATTTCTATTCTGACAATAGCTATAAAAGAAGTATGACAGTTTAAAATATAAACTAAACTAAACTAATGCTAATTAACACTTTCGCGACCGTATGATTTTGACTTTTTGACAATAAGGTCTGCCTGTGGGCGTTATTCTCCCACGTAACAATATTTCAGAACAAAATTTTCTGTATTCACATTTATATTACAAATGGATATATATTAAAATTATATTCTTTCTAATCAAAGTATCTGTACCCATAGTATATTTCATTGTAAAAATATGAATATTGTGTATATACTTAAGAAATAAATAACATACAAATTGTGTTAGAAACACCCACTGGTGGAGTTATAGATTTTTAAATGACGTGAATCTCTACGTCAGCTGTCGCAAAAGTGTTAATAAATGATGTTTGCATCTACACTTACTCGAATAATTATTTTAAATCATTTGTGCATGCGAAGTTATAGATGACACAAATGACAACAAGTGACAGCCCCCTAAGAGCAATACAAATTGAAATATCACTGTAACTTGATAAATAACGATGATAGGAATGAGGTGTTAATTTGGTAATCCATATTTTTTTTATTATACCCCTTCTATTCGCGCAAAAATTAATATAGTTCATAATTAATAATTTCTTGAAATACGCATTTATTAATAATTTTCATAATTCAAAATATGTTTTGTAATCAAAAATATGTATGGAATATCTGTGAGTCACTTTATTCTAATGCATAAAGAAAATGAAATTTGAATATTATAATATTTCGAGAAGGTATGAATTAATGTTTGGCTTATTCATTTAACATTAGCATCCCCATGTTTTGACAAATTATACCTCTATGAAAATTTGAGACAAATGTACTATTTTCCGGGCTCATTTAATCCAAATACCTCCCAAAAATTGTCAAAAATGAAGATTGCCAATGAAAAAAATTAAGTTAATGTCGCTTTTAATATGTAGACGATCCCTTAAGCTTATTTTAATTATACCGATATAAACTAGACGTTATTTCAAATCGATTGGCACCAGCCGCATATTTATGGAATGATTTGCAGTAAAATTAGTTGGGAAGGGGTTACTTTTTTTTTTTTTTTTTTCCAAACGTATATTAAAAATTAATTAATATTTTAACTGTTTGTTAATTAAATTATATATATATAGTTTTAATTATTAATAAATGGTTCCCACACTCACGCATTATTATTATTATTATTATTATTATTTTTTTTTTTTTTTTTTCTAGCACTGTCCTTAAACGATAAATGTATTTTTTTAAAAAGCTTATTTTCGGGCAAAACTTGCTATTGAAAATTAGTGATGGAAGACTCAAGTAGTAAATTAAATAATTTTCTATTTTTATTTATTATATAAATTTTTAGTACTTTTTTAACTTCTTCTTCATTAAATGGACAAATATATTGGATTTATGAAAATTTTCCATCACCAGTTCTTGACAGATTTACATGTTTTGAGATTTCTTGAACATGAGTTGACCATTTTTAGAAAATGTATGTCTGTTCTTTTATCCGTTTTTGCTAAAATTGCGTGGATGCTGTATCTTGCGAACTAATGGACGTTATATAACAAATCTTTATTTTTAATTGAACCTTGACTTAAACTTTAGAATATATCTCTCTATAGGTGGCGCAGTCATTTAAGATTTCATATTTACTTTCTTCTATATTCAATAGAAGAAAGTATTGGATTCGTAAAAATTTTCGACCTCGGGTTTTTGATGATTTTACACGTTTTGAGAGCTGTAGAACACGATTTGACCCTTTTTAGAAAATTTCAGTCTGTCTGTCTGCGTGTGTGTGTGACAAAATTTTGTGGCGATTGTATCTCATGTACTACTGCACAGAATTTCATACAAATTGGTATGTAGTTACATATTGACATAAATTAGCGCCTATCAACTTTTGGTAAAAATTGTCCAACAGTTTGCGTTGCCATCCCGCTTTTTCTAAATTTTTAACATAGTGGTATAGGACAAAATTTTCTATAAATTTGCATAGAGAGAATTATTTTTTAATAATCATTACTAAATTTAAAAAAATTATTTGTAATAGAGATAGTGAACTGAAAAAAAAATGTGTATGTAGGAACTTTGCCTCCCCCCTCGAGGGGAGTAAATTTTCATGATCGGTATCTTTCAAAAGGTCTCGCCAATACCTTTAAAACGAATGGTTGAACCATCGATATGCGATAATTTAAAATAAAGTAATCTATTTTTTCATTTTTAACAAAAAAAAAAAAAAAAAAAAAATGTAATACTAAGAATAAAATTGACTTTTTTTTTTATAGTTAGTGTTATGCCACTTCTCTAATATGGAAATCGTCTGCATTATCATGGAAAATAATGTTCAAAAATAATAATTTTAATAAATTATTTTTACTGAGAGAATATGTGTAAGAAAATATAGAACAAAGCCATGTGGTGGCCACAACATACTAGTTAACCCTTTGAAGCAGATTTCTCACCAAACATAACTTTTACACTTTTTTGATAGTTTTAAGTTATTTTAGATCTAAATAAGTGGAAAAATTTAAAACTTTAATTAATTTTGGCTCTAAAATATAGAGTGGGGCACCGGTGTCCCTTTCTGCGTTAAAGGTAAATTCATCATGGGACACGGGCGTCCCATGAATAAATATTTTTACAAATTGCACTTATTTACAATTACTTAGATATAGGAGTAGCAATAATTCATTACTGATCTTTTTTAAATAATCAAATTTAATTAGAAATAATTTTTTTAAATTGGTTGATAAAATTTTTTCAAACTACTTTTATTTAACATTTTTATTTTAGTAAAAAATTTCCTCTGATAATCTAATAGATTTTTATAGTAACTATTAGACTCTCTTTTATAATAAAACACTGTCATATAATAATAATATTTGTAATAAGAGCGTCAAAAAATAAATAAGCAAAAGGGACACCGGTGTCCCATCTGTGTCAAAGAGTTAATATGGTAGTATAGTGGCTGGAAAATTGGCTCAGAATTCATACCACAATAAAAGAAAGAAAATCTTCTTTTTATTAAACAAACGGTTTTATATGTAAAGAAATATTTTAAACAAATACTGGTATGAGTTCTGCCCTAGTTTTCCAGTTGTGTAGTATAAGGCAAAATTTCGTGTTAATGTGCACAATCAGAATTACTTTTAACAAATGATTGTAAAAAAAATAAAAGAAAATAAAAGAAATATTTACAATAATAATAGTCAACCAAGAGAAAAATACGGTGATCGAAACAGGAAAGTATCAGTGTACTTTTTAAACTAATGAAAGTCTGTACTCAAAACTGTAATAATAATAAACAAATTTGGAAAGAAGTTAAAAGATTTTAAATGTACTCCATACTTAAACATATCTGGCCAACTTGAATGTTTATTTTTCCTACTAGAAATTTCTAATTTGAATTTTTCTTAAATTTTGTAGAAGTTTTCTACGATTAAATAAGACGAAAATTTTGACTTAGAAAAAGTGGTGTTAAAAACATACAAATATTGGCAGATATGACGTTTAAATATTTTTTCTCAATCCATTGTGATAAACAGGCAATATAACACATGATTCAGATAATATAATATTCAAAAGATAAAAAAAAAAAAAAAGAAAAAAAAAAAAGAAAAAGAAAAGAAAAATACAAAGAAAAGAAAGACAGTATGGAAAAAAATAATATGTTGTGGCCCTCACAAAACTTAATTGCATAATTTCTTATACAAATTCACTCAACACAAGTTAGTTATGAAAATCATTACATATTTACTTAAATTGTTTTTTCAGGATGAATGCAAAGGATTTTCATCACAGTGCGTAACACTAAATGTCGAAAGTAAAACAATTTCCTGACCTATACACAACATTTAAGGAAGGCAATTTTTCATTTTTCATTTTCTTCCTTTCTTTTCTTTTTTATTTTCCTTTTACTTGGTTGTTTCTTTTTTTAATGAAAAAATTCGTAATGTTGTTTCACATTACCATAGGTTTACGATCGTCCATTCGTTTTAAAGGTACTGACGAGTTCTTTTAAGAAATACTCATATCGAAAGCTTACCCTCCCACTCTACCCCACGGAGGTGGAAACGATTATCTTAAATGTACAAAAATGTTTTCTTTGTTGATTATTAATATATATATATATATATTGCACGGTAACTGCTTACATTTATACTAAATTTCGTCCTACACTGCCATATAAAATTTTTTGAAAAAGGGCAATGACCGCGTCACTTGTTGGCGATTTACACCAAACGTTGATAGGCACTAACTTATTTCAAGGTGCAAGTACATATAATCTATTGACATTCTGTGCATTAGCTCTTGAGCTAGAACTACTACAAAAATGTGTCATAAAAAAAAAATACATGTATTTACATACATTTACATACATACATAAATCGTGTTCTGAATCATTCAAATGTGTAAATCCGTCCAAAATCAGCTGACGAAAATTTTTACGAATCCAATACTTTCTTCTATTCAATGTAGAAGAAAGTAAAAACGAAATTTATAAAGAAGACATTAAAAAGAAAAAAAACATCTTGAAAAACTGTTTCAAAACATCTAATTAAACAAAATAAATGCAGTCAGACAGTACATAAGCTTGCGCTATACAATTAATAACAATAATAAATGCATATCAGGCTAAATAAAGCTATCCAGAACGTAATTACAATCAGAAAAAAATTCTAGATTTTAATCTTAGCGAGAAACTTTACATGACTGTTAAGTATAGAAAAGCAAACTAATAAACACATGTCTAAAAGGCCTATGTTGTTTCATTTTTATATCATAAGTATTGATCTGAAGATAAGGATTTAATTTGTTGTCATAAAAAATAACTTTTGAAAGAAAAAAAAAATAATAAAAGTAAGTTGATAAGATTTAATTCTCATTTTAAAAACTATCTCTATTTTTTTTTATTATTTATTTTTTTTTAAGAGTATTCTATTTGAAAAACTAGAATAGAATATTAAACTGGTCGACTGTATAAATTTATAACACGTCTAGCATATTCAAGTTGTGAAAAGCGGACGCAGACGAGTAGAAACTCATCTTGTATGCCGTTCGCAAAAAAAATAGTATCATAGCCATCCAAATTTTAATCAGTTTTATAGAAAATTTTCAGTAAAAGGTATTTAAAAATGCCTGTATTCTAGATTATCCTTTCGGCTTGATGCATTTTATTGCCGAAATAAATATTTTATTCTATGTATTTCGCCTTGAAATCAATATCTTTTTTTTTTTTTTTTTTTTTTTTTTGTGTGTGTGTGTGTGTGTGTGTGTGTGTGTGTGAACTTTAAAAATATTAAATATTTTTATTATTAAATATTTTTATAATTAAATATTTTTATTATTTATTTATTAAACATTGTTTTAATAGTAAAATGTCTTAATTTTAAATTTAAGACATTTCCTTTGTTTAATTTATCTCTCTCTCTCTCTATATATATAAAATCGTTCATCCTGAGTGAGTGGGTGGGTGATTCATCATCGCCAAGACCAAAGCCCTGGACCTAGAAGCATGAAATTTTGAGATAATGTTCAAAATGTGCAAAATAAATAAATAAATAAATAAAATAAATAAAAATTTTTAAAAGTGGGATTTGATATGTATAAAAAGCAAATAGAATCGAAGATCGAAGAAGCGTCGATTACATATGTCATATATCACTTCTTAAAATTATTGGTGACAGTTGAATAAATAAAATCGCGCAATCTGTACCAGGTGGCGCTGTCTACCACTTGAACTGTTGCTAAGTTTATGAGCATCGCAACAGGCATCTAGTTTAAGAGGCTATGATATAAATAATCTAAATTTTGAAGAAAACTTTTTTAATATTTTCACTAATACTCCAGTTGTCAATTGCGAAATTTGTCAGTTGTACGAATGACGGAAGCCTTGTGAGCTTGAATATGACCAAATATAAACCATATAATTGAAACATTTCAATATATTTTCTTTAATAAACTTTTAAATCGTTTTTGTAAATTACGGTCTTAGAATGACTAAATTTTGCATACACTTTTCTTTCTTTCTTTTAACCTTCGATTTATATTATAATAGTCAAACCATAAATTTTAAGTCTTTTCGGGAAATATTTTGTGGATTGATTCATAATTTAATATTAAAAAAAAAAAAAAAAAAAAAAAAAAAAAAAAATTACGCTTGGAAGTTGAAAATTTTTAAGAAATTAACTTACCAATCAATCAACAAAATAATACCAATTGCATTTAAAATATATTATTAAAAAAAAAAAAAAAAAAAAAAAATATATATATATATATATATATATATATGTAAAATCGAAGAGGAAAATAAAAAACATTTTAAATTTCATACACAATTTAACCTTTTGTGTTTACTTTTTTAATTAAAATAGTTTTCGAAAATTTTTAATTTACTTTAAACTTCGAATTTATAATAAATCCGAATAATAATAATAATAATAATAATAAATTTTATTACTATTATTATTACTTCTAAACTGACTTATTAACTACTAAAAAGTAAATAAATAAATAATAAATCAGTAACATTTTGTCTACGATAAAATTAAAAACAAATTTCAGTTTTTTTTTTTTTTTTTTTTATAAATGAGTAAAATTATTCGTATTTAGCGCATTCCTTTTCGCTCATACAAGACAGGTTAAATGATTTGTTGAATTTGAATAAAATGTCATGGATGTACTCAACTTTTTCATAATTGAATTATTATTTTTATAAGATTCATACCTAGCCGTCCGCAACACATTTTATATTTTTTCCTGTGACATTGCATTGCGGAAATAGGTAAGCTGAAATTTAAACGATCTGTTTAGTCCTTGCATTTGAAAAGATTTATTTAAATAGCGGCGATTTAAGCATGAAGGCGAAAAAACACTGAATAAATTTTCCGTGGGTATATAGCGCCATCTTTTGGCGATATTAAGAACAACAACGGAAACATTTCAACAGTGTATGCTACTGAATACCAGTTTTTCGAATGCGTTAGAAAATAATAATAATAATAATAATAATATAACTATTAATGATTTAAAGGAAAATTCACAGCAGAATGTTATTATTTCGAATAAATTTTGATTTTAATTTAACCAAATTGAATCAAACAAACCTAATTTTTATTCATTACCTTTTCTGTAAAACTAATGTTAAATGATAAATTCTGAATTTTATTTATTATTTACTTATTTATTTAGTTATTTAAACTTTTAAAATACAATAACTCCAACAATTGTACAGAATTTTTGTAAACTAAAAGAATTTTGAATTTTAAAAACGTTTCCATCCCCTTTTTTTAGAGAGTTTGCTTTAATGGTCGTAAATAATAATAATAATAATAACAAAAATAAATAAATAAATAAATAAAAAGATGAAATTACCATGAACATTTGAATTATCTTGATTATCATGAAATTATCATGAAATTATCATCAGCATAACAGCAGAACACTAATTTTTGTTGGAAAGCTATTTCTTTTCTTTTCATTTCTTTTTTCCTTCCCCCAACTGTATTAGTACTACTACTATAAAAGTTGTTAAATACGTAAAATTTGACACGCCTGCCAACTTCTACGCTTTCTAGTTACTAGAAAATGTAATAGAAAATTTTATTTTATTTAATCAATGAAAACTGATATAAATATGATAGATATTATATATATATATATATATATATATATATATATATATATATATATATATATATATAATCACATTAGAAAACACATTTTCCTTTGTAAAACGTACTGTATATATGCACGTAAATTGTACATGTCATATTAAATAATGTGTGCATTTATATAATACATCATAAATGTAAGTAAAATGTGCAGTATAAATGTACATACAGTACGTAAATGTATTGCATGTATTATAAAGGAACACATTTTGTAATGTAAATGTAAACTGAACAATATTGTATAGCACAATTACAAAATTACCAACTTTTACCCTTTTTGGCTACGGGTTAATTTCAATAGAAATTTTTATTTCATTATATATAATCTATTAAAATTTTTCGGTAGTTATAATCGAAAAAATTGCCAAATCGAAAAAATTGCCAAATATATATGTAACTATACCACAGGATTTTCCCCAGTTGTAATCCATTTTAGATTAGAAATTGTTTTCTTTAATGTAAAATGTAAAATGGCAGCATGTATTGAATTAGATTTTCTGCTTTTAATATATATCATAGATGCGAATACTTTAATTTTTTCCGGAGTATTTTTAGTCCCGCCTTTATTTCGTACCATTTTATTTGTAGAAAAATTTTCTCCAATGCTCCTTCCAATGCTTTCAAAAAATTTCTCTTCGATAAAATAAAAAAAAATTCTCTTTAAAAAGTAAGTCGTATGAAAAAAAAGGCGGGATTAAAAATACTCCGGAATAAATTAAAATGTTGGCATCTATGATATATATATATATAATGTTTCGCTTTTTCATTTTTATTAAGACTTTAATGAGTTTGTTCTTTTATCCCTTCAGTCTTCGCATCTAGTCTAAATAAGAGTATACGGGTTATTTATACCGTTCTTTAGGTATAGGTGCTAGTATACGTTCTTTGTGCTAGGTATAGGTCTTTTGATGTGTTCTATTATTACTATTAAAATGAAATGAACCCAAGAAAGCTCTCTCCCTATTAAAATAAAAACGAACGATACCTTTCCGTTAGCCGGTTATGAAATAATATTTTCATATCCGAACCTGAATGTTGATATTAAATTTGTCGTATTTTAATAAATTTACAGAATAAAAACTTATTGTTCATTAAATAAATAAACAATCAAAAGAATTTCTCACCCTAAAAAAAAAAAAAAAAAATGCATCTGTAATTAGAAATCTAATTCAGAAAATAAATGAGAGCAATATAAACATACATTTCAACACTACACAAGAAATTATAACTGTCGCTAAACATTTTTTAACCCTTTGCGGTGCAGGGTAATTCGGATCATTTAATATACACTGCAACCTGAATTTACGAACAAAATTAAAAGAAAAGAAATTTTAAATTTTCAGGTTGAAAAAAGGGGCTTTTTCTGCTATGTTATAAATGTAAATTTTTGCTAAAAAATTTCCGAGATGAGTTTTTGCACTTGAGCATTAAAATTGGGCGTTCCATCAGCGGGAACACTGCGACTGAAAGGGTTAAAACGTATAAGGTGTAGACAGGGCTCCAGGAATTTGAAAAAAAAAACAAAAAAAAAAAAAAAAAAAAAAACTGGTTACCAGCAAAAATCTTTGGTAGCCAATAAAAAATAACATATTTTCCCTTTAATCAATTATTATTACTATTATCATTTTAATTTTGAAATTTACTTGAATACAGAAATGAAAATTCTGTGTATAAAAGTTAAATATTAACTAGGACTGAATTATACGTTAGGACGCACCTATTTAAATCTAACATCCTGAAACCGGTTTTATTTTCTCCTGTGAACTGATACATTGTTTGGCATCGACACATCATTACAGTCGGTAACAAAAGTGTCCGAACACTAGCAAAACTGCCTATATAAAAAAAGTACACTTAATACTGTTTTGTTAAATAAATCTTTGTGGAATCACGTTCTTAGACAGACTAAGAACAGGATTCGACAAGGATTTATTTAGCAAAATTCCATTAAACGTACTTTTTTTATATACGAAGTTTTGCTAGTGCTCGGACACTTTTGTTACCGACTGTACACCAGCACGACAATTCAACACTGGGTCGCAAAGTACGTGTGAACGAGAGTGTTGTAAACTGCATCGATTCAACACTGGGTTGTAAAACATGCACGGTTGAACGCGATATAAGTTTCCTATTAGTATATTGATTCAAAACTGTCTTAGTTCAACATGACAGTTTGAGAAAAACACACGGATAACCGAGAGTCTCTGTTTTCCTTCTACTTGTCCCTTACACGAATTGATATGAACTAAACTGCAGTTTAGCATAGGTTTCTCACCAATTTTCTCACCAAAATAGAAAATTTTAAACTATTTAGTTTCCATTGAAAATATAGTCACCAGTTAAAATACATTGGCCGCCAATAGCGACCAGGGGACCGTATTTCACGAACCCTGTGTGTGGATATAACTAATACCGGTATACGAATTCTAATAATTCTGGCGCGGTGATGTAGGAATGTAAAAAATCGGGAAATTTAGAAAAAGGGAAATAAATTAGATTTTTTTTTTTTTTTTTTTTTTTTTTTGTGGTGGTGTGGGATGTCAGTGAATACGGCTTTCCTAATTTTGTACTCGCGTTCTATTATTTGTCACCACTACTATTAAAAAGAAATTTTTATTTAAATTTTAATTCTATAATATTATTTTTAAAAAACTTTTCTTGAAATTGTGATGTCAAAATAATAACATGCGGACAGTGACCAATTGTACAGGTCACCTTTTCTTTAATTCCCAACTGCGAAAATTCATCCTGGATTTTTTGAACAAAATTTTATTTTATAATTTATTAGGAAAAAAATTCCTTCATATTTTTACTTCTAATTTTGCTATTTACAGTAATCATTTGCAGTGCTTTTCTTTGATAGAATAATTCGAAGGTTCTTATAAAAAAAGGTATTGACGAATTCTTTTTAAAAATACTCTACTAGAAAATTTTAAAATTCACCCTAAATATTTTTTAGGAATTCTTTCTAACCAGACTGTAAAGCAAACGATGCTCTTACATATACAAAAATCTGGAGTGACTCCACTCGACTTTCCGAACATTGAGTAATTAACAGTTTTGTAGATAAAATAAAGAAAGAGGAGTTGTTAAACAAACAAAAGAGAGAAAACCATAATAGAGTGTTTGAGTATTTTTCTCCATCTATTACACGATGTTTTATTTAACGCTACTGAACTTTGAGCCCATAGATCATAATGATAAAGAATTTTTCGTTGTGTCCCTGTAAAAACCTATAAATGCTAGATTCACCAAAATGCTTATAGTTAGTGCAACAGTGATTTATAATACTCATATAAATTTTCAGCTCAATTCAATAAGGCGTTTAGATGCTATCGTACTTTTAAAAATTTAGTCCCATAGGCCATAATGATAAAGAATTTTTCTTTGTGTCCCTGTAAAAAAACTGTAAGTGCTAGATTCACCAAAATCTGTATAGTTAGTTCAACTGTGATCTATAACATGTGTACAAATTTTTTGCTCAGATTAATAAGGCGTTTAGACGCTATCACACTTTTAAAAATTTGGCCCCATAGGCATAATGATAAAGAATTTTTCTTTGTGTCCCTGTAAAAAAACTATAAGTGCTAGATTCTCCAAAATCTATACAGATTGAGTATTTGTGACCTATAATATGTGTATAAATTTTTTGCTCAATTGAATAAGGCGTTTAGATGCTATCGCACTTTTAAGATTTTGCTCCCATAGGCCATAATGATAAAGAATTTTTCTTTGTGTCCCTGTAAAAAAACTATAAGTGCTAGATTCACCAAAATCTATAGGGTTCGTACTATCTTACAATATGCGTACCAACTTTCAGGTTAATCGAACGAAGCGTTTAGACGCTAGCGTGTTCACTCACAGACATACACACATACACACATACATACACACATACACACACACATACATACATCATCGTAAAAATAGTGAAAACGGACTCAGGGGACCTCAAAACGTATAGAAACATCAAAATCTCGAATTCGGATTTTTGACATGATTACAATACTTTCCTCACTATAGTGTTCGGAAAGTAAAAATTTTATCCAGGGTGATTAGAGTATCACAAACATTTTTAACCCTTTTCAAGAAAGTTGAAGAGTGTTAATAATTTCAATTCGACTGTCTGTCAGCATTATAACTCCGGTAAATATTCATGGAATTTCTTGAAACTAATATATGCATAGCTGCCAACTTGTACTTTTTTCTGCCACCGGAAATTTTTAATTGAAATTTTTAATAACTTTTTTAACAGTTTTCTGTGATTAAACATAATAAAATTTTTTGCAAAGAAATACTGGTGGTAAAAAATCGTACAAGTTGTCACCTATGTATATGTTATTCAAGTTCACTATGGGATGTTCCCTATTGAAAATGGGGGTAAATACCACCACTGGTTTGTATACAGGGACACTCGAAATTATTTCAAAGCACTGAATTATATTTGAGGGGTAAATCTATAAATCTTATTTTAATACCTTTACTTTATGCAAATAATAATGATATTGACTATATTATTGATAAGGGAAAAAAAATCTTTGGAACACGGATAAATAGCATTAAGATTTACGAGGCCACACAAAAATATTCAGGTACATTAGGGGCTATACTTGGAAATTGCTGGAATTGCATTTTCGTTTTATTAAGCATTTTGAACACTTTCTAAAAATGTTTAAAAGTGATTAACAATTCAGTTACTCAAACTGCAAAGTTGCCAACTTTTATAATTTATTCCGGAGCATTGTTAGCCCCGCCCTTTTTTCACACGGGAAATTTTAAAGAATGTTTTCCCCTTATTTAAAAGTTGTCACATATTAAAGAGAAATATTCTATGAAATTTCTGGTACGAAAAGAATGCGGAGTTTAAATTGCTCCGGAACAAATTATAAAAGTTGGCAACTCGGTAACTGTCTCTTTTTTTTATTCTTCTGTCTGTCCACTAGTCTATTTGTGCGTCTGTGCACCATCTAGCGTCTGTAAACATATTCAGATTTCCTTCAAACGGTTATATATGAATTGAATTCAGTGTCGAATGTTCCCTATTTAAAATGGCGTAAATAGCACGGCTGGTTTAGGTGTAGGCACACCCAAAAGAATTCCAGTGTATTGCGTTCTATGAGTGGCATTTTTATAAATCACATTTAAATAACTTTGTACTGCATAAATCGTAATGAAATTGACATTTATTATTCATATGGTGAAAAAAAAATATGTTTTCTATAGAATATGGTATATTTTGCGTTAAGATTTACAGGGTCATACTAAAATATGCAAATACATTAGAACTACAATTGGAAATTACAGTAATTGTATTTCCGTTTGTGTTAAGCGCTTTTAACACTTTAAAACGAATGATTATGAATTCAATAAGTGTGTATGCTTGTCTTCCTGTCTGTCTGTCTATCCTTTACGTATTTACGTAGGCAAAGTACATTGAATATTAAAAGATGCAATGAGTACGTACAGTTAGAAAGTGCTAAACATATATGGGAACCGCGTGATTTTTGTTCATGTTTTATGTTTGCAATGATTGGTAAAAAATTGTCCTACGCTGACATACTAAATTCTGAAAAATAGCGCGGCAGTGCCTTCTATTGAGTGATGTACACCGAAAGATAGTCAGCAATAACTTAAGTCAATGTTCAATCAAATATGAACTTATATTGCATTGTATCTATTAGTTCGTGAGATACAGAGTTCACAAAATTTTATGAAACACACACACACAGAGATTTCCTAAAAAGTATCAAATCATGTTTAGGAAACCTCAAAACTTGTAAATCCGTTGAAAACCGGAGGTCGAAAATTTTCTACGTATCCAAAACTTTAATTGTTTATAGAAGAAATTTAAAAAGTTCTATTTTAACATAGAATCAACATGGAAAAATAAAAAATAATCATTGGATTTCTAATGAAAGTACTCCATTTTAAAACGCATTCATACGCAGGAGATAGTTCAATATATACAGAAAAAACATTTTTGATATTTTGATAAGTGAAAAGAATTCGAAATAAATATAATACAAAAATTTGCAGAAAAACTCGAGATACATTTAACAACATAATTTTTATTGCCATGCAAATTTTTTCAGCAACCAAGAAGTAACGTTGCAATTAAATCAGTTGTTTTACGAATATTAAGCACAGTTCAAAACGCTTCCCGATTTCCAAATGCGCAATATGATAGTTGTCAGAAATGGCACGATTCTGCTCAGTAACGAAGTAGAGTAATTCATTCCGCACATAATGGCGGATGAGACAGCTATTTTCAACATGACTAATGATGGCAGCGAACGTCTATTAATTTTATGATTTTTAGTTATTGACTACTTTAAGTCACCATTATAGAGAAGCACTGCCTATTAGAGTTTCTAGATGCAAGCTTGTAAACTTTTAGGATTTTATTTAAAAGAAACACAACCAACAATTTTTTATAATATTTTACAATGGAATGAACTCTTTGAAGCAAGTCAGGGTGTCGGTATTCGAATTTTTTCCCCTGATTCTCCCAGCAGTATATTTATATAATAATTTTTTGCTTAATTAATTGGGGAAACTTGCTACTAAAAAATCTGAAAGAAAATACTGGTTTGAAGAATCAGGGAAAATTTTTCGACAGTCGGCATTTTGATGGTGCATGTTTTAAGGCTCGCAAATGCTCGAAAATTTTTACGCTTTTTTTAATGTATACACCGCTATTTCAGAACAGCAGAGCTGCCAACCTAATCCGTTGGATTGTTAGTACCGCCTTTTTTTCTGCACCACTGAATTTTTAGAGTATATGTTTCTTGGGCGCGGAGAGCCCTGTATATTGTGTACCACGTAGCTTTTATTCTCTTCAAATGTATTTAAGATAAATTAAGGGGGGGGGACCTAAAAAAAGACTGGTGTGGAAAAAGAGGCGGGGACTAACAATCCTCCGGATTAGGCGTGCAGCTCTGGAACAGGCATTTAAAAAAATATATTACAGCCTTAAATCCTGTAGAAAAAATTTCTATTTAGAAATAGTGGTGACAATATAAGACGTGTGTATACGTTTAGGGACGCGAAGAGCCCTGTATATTGTGTACCACGTAGCTTTCATTCCCAACTGCTATGATTCATCAAGGAACGTTTTAGCAAGATTTTACTTTATAAACCTAGCGGGGGGGGGGGGGAATCATTTATTTCTTTACTTCTAACTTTAATTGATATTTTTATTGGCTATCGATATTAAATGCAAATTCAAGACAGACAATAATTCTTATAGTTTTTGTATGCGTTAATTATACTTCTTACTATTGTTAATGCTTTTGAGCATGGTGGCATGGAAAACATACCTCATATTCAAGTTTTTCCTGGTTTATTATATGCCGTAATTTTTAATGGTTTATGCCATAATTTATAATGATTTATTATATTTATTATATTATTTACTTTGTTGATGCTTGAAATTGTTATCTAAAATCAAATACTTTTATTTAATATTTGTATTAATTATTATATAGCATAATAATAAAAATAAAATGTGTATGTGATTTTTAATAAAATCTGCTCGTTAAAGGGTTAATCGTATGGTCAAGACATATGACAAGATAAAAAATCTGACTTACACCACATTTCAAAAACTCTACCTAAGTTCTCTAAATGAAAAAAAAAAAAAAAAAAAATGTTGCCGAAGTAGGCATTTTAGAGATTACGCAAATCGGAAAGGAAAATAATAATAGCGTAAACAATTACATATATTTATTTATACTTTCTCTTACCCATAAGGTAGAGAAAGTATTTCGAACGCGAGATTTTGTTATATTTACACGTCTTGAGGTCCCCTGAATACGAAAATCATGTTTTTAGCAAATGGTCTGTGTGTATGTCTGTGTGTGTGTCTGTGTGTCTGTGTGTGTGTGTGTGTGTGTGTCTGTCTGTTATCAGCATATCTCAAAAACAAATTATGGCAGGAAGTTCAAACTTGGTATTCTAAATGTGTATCATATAGGGATGCTACAGTAAGCTTTTCGTTAACATCAAGCAAATGGTTCATGTACAGGGACAATCAAGAGAATTCTAATACATTACGTCTATGGGGGACATTGCAGGTAAGTAGAGTTTGACGTCTATAGACTACACTAAACCAAATGAAACGAATATATATTTTTTTGTAATAGAGATAGTTAACTGGGAAAGGAATGTGTATGTAGGTGCCTCGCCTCCCCCCCCTGGGGGGGAAGTCCCTCCTCGAGGCGAGTAAATTTTCATGATGGGTATCTTTCAAAAGAGCTCGCCAATACCTTTAAAACGAATGGTTGAACCATCGATCTGCGATAATTTAAAACAAAGTTATCGATTTTTTTTTTTTTTTTTTTTTTTTTTTTACTTTTAACGAAAAAAAAAAAAAAAATTTTTCCCCTTCTTTTTAATGATGAGAACAAAATGGACTTTTTTTTTTTTTTTTTGGATATTTGGTGTTATACTACTTCTCTAATATGGAAATCGTCTGCATTATCATAAAGGATAATTTTTTTAAATAATAATTTTAATAAATTATTTTTAAAAAACAGAATTATTTTTTAATAACCGAATTAAATTCTATATAAATGTAGGTGCATTAATGAAACGGGGGTTGACGGCGGCGGTAGCCCTCCTCACACAGAACTAATTATCATATAAAACTCTCCCGAAGCTTAGTTTGAATTGTTTAACAGAGGTTTACATAATAGTACTCGTTATCTTACCTCTTAATCTCCAACCTGTATTTAGAGTATTAAATTTCAGGGTAAGAGAAAGTCGTGTGAGTGACACACCAGATTATTTAATTTGTGATTAATCTGTCGATAACTTTATTTAAATATATTTTTACGAATTTCTTTGATGCAGTGCTGCAATTTTGTATATCGTGTAATTTGTACAAAATGAACATTTATCTTGTCCTATTTTTAATTCTTTTTATGCTATTAATTTCTTTACTCAATATCACATACTTACATAATATACATATATATATATATATATATATATATATATACATATATATATATATACGAAGGTGTTTCAAATGCTTTTTCACTCTTGCAATTCTGAGCTTTGGCGATAACGACAACTACTAAACTGGGCCTATACTACTCAAAAGACATTGTAGGCTTTTCGGAAAAAATGAAGCTTCAGTGTTAGTAATTTGCTTAATGCTGAATATATATTTTTATTTTTAGCCTATTATATATCATATAAGGTAGAATTTTAAAACATTGATCAAGAGTTTACACACACTGTTAAAAAAAAAAAAAAAAAAAAAAAAAAAAAAAAAAAAACCTCTGCAATAATGAAGCATTTTCTTCCAACAAATACAGCAAAGATTGTCTCATTTTTTTACAGCTAATGGGCTCTTCCCACCTGACGTCAGAGGTCACATGATAGAGGAAAAACAAATAGCAGACGAAGTCTTGTTTATCTATAGCGATTGCTGAAATAACATGTTTTCTATTCTTATTTTTGATCAATCGTATATAATCTGTGTTATTTTTTATACATCATCATTTTTAATCCATTTTATATCATTATTCATCATCTTTTGTTTGTTGTATACATTTACAATCATCATTTAGTTTATATTTGTTACTGATGTTCATGAAGAACATGTTAAAACTCTGATTTTTGGTACTTAAATCAGTGACAGTGCAGTATTGCAGTGCGTAAATCCATTTAGACCAGTAACTAAGTTAATTAACTTGTTGTAACACCTTTATGCAATAAAATTAAATGAAAATATTTTAAAATTCAAATTATAATCCATAAACATTCCACAAGAACAAGCTATTATTTATTGCTAGATCAGTTAATGTAACAGTTACACTAGAACATACAAAAATCGATTCTTACAGTTGAAAATAAATAAACACATAAAGTGTTTTTAAAAAATTATTAAATTTACAAATATAACTATTCTACTGTTTAAAAATGCACAATATTACTTTTATTTTATTTTATATTAAATATTAACACTTTTATTCTTAAGAACAATATTTAATTGAATTCGATTCTCAGAATTTGATTATTCGTTCTCCTCTATCACATGATTGAGCAGACTAAACTGGGAAGAGTCCATTCATTAAAACCAGTTGAAAACTGATTACTTCATAGTGTGCCATAAATCGATTACGAAAATTTCCCAAAAGGTTTTCGTTGAGTATCACATGACTTATTAACCAATCAATATCGACTTTGATCTAATCTGTTTTTTTTTTTTTTTTAACGCGAAGTATGAAAAAACACGAAGATCACAGGCCTATTTGGTAGAGTGCTGACTTCCAGAACAGAAGACTTTGAGTTCGAATACCGGACGGTGTATGGATGTTTGGTGCTCGTATGTGGGAAACGAAAATTTTTGCGTTATGTACTGAACCCTGCGCATATATGTAATAATTTCTGAAAATGTTTTTACAGCCAACTGCTAAAATTACGTGAGTAAAATGTACAGCATTTTTCCCCTGCACACTGTAAAAATACAGCACAATGAGTAAGCAATTCTTTTTACAGGACATTAGGCTGTAATTTTCCACAGAAAAGTTTTACAGCGCACTGTTGAATGAGGAATATCCATATCCCGAGATATTGCACGAATACTACTGCTAACAAATTCTCAGCAATTGCAATCGCATCTTACTCAATCACGACATTCCAGATGCCAGAAGACCCTGCCCAGGCTTCATTGCAAAGGTTTCTAGTGACTTCTAAAAGCACAACTATTCGGCAAAGGTTTTTAATGGTACCAGAAACAGAACGCCAAATTTTTACCTGTCGAAATATTCGTTGTTGCCACCTTTAGCCATTTTTGGCTACCGAATATTTTTACTCGTAATAGAAAATTTTTATTGTTATAAAACGTACGAAATTAAGATGTAATTTCATGCACTGAATTTCTTTTGTTTTTATATTGTTACAAAACAGCAAATAGATATTTATATATGTATGTATTATTATGCATGAAAACTACAGATCAGGTAAGTAAGATAAATATCGCTTACCTTGCATTCAGTTCAGAATTAATTGGTCACTCCACTCCTCTTGATTAGATATGCATCTCGTTAATTTGTTAATTTTCAAAATATCCTTTTGTTCAGCCTCTGCACATTTATATTTGATGTAATTTCCATCTTGTAACTTAATTTTAGATGTGTGTATTTATTTTGTGATGAAAAATGTACTCTATAGTAGGAGTACAAATAATTTTATTTTTACACGCCAGAAATGACGCGTCTTTATCGGCTGAATTTTACATTGCAACTAACTAAAATAGCTTGAGTTACAGAAAGCGAAGAACACTAAATAGAATAGAAAAAAACAAAAATAATGAATTAAAATATGATATTATACATAGTTATAACTGGGAACATCATTATATTGATAAACAAACGGATAATAAGTAATTAGTGTCTAGAGAAAAAGAGTTTGAATGTTTATGGTTTTTCAGTCTCTAGAAAAGATTCAGTGCAGTTACTGTCAAAAGTTTCATTCGATATATAATTGAGTCCTGTGATCGTTCAGAGTATGGCCTTGAACACTGAGTAACGTATTATTAGAATTGCACAAAAAGAGAGAGGAAAGATTCACGGAGATTAATTTTGATAAGTGATTTATAAACAGTGTTAATTGGTTTCGAGTGGGCGAGAATAATGGCAGATTGGATGATAATTTCATATGTACTTCAACATTTATATAATTCTGCAACAGTTTTCACTGTTTAAATGAAATAAAATTTCTATTAAAATTTTCCTACCGAAATATTTTAATAGACATGTTTTACATAAATCTGTAACAGACTGATTAAACGAAATAAAATTTCTATTAAAATTTTCTGGTAGCCAAAATAGACCAATCTTCGCCACTATGGAACAACTTTGTTGGTGACAAAAGCATAGTTATTTTCTAATAAAAGTTTTTGAGAAGCAAAGCTCAATCAAAAGTTCTGATACCTTATCAAACCTTCGACAAAAAATGGTATATATATATATATATACCTGTACTGATAAGTATAAAGGATTTAAGTCCAAAAATGTCGATTTTGAGTTAAGTGCATAGTCAGACTCAGAAAACAATTCTCTATCGATTGGTATAAAGGATTTAAATCCATGTCATTTAGTCTTTGAGAAAATCATTGGTAAAAGAGATTCAAGTCAGAAATTTAGCAATCATGTTTGTATATATTATATACGTATAATATATTATATACGTAAATTTGTTAAAAATAAACAAACTTCATAATTAAATGTATGTAGTTTATTCACAAAATTGTACATTACGATAATATCCTGGTTAAAACTGTATTGGACGGTAAGTTTTTGCACAAAATTTTTTAAACTTTATTTTTCGTCTCCTGAAAAATCAAGAATATGGACTTAAATCCTTTATACTTATCAGTACAGATATATGTTTTGAAAAGACTAGAGCGTTTACAGTGACGCCCGGATGGGACCACCAAACATCTAGAATGCAGTGATCTGAAGATATTGCGACTGTTGTTCAGCTGGCAACAAAATATGTGTATAACCATAGCCTCCCAAATTAGATGCCTGTCGCGTGGTTCGGAAACTTGGCAACAGTTGAAGCGGTAGACAGAGCCACCTGGTACAGATTGCGCGACTTTTTTATTCAACAGTCACCAAAAGTTTTTAAAAGTGGGATATGATGTACATAAAAGACGAATAGAATCGGAGAAACGTCGATTATATATATCATATATCACTTCTTAAAATTATTGGTGACAGTTGAATAAAAAAGTCGCGCAATCTGTACCACATGACGTTGTCTACCGCTTGAGCTGTTGCCAAGTTTCCGAGCCACGCGGAAGGCATCTAGTTTAGGAGGCTATGCCTGTACATTAATACTTTCGCGACCACTGACGTAGATTCACGTCATTTGAAAATCTCTAACTCCACCAGTGGGTGTTTCTTTCGCAATTTGTTTGTTATTTAATTCCTAAAAATATACCCAATATTCCTATTTGTATTACAATATGCAATGGATATAAATGCTGTGATAAGAAAGGGTACAACTATAATGCATATCCATTTTTAATATAAATGTGAATACGGAGAATTTTTTTTTTCTGAAATATTGAAACGAAGGAGAATAACGTTCACAGGCGGTCCTTACTGTGAAAAAGACAAAAACATGCGGTCGCGTAAGTGTTAATCCTTTAACTACGGTGGTCGTCAATAAGCGGTCTATCATATCTGCCTTATATTCATGGCGGTTGTCAAAAGATTATTTTCAGGTATTATTTTCTGTAAATTATCTTAATACACCTTTCCCATTTAAAAATTGATGAAGGTTCACTTTTTTTTGCGTTTGACGTTGTTTTTGTGTGTTATTTTACCCGTAGTTAAAGGTCTAATAGAGATTATATTTCTGTAGAATAATTTTTTCTCATTTGGACATGGTTACTGATGGGAAATTCTACAAGGTGATTAAAATTAAATTTACGATTTCAAAGCGCTATAATTTTAAAACTACCCATCAGAGCAATTTGATATTTCACCAGGGCAATCGTGAGGCAATGAAATTTTGTTTGGGGAGGAAAAAAGTAGTTCCAACATGTTCCTATAGGTGGCGCTGTCAGGAGAATGTCAGGGGGAAACACCTAAATGGACTCATTAAACACAGGAGTGTTTGATGTCTATTGTGTTAGCAACAAAATGTAATAGCAAGAAACAATAGACTTCAAGGGTTTACTACAATTTTTTTAACAAAAGACAAGAATACGTGTTTACAACGGAAACATTCATAGTGGAAAGAGAAAAAGAGGAGCTTCATGAAGCAAATACTTTACGAATAATAAACGGCACATTTTGGATTTTTTTTTCTTCTTTGTTTAGCCAAACAAAATTTCATTGCCTCACGATTGCTTTGGTAAAATATCAAATCGCTCTGATGGGTAGTTTTAAAATTATAGCATTTTGAAATCATAACTTTAATTATAATCACCCTGTACATAGCAGTTTAGTTTCTGGAAAAGAAGATGTCTTCAGCACCACACATAATGTACCACCACTTTATTTTTATTTTTTTTTCCACAGATTTAATTTCGCCAGCATACGAAGTCAATAATACTCGTGTTTATCTATTTCTTAAAATAAAACGTCTAGGTTGTAGTATTCTTTCTCTGACATATCTGGACACGAAGTGCAGTTTGTTTGTGTTTGAGTGAAAGACGACTCTATAAATGGCAGTAGGTTTCCGACAGCTCCAGTGAACTGGAAAATTGCACATTCAGTAAAGAAACTCTTCAGGTAAAAAGAAGATATATATATATATATATATACTATAAATCAGTGTTTATAGGTAATACAACTAAGAATCGGTCTCTTTGATGTAGCTTTTTCATTTTGTGTGTGTGTTTTTCTTTTTTTTTTTTTTTTTCATTAAAAAAAAATGTTCTGGAAGACTTATTGTTTTAAGTGGCATTGTGAGAATTATTTTTTGAATTTGAAAGTTTTTACAATTATGTATATTACTTATTACTTATTACTTTCTTTTATATAGTACAGAAAGAATTTTTTAATTCTGATTTTCGAAACTGAATTTTTGATATAATTACCGTAATTTCTGGTAGATAACCCGCAGGTTATATTATAAAGTTTTGCACCAGAAATTTCAATTGATAAATAAATTTATATTTGTACGAACTCTTCCTTCGAAAAAGTATAAATTTCTCTATTAAATAAAATTTCTGGTATAGAAATGACATATCTTACCTGCGGGTTATCTACCAGAAATTACGATACATGTTTTACGATGAGAATAGGATTTTCAGCGGCTAGTTTCTGTGTGCTACTGTTACAGCATAACTCAAAAACGAATATTGGCAAGAAATTTAAACTAACTATTCTAAATCTTTATCACATGGCGATATTATTTGAAACTCATTATTGAATTTAGATATAAATGGTTCGTATACGGTGGCACAAAAGTATTCAAATATTTTACGTCCATACACGAATTTCTCATTAGAACATTTTTACTTGTTTAGATTTCATTAATTATTGTAGAATAATCATATATTTTTTATAAATGCAAAACAGAAGTTCCAAAAAAAATACATTTTGAAATGTATTCATTATTCGTTTACAGGGCCACACAGAATAATTCGGACTATGGATGGAAATTTCTTGAAGGTCATTTTCACCCTTTAACGAGCTATGGTAAATATTCTACCACAAAGCCATCAATTTTAAAATGGGGAAGTCGTGGTGAGCTAATTTTACTATGCCTGCCGTTTTTACTCCGATAAAATTCATGAAGGAAGAAAAGAAAAGAACAAGGGTCGCACTCTGTGTTCAAGCTGAATTGATTACCATTAGAGAGGCGCTCACTTGGTTAAAGGATGCAAACTTCAATACTGTTGCTATTCTTGCTGACAGTCTCTCTTCCATTCAGGCCTGCAGAAACCTTTATCCTCGTACCACGTTAATTCAGGATGTCCTGGACCTTATTCAGACCTGTGATTGTAATGTGGTAATTAAATGTGTTAGAGGACATACCGGTATTTTGGGTAATGAAATTGCTGATTTCTTGGCCAAGAATGCGTGTGTTACTGGTAATAGAGTGGTTATTCCCTATCCTAACTCACTCATTAAGGAATTTTTGAACAATGATCTGAAAATTGCCTGGCAGCATGAGTGGGATTGCTCGGATAATGGCAGACTTTCTTTTAATATTTTTCCAACTATTTCTCTTGATTTCAAACTAAAGAATCAAGTTCTCTATTACTTTGCTACTGGTCATGGTGCTTTTCCCCATTATCTGCACTTTAGAGTTAAAAAAAGGGACAGCCCAAATTGTCCTTGTGGCTCTCTTGAGGACTCTAGAGCCCTTAAATAAAATAATAGGCCGGCGCATCACCGCCATTTTTTTTGCCTCCGAAGAGGACAGCATTCCCGCTTGGCGTCCTTATCGCTTCCCTAATGATTTTAAGAAATCTTGATCTGAAGCTAATCCGGTCAAGATAAGAGCAATAAGCAACAATAATATTCCTAAAAACACATTTTTTTCACAGTACATTCTCAGGATGTCATTTTATTCTGAGGATATCCTATGGATGTACGATGTGTTGTTAGGGCGGTTTCTGTTTCTTTTACAAAATGTCGCCAAAACTCAAATACACAGTAATAGAAGGTCTGTGAACACTTTATATTCACTTCTTGAATGATTATAGCAGTTTATCGCTAAACAAACTTCCCTATGATAGTTTACTTAGCTAAAATTATGAAATATAATAAAACAAGTTACTCTAAAGTAACGTAAGACGATAAAAAAAAGTTTGTCGTTTGTCTATCAGAGAAACCCACTGGGTACATGTGGCAACCCTAAGGCAGCAAAATGCCTGATGCGCCAGCTCGTATATATAGGACTCTTTGCATTACCTGACGACAAAGTGTTCTTTTTCAAGTCAATTTATTAAGAGGGACACTGTGGAAGGTCTTGGTAATTATTTACTGAGAATCGACAATTCTAGATTCTGGTGTAAACGTGCCGCTTCCATCTATAATCACTTGAACGAATGTCTTACCTTTATTACTTATAAATTTTAGGTCTCTGTTTTATTCCGAATGTTATAGTGTTCTGTTATTGCTTATTTGTAATTTTTATGTAGTTTTAATTCTAGTTCTCGTATTTTTATATATTTTAGTTTTATGTTCTAAACTTTGTATTTTATCTTTAGTACTTTATTTAAATGTATTTTATTTGTTTCATACTCTGAATTGTTTAATATTTAATGTCGTATTCAACCTTTTTAATCTTGTAATTTTTTAGCTTTGGTAATTTTAGCTGTATTGTATTTTTTTGTATTTTAAATTTTGTACTTATTGCTGTTATAAAATTGTTATTGTATTTCGGCTGTTTAGCTTTCTCACTTTTTGGTTTCTGAATTTTTGCTGTTTTTAACTTGTATCCGTGTATTTGTTTTCTTGCTGTTTGATAACTTTTATTGTTCGGCTGTTTTAGTCTTATTATCTTTTGCTTTTGTATTTTAAGTTTCGTATGTTTACTTCCATGTGACTTTGTATTCTTGTTCTTTTCAAATAAAGTTCCGCTGGTTTTCTGGGTCCGTTCTCTTGGTTGTGTTTTGGCTGGGTGGTGGATGTTTCTTTTTCCGGCCACCCTTGGGCCCTCGGGCCGGCCATAAACTTTCGGGTTGGTCGGCGCTTTCGGGGGTAATCTGTGTTGATTCCTTTTTTTTTCTCAAAGTCTGTTTATAAGGCCATAGTAAGTAATTTTACCAGAAAAATAGGTGCTTAGAATAAAAAGTAGGCGTGGAAAGGTAGCTTACCACGCCTTTCTCATTTAAAATTAATTTTTTGGGCGTTAAATATACTTCTCATGGCCTTATAAAACATTAAAAATCAAATTAATTTTACCTAAGCTAAATGGAATTCTTTTCTTATTATAACTCTCAATACCAAAAATATTTTAATATACCATTACTACAAATAAACGGCCCGTTAGAGGGTTAAGCCGTGTTCTCCCCCCCCCCCCCCCCATTTATTTATTTATTTATTTTTTGCAAAATTTCAATAAATTACATGAAGAGTATAGAATTGATAGGCAATATACAAGACTGTCGAAAATTAATAATAATAATGACCCTCATCTGTCATGAACGATTCCTGTTAGACCGCTTCAAAGCAGAAACTTTTGGCAGCCATTTTTTTTTCCGTTTGTTCAATTCAACTTACGGAAACATACATATCATTTTCATACATGTTTTGTATCGCACATATCTTCTTTATTTTCTCTAAAACCTTGAAAAACTATTCAATTGTAATGTTTAAATGTCTAAATTAAATATAACGGATCACTGGCTATTATAAACATGAGCCTATAAATAGAATTATGTAACTTCATGATTATAAACAACGCAATACCAAATAAAAACAAACCAAAACTGTTGCCATTCAGAAAATACAAATTCCAAATGGACAACTCTTTAATTCCGCACGAACGATTCTTTGACTGTTTCATTAAAAAAATGCTTAAATTATTTTTAAAACATATTAAAGCCTTAAAAATCTTAAAATATTTGTAAAAACTTTTTTAAGCCTTTAAATATTTTTATCAAGCTTCATTGTTTGTTTACATTGTAAGGTATGGTTGGCGTCGAGTTTAGTACGTAAATGCCGCCAGTTGATTTTAGTTTTGAAATTAGTGTGAAGTGATAGTTGGGATAGAATGTTTGGTTGGGCAAGTAAAAGTCACCAGTTGAAATGAGTATTGAAAGTAGAGTAGTCTAAGGTAATAATGTCGAGTCAAGGAAAAATGTTCGGTTGAGAATGAGAAAGTCCCTAGCTGGATCCTGGATATTTTGTCGATGTTGTGGAAGAGATAGCTAGTTGGAGGTATCGAGTAGAGGTGAATTTGGGTTAACATGGAGTGTCTGTAGTCATTGGACAGTTAGTTAGAAAATTTGAAAACAGGATCTACGATAGTCTTAAAAAAAGTATTTTGGTAAAATGAAGTGAATCGTTTTTTCTTATTATGAGGACTTTAAATACGCAAGCGAAGTGATGACGTCACTGGCCGTTCGTGGATACAAGAAAAATATTTACTATGTTAAACGCCCAATTGATTTTTCGTAAAAAATTATTAAAAATCGAGGGAAATTATTTCCCGATTTTAATCTCCATATTTAGGTATAGATATGTATTAGTTATCATGTGCATGAGTTAGATTACGTTGTTTTTGTTCTAAAATTGATAAAATTTTAATTTTAAATTTAAAAACTCTAGATAAAAAAAATGGCAAACTTCCATATTCCATTGAAAACATAAACATTTCATTTCAAAGGATGATATTAACACAATAAATATCCAACTAATATACTAATTAAAAGGAAAATGGTAAATATTCTATCATAATTTGAAGTGAAATTTGTTTTCAAATGTCTAAATAAAGTAACTGATATAAGATACTAATATGTTGCAGCGGAATAGATTTGATATCGGTCATCCTTGGCAGAAAAAAAAAAATATATATATATATATATATACATATATATATCGCCAAATTATCTGGCGAATATAATTTAATTCCTTTCAAAAATCATGGTTATTTTAAAAACTTATATTAAGAGAATAATGAATAATATGAAAGAATATTTCGCACAATACATATTACGAAAATATACATCTGGCATGTATATTTTCTTAGCACGTTTTTGATCGCCAAATACAAAACCGCTTAGGACAACAGAGTTTTGAAATTTAAAATTAAAATTTCGTCAATTTGACAGCAAAATAACTAAATCTACCACATGCACATGATAACTAATACATATATATATACCCGAATATGGGAATTAAAATCGGGAAATAATTTTCCTCGATTTTTAATAATTTTTTACAAAAAATACAATGGACGATTAACATAGGAAACCTTTAAAATATTTAAAAATCATTACGTCTCGTAGTAAAATTATATTTTAATCACATTAAAACTGAGACAGATAATACATATTAAAAATATACATTTTAAAATATTAAAAACACAAAAACATAAATTTAAACGTTTCGAGCCTATTACAGGCTCCTCATCAGTATAAACATCAAGTGCAAATGATGAGATGAACAACAGACTTTATGTGAGTACAACGTATTCATCAGGAACTGCGCATGCCTCATTAAGTGGAGAAAAATGTTGATTTGTGTACCAGCCCTCCAGGAAAATTCTTGAGTGATAATTTAAACAATTAGATACGATTATTTTAGTATTGTTAAAATCAGGTAAATGGTCAGTTTCTATGGCATGTTGTACTATTTTTGAATGTATATCACAGTTTTTGAAATTTGTTTTATGTTCCTTAATTCGAGTATGAAGAGAACGGCCAGTTTGACCAATATAAACTGAACTACAAGATTTACAAGGGATATTATAAACAACACCAGTACGGGAAAAAGGGGGGATACCAGTTTTAAAATTTGAAAGGAAATTACGAATTAGAAATTGAGGTTTATAGGAAACAGATAAATTAACAGTGCGTAAAACTTTGGCAATAGATTCAGAAATATTTTTATGGTATGGAATAGTAACAAACGATTTAGGTGAATTAGATGAATTAGTTTTATGATTATCCTTATTAAAATCATACTCTTTTAATTTTCTTTTAAGCCAGCGAGAGGGATAGTTATTACGCTTTAAGTCTGAAAAAATCCTTTTCAATTCCAACTGGAAAAGTTCATCGGTACTGCAACATAATTTTGCGCGGTGAAGTAACGTATGAAAAACAGCAGATTTATGTGAAGAAGGGTTAACTGAATTAAAATTTAAATATTGGCCTGAAAATGTAGGTTTCCTATAAACAGAAGTAACAAATTTAGAATAAGTATCAGAAGATGAACGCTCAATTAAAATATCTAAGAAAGGGAGTTTATTATCTTTTTCTTGTTCTAAGGTAAACTGAATTGAAGGATTAACGGAATTAGCATATTTAAGAATATCAGATACATAATGATTATCAGTGATTATAAAAACATCGTCCACAAATCTACGCCAAAAATAAATTTTTTTATGTAAATGAGAATTAATTTGATTTTCAATAAACTGCATGACTATTTCAGCAACTCTAACTGAAATGGGGGAGCCCATAGCAGTGCCATTAATTTGTTGGTAATAAGAATTATTAAAACTAAAACAGTTGGAAGTTAAACAAAAAGAAATAAGTTCAATTAAAGTATCAGTATCTAAATAATTGTTGAAAGAAATGTTATCGCAAGATTTTCGAATAATATCACAAGCATAAGGGATAGGGATAGATGTGAACAGAGAAACAACATCTAGTGAAATCATTAAACTATCAGAGGGAACATTACTTTGTTTTAAATCATCAAGAAAGCTATAAGCAGAAAGTATACTAAACTGGGAATTCAATGTAAAAGGTTTAAGATAATCAGACAGAAAACGAGATAAATTATACAGTGGGGATTTAGAATAATCTATAATTGGACGAAGAGGAGAATCTGGTTTATGTATCTTTGGTAAGCCATAGAAAATAGGTGCTGAACCGGAGTAACATCTCAAAGTTTTAGCTGTAGAATAATTCGTTAGTCAAATAATTCAAGTTTTTCAAATTTACTAATTAAACTGTTCAATTTTCTCTGGATGGCAGGGGTATTATCTTTATTAAGCAGTTTATATGTAGAATTATCATTTAATAAAGTTAAAGCTTTCTTTTCATAATCATGCCTATCTAGAATAACTGTAACACGGCCTTTATCTGCACGAGTAACAACAATTGAAGGATCACTTGACAATTGTTTCAGGATCTTTACTTCGGATGAGTGATGAGGGGGAGTATCATATGAATTACGCAACAAATTTTTCGAAATTTCAGTTCGTATGTGGTGCTTATCTTGCACAGAAAGTCTATTAACATGAGGTTCAATAGCAGCTAAAAGCCTAGGAACATCAACTTTAGGTCTACCAATAGAATAATTCAAACCACGATCAAGAATTGACAATTCATTGTCCGAAAAATTACGAGACGACTTATTCAAGGTCCAAATAGGATTATGATGAGGAGGAGAGATCTTGGCAAGCGATGACTTGGATACCAAATTATTAAATTTCTTAAGAAGCTTGGCCCGATGGCGATCTTGTAACGTCTTGCTTTGAGTAGATAAATAGTACAAAACTCCATTACGATCATAAGAATCAAGTGAGTTAAGTAATTGAGATAACTGTAAATGCAGAAGCTTTCGAGCTGATTTTAAAGTAGCAAAATTAAGCGAAATAGCCGCTGAAATAAACCGCAAACTTGATCGAAAAGCAATCCTTTTACCAAATTCAGAATTCACAAGAATTTTAACTTTAAAGGAAACCGGGATAACATGAGCTTTTTTACAATTCAGGAGAAACTCTTTCAGACAATTCAGGCGTACAATTTTCGAAGAAGTCCTTGAACATAAACTCAAACATTTGCAAATTGACGATCCATATTTACTTTTAAAATATTTAAAAATCATTACGTCTCGTAGTAAAATTATATTTTAATCACATTAAAACTGAGACAGATAATACATATTAAAAATATACATTTTAAAATATTAAAAACACAAAAACATAAATTTAAACGTTTCGAGCCTATTACAGGCTCCTCATCAGTATAAACATCAAGTGCAAATGATGAGATGAACAACAGACTTTATGTGAGTACAACGTATTCATCAGGAACTGCGCATGCCTCATTAAGTGGAGAAAAATGTTGATTTGTGTACCAGCCCTCCAGGAAAATTCTTGAGTGATAATTTAAACAATTTGATACGATTATTTTAGTATTGTTAAAATCAGGTAAATGGTCAGTTTCTATGGCATGTTGTACTATTTTTGAATGTATATCACGGTTTTTGAAATATGTTTTATGTTCCTTAATTCGAGTATGAAGAGAACGGCCAGTTTGATCAATATAAACTGAACTACAAGATTTACAAGGGATATTATAAACAACACCAGTACGGGAAAAAGGGGGGGGATACCAGTTTTAAAATTTGAAAGGAAATTACGAATTAGAAATTGAGGTTTATAGGAAACAGATAAATTAACAGTGCGTAAAACTTTGGCAATAGATTCAGAAATATTTTTATAGTATGGAATAGTAACAAACGATTTAGGTGAATTAGATGAATTAGTTTTATGATTATCCTTATTAAAATCATACTCTTTTAATTTTCTTTTAAGCCAGCGAGAGGGATAGTTATTACGCTTTAAGTCTGAAAAAATCCTTTTCAATTCCAACTGGAAAAGTTCATCGGTACTGCAACATAATTTTGCGCGGTGAAGTAACGTATGAAAAACAGCAGATTTATGTGAAGAAGGGTTAACTGAATTAGAATTTAAGTATTGGCCTAAAAATGTTGGTTTCCTATAAACAGAAGTAATAAATTTAGAATAAGTATCAGAAGATGAACGCTCAATTAAAATATCTAAGAAAGGGAGTTTATTATCTTTTTCTTGTTTATTTTCTTTTTCTTTGAGATGTTACTCCGGTTCAGCACCTATTTTCTATGGCTTACCAAAGATACATAAACCAGATTCTCCTCTTCGTCCAATTACAGATTATTCTAAATCCCCACTGTATAATTTATCTCGTTTTCTGTCTGATTATCTTAAACCTTTTACATTGAATTCCCAGTTTAGTATACTTTCTGCTTATAGCTTTCTTGATGATTTAAAACAAAGTAATGTTCCCTCTGATAGTTTAATGATTTCACTAGATGTTGTTTCTCTGTTCACATCTATCCCTATCCCTTATGCTTGTGATATTATTCGAAAATCTTGCGATAACATTTCTTTCAACAATTATTTAGATACTGATACTTTAATTGAACTTATTTCTTTTTGTTTAACTTCCAACTGTTTTAGTTTTAATAATTCTTATTACCAACAAATTAATGGCACTGCTATGGGCTCCCCCATTTCAGTTAGAGTTGCTGAAATAGTCATGCAGTTTATTGAAAATCAAATTAATTCTCATTTACATAAAAAAATTTATTTTTGGCGTAGATTTGTGGACGATGTTTTTATAATCACTGATAATCATTATGTATCTGATATTCTTAAATATGCTAATTCCGTTAATCCTTCAATTCAGTTTACCTTAGAACAAGAAAAAGATAATAAACTCCCTTTCTTAGATATTTTAATTGAGCGTTCATCTTCTGATACTTATTCTAAATTTGTTACTTCTGTTTATAGGAAACCTACATTTTCAGGCCAATATTTAAATTTTAATTCAGTTAACCCTTCTTCACATAAATCTGCTGTTTTTCATACGTTACTTCACCGCGCAAAATTATATTGCAGTACCGATGAACTTTTCCAGTTGGAATTGAAAAGGATTTTTTCAGACTTAAAGCGTAATAACTATCCCTCTCGCTGGCTTAAAAGAAAATTAAAAGAGTATGATTTTAATAAGGATAATCATAAAACTAATTCATCTAATTCACCTAAATCGTTTGTTACTATTCCATACTATAAAAATATTTCTGAATCTATTGCCAAAGTTTTACGCACTGTTAATTTATCTGTTTCCTATAAACCTCATTTTCTAATTCGTAATTTCCTTTCAAATTTTAAAACTGGTATCCCCCCTTTTTCCCGTACTGGTGTTGTTTATAATATCCCTTGTAAATCTTGTAGTTCAGTTTATATTGGTCAAACTGGCCGTTCTCTTCATACTCGAATTAAGGAACATAAAACAAATTTCAAAAACCGTGATATACGTTCAAAAATAGTACAACATGCCATAGAAACTGACCATTTACCTGATTTTAACAATACTAAAATAATCGTATCTAATTGTTTAAATTATCACTCAAGAATTTTCCTGGAGGGCTGGTACACAAATCAACATTTTTCTCCACTTAATGAGGCATGCGCAGTTCCTGATGAATACGTTGTACTCACATAAAGTCTGTTGTTCATCTCATCATTTGCACTTGATGTTTATACTGATGAGGAGCCTGTAATAGGCTCGAAACGTTTAAATTTATGTTTTTGTGTTTTTAATATTTTAAAATGTATATTTTTAATATGTATTATCTGTCTCAGTTTTAATGTGATTAAAATATAGGAAACCTTTTTCTTGCATCCACGGAAGGTCAGGGACGTCCCACTTCGCTTGCGTATAGTTGCCACCAGGGCCCGTAGGAACATATTCTGGGGCTCCCCCCATAAATTCGTCTGGGGCCCCTCCTATTATTTTAGAACAACACCTGTATTGAAATTTCCATCTCAGATTTTACTTCGGATGTGTTTTTGCTGTTGTGTTGTTGGGCCTATATTTTTTGTCAACCAGCAGTTTTTTATTGTCATTCATATTTACTGATCGGGTAGAATTTTTTTTAATTTCATAACAAAAATTATAAAATATCGAAACACATTTGATTTATAAAGAAAAATTGAAAATACATTTAAATGATCACGTGGTAACCATCATGATCTAAACATTGTTTTCAAGATTTATCGTTCACATTCCGTCATTTTTGACGGGGTTATATACTAGTTAGTGTAATAAATTTCAAAGAATGGTATACGCAAAAAAACTCTGAATAATTTAAAATAAATTTTAAAATTTAATAATAATCTTAAGTACGTTATATACGTAACTACAATATTCAAATGAGGGTTGAGGGAAGAGTAGCTTCCTCTATACGTAAACGTATGCCGAATAATACTATGTCTAAAAAAATTTCTATCTGTTTTTAACGTGAATCATAATTGTTGATATACTGTACTTCTTACAGTTAAAATATCGTAAACTTTAAACTTTTAACATTCTGTTTTTATAGGAATTCTTAGTATGAGAAAGTACTGTGAGTACCACCATAGCCTCCTATACTAAATGCCTTCCGCGTGGCTCGGACACTTAGTGATAGACAGCGTCACCTGGTACAGATTGCGCGACTATTTTATTTAACATCCACCAAAAATTTTTAAAAATACGATATGATATACATAAAAGGCGAATAGAATCGAAGAAACGCCGATTATATATATAATATATCATTTCTTAAAATTATTGGTAGCAGTTGAATAAAAAAGTCGCGCTATCTGTACCAGATGGCGCTGTCTACCGCTTGAACTTAGGGACCCTATATAGAGAGAGACTGGACATTGACCGAAAGTCGGCCATCTTAGTGCCAATTCGGAGCGATCCCCGTAGAACGTAATGCTTTTTTCTTCGCGATTGACGCTTTACTATACAACATAAATGAAAAGAAATTGTGCTAAATTTGTGCAGAAAGTAATGCAGAATATAAATATGTAATTTTTTTCGTCTTAGAGAAGAAGAATTTAAAGAAAAACGAATTTTGTTTTAACCTTCGACATGGTTACTTTTTCAATTCCTATCGGAAAACAGAGGAATTTTTTGTTGTATAAGCAAAATACGTTGATTGTGAAAGCAATTCTACCTTAGTGAAAGTAGTTCTACCTTATTTTTTCTCAGGACATACATACATTCTAAATATAAAAAGTTAGAAATTTTTAAGCAAAAATATGGTTATCTTAGTTTTTGTCAAGTAATTCATGAATGAATGTAAAACTACGACAGAAGAACAGAAATTATTTTTTATTATTTTATAAAAATATTTACATAATATTTTTACAAGCTAAAATACATATTTTATTTATTTCATTTACGCATTATTAATAATAATGACTTAGTTAAATATTAACAATAAAAATTTTATTAATAATAATTTGTAAAAATATTAACTAATATCTTTAGAAATTAAAAAATGTTTTTATTTATTTTATTTACATTTGCTTATTTCATTGATTTTTTTTTTTTTATATTATGTAAATAAAAATAATTACTTATTTAAATATTATTTATAAAATTTATTATGGCAATTATTATTTAAAAGAAATTTATATTTCATATGTTAGCAAATAATATACACCTTATTTTCTTTATTCTTATTAATTTATTTTAAGAAATCTGATACATTTTGCGTACTAGTACAAAATAAAAAAATATATTTTTATACAGTTATTTTAAATATGTATTTTAAAATATATCAGAAAAATACATTGAGGTCTAACATATTAGATATTGCACAACAGAACTTAAAAACTAATAGCTAGCAAATAAATGATGTAATTATCTCATATGTTAGGAAATAAATACGTAAAACAGCATGCAATGAGAGAATTCAAAGTATTTAAAGCATGATATAAAATAAATAATTATGCATTTTTATCTTTTAAAAGTATTCCAAAATTAAAGCAATTTATCTCCCAACAAAGTAAAAATGTAATAAATAAGTTCTTTTTCATATATGACGTAAAATAATTAAAATTTCTTCTCAGCGTAATGGTAAGCAATAGAGCAACTGGCACTAAAATGGAGAATTTCGTGAAAAAGCCGGCGCGCCAATGTCCAGTCTCTATCTATCGAGGGTCCCTACTTGAACTTAGGGACTCTCGATAGAGAGAGACTGGACATTGGGTGCCTGCTTTTTGACGAAATTCTTCATTTTAGTGCCAGTTGCTCCATTGCTTACCATTACGCTGAGAAGAAATTTTGATTATTTTACGTAATAATCGAAAAAGATCTTATTTATTACATTTTTACTTTGTTGGGAGATAAATTGCTTTAATTTTGGAATACTTTTAAAAGATAAAAATGCATAATTATTTATTTTATATCATGCTTTAAATACTTTGAATTCTCTTATTGCATGCTGTTTTACGTATCTATTTCCTAACATATGAGATTTATTTATTTGCTAGCTATTAGTTTTTAAGTTCTGTTGTGCAATATATTAAATATGTTAGATCTCAATGTATTTTTTTTTTTTTTTTTTGACATATTTTAAAATACATATTTAAAATAACTATATAAAATTTTTTTGGTTTTTTGCTAGTACGCAAAATGCATCAGATTTCTTAAAATAAATTATTAAAAATAAAGAAAATAAGGTGTATATTATCTGCTATCATATGAAATATACATTTCTTTTAAATAATAATTGCCATAATAAATTTTATGAATAATATTTAAATAAGTAATTATTTTTATTTACATAATATTTAAAAGAACTGAAAAAATAAATAAATAAATAAATAAATGAAATAAGCAAATGTAAATAAAATAAATAAAAACATTTTTTAATTTCTAAAGATATTAGTCAAGATTTTTACAAATTATTATTAATAAAATTTTTATCTTTAATATTTAACTAAGTCATTATTATTAATAATGCGTAATTGAAATAAATAAAATATGTATTTTTAGCTTGTAAAAATATTACGTAAATATTTTTATAAAATATTAAAAATAATTTCTGTTCTTCTGCCGTAGTTTTACATTTATTCATGAATTACTTGACAAAAACTAAGATTACCATTTTTTTGTTAAAATTTTTCTAACTTTTTATATATAGAATGTATGCCCTCAGAAAAAAGTAAGGTAGAATTGCTTTCACAATTAACGTATTTTGCTTAGTATAGAAATATACAACAAAAAATTCCTCTGTTTTCCGATAGGAATTGAAAAAGTAACCATGTCAAAGGTTAAAACAAAATTCTTTTTTCTCCAAATTCTTTTTCTCTAAGACGAAAAAAATTACATATTTATATTCTACATTACCTTCTTCACAAATTTAGCACAATTTCCTTTCATTTATGTTGTATAGTAAAGCGTCAATCGCGAAGAAAAAAGAATTACGGGGATCGCTCCTAATTGGCACTAAGATGGCCGACTTTCGGTCAATGTCCAGTCTCTCTATATATAGGGTCCCTACTTGAACTGTTGCCAAGTTTCCGAGCTACGAGGAAGGCATCTAGTTTAGGAGACTATGGTACCACACAAGATTATTTATATACAGCATGCAGGAGATAAATCGAAATTATCAATTGCTAGTCTATTCCAGATTTTCTATTGTACTTAATTAACTAAAAAAATGCAAAAATATGTTGAAATATTGATAAATACGATAATTCAAAAGGAAAGCAATTTAATGATACAAAGGTAAAATATAATATTTCACGCTACATAGCCTCGTGTTTAGATACCAAGTCACTAGTTTTTGAAAGGAGACTTAATACTGCAAAATTTTTATCATTGTTAAAATTTTTATCATTGTTGCTTGTTTAATCACCGAAAATATATGTAATATATTTAAAAAATAGTGGTGATAAATTTGATTGAAAATTTAGAATGGTTGGCAGCTACGCTTGTAGCATAGCCTCCTAAACTAGATGCCTGTCGCGTAGCTCAGAAACTTGGCAACAGGTCAATCGGTAGACAGCGCCACCTGGTATAGATTGCCGGACTTTTTTTTCAACAGCCACCAAAAAATTTTTAAAGTGGGATTTGATATACATAAAAGGCGATTAGAATCGAACAAACGGGGATTATATATATCATATATCACTTCTTAAAAAATATTGGTGACAAATGAATAAAAAAGTCGAGCATACTGTACCAGGTGGCGCTGTCTACCGTTTCAATTGTTGCCAACTTTCCGAGCGACGCGACAGGCATCTAGTTAAGGAGGCTATGCTTGTAGGATACCATGTCTCAAGTTACTACAGAAGTCCCAGCGTTTCTATATTTTTACATGCTTTTTATTAAATTGTCACCACTATCAAAACAAAAGACTTTTTTTGTGAAGGTTTTTAATGTTATAATACTTTTTTAAAAACTATTGTTTCGAAATAGTGGTGACAATATAATGAAATGTATTTAAAAACGTAGGAATGTTGTGACTCCTGCATTACATGCCTAATGGAATACCGTATAAAAGTCCGCAGTGATTCTGCCATAGTAAAATCTCAAAAAACATATTCCAAAGTTATGTATCTGATTATTATTATTATTATTATTATTATTAGTAGTAGTAGTAGTAGTATGGAAATTTTTACCACTAACCCGTTAACGCCCGAATTAATTTTACAAAATATTATTAGCTGATTATTTCACTTCTAAATTAATATAAACAACTGACAGTAAAATATATTAACTTAAACAGTTCTTCTGATAGTTTTAAATTTAAATCCTATCCTCATTTATTGACGTTTAGTGTTCCAGCGAGAAAACTTTGAGATAACAGATTAATTTAATAATATATGTTGACAAAGATCTCGAAAGTAAAGTATTATAATATATATTATTATTCAACATGATTTATGTTAGTATGCCTGCGTAAAAAGCAAATATAGGTGCAACGAATGAAAAATCATAAAATGACTATCCAAATTATGAAATAATAATTAATAGTAGGCACATAAAACTTTCAGGGACCATTTAGAGTGACGCTATAAACTGTCACTAGAAAGCAGAAATCATTCCAAGAAACCACAAAAAATATACGTGCCATTTTATTTGCTGTCCTCAAATGAGGACACTGGGCGTAAACGGGTTAAATTGTAAAAAGTATTTACAGGAAAGCTGCTCTTTCACTCACTTTATTAGTAAATAAATAGAGGGGAGAATATAAGGGGGGGGGGGATAATAAACGCAACACTTAATTGCTGATAAACATCATCAGTGTTGCCAGACCTCGGAGCTTTTTTATTTAATAAACACCAATAATTTTGAGAAGGAATATTTGATACACAGAGTAGACGATTAATCTTCGTAGTGATCAGGTAACCGTTACAATTAAAATATAGCCGTAGATATTGAATAAAAAAGTTCCAAATTCCGGCAACACTGATCGCCATCAACCTTTGGGCGAAAAGTTAAAAATAAGGGAGAAACTGAAGGCAGTAGATTTGGACTTAAGTAATTAGATAATTACAACAACAAACTCTTCTGGGAAAAATATTTTTATGATATTTTTCAAAGCAATTTCTGGGAATATTTCTCAGAGACATGGCAAGCAATGTTGCCATCATCTAAGAAATGTTTTATTCAGTATTACTTATATAGGTTATAATAAGTTTTACTTTACTTCTATTTTGCAGAGAATGGAAGACTTGGAAGTACCACTTTTAATACACAGCATATTTTTAATTTCATTTTAGCATCAAATATGTTAGATATTAATTTTAAATAAGAGACTTAGAACTGGATTTAAATAATAATAATAATAATAATAATAAACGTTCACTAGTGGAAATTTTTAACAGTAAATAAAAATGAAATAATAAAAAAAAAATTCTCAAATTTTGTATCTTAATGCTTTTGACAAATTTTATGATTGAATTTTAAAATTAATTTAAAGAAATTTTATTCTAGCTCGACTTATCAATAAACAAACAGAAGAGATGAAAAGCAAGGAAAAAGAAAAAGAAAAAAAATAATGGCGATTTTTAACTACTGAGGATCATCATTAAACTTGGCCGAAAAGTTAAAAATAAGTAAGTAATTAATGGCAGTCAAGTTTGGCTTGAGTACACTGGAAAATTACATCTTCACTTAAGAAGAAAGTCTTCGAGCAAAAAATACGTACTATTAATCAATTTTTCATGTGTAGTACAACAGACTGTCGGCTTCTTTGATGTTGAAATTTTGATGAAGAGAAACTAAGCATTAGGGTTTTTTTTTTTTCCTTTCTTTCGAGTAACCTTAAGCGAGTTATTCATTTATCTGTTTTTATTTTTTATCTAATAAACCCTCTGATATCTCTATTTTAAAATATTTATTTGTATTTTCTAGTCACTTCATTCATTTAAAACAAAGCGTTTGTAATAAGTTTGTCTTCGGAAAAACTATTTGATACAAACCGAATATCACGCTCAAACAAAGTGAAAAAAGCTAAAGAACTTTGCTTAGTTTCAGTCTTTGTAATACTACACTCCTTCTCATAATTATAAGGACACCCGTTTTTCAATATTAACTAAACACTGAACACTATTATTTAAACAAATATATTTTTAATTAATTTGAATTTCATTAATAGACTATATTTAAAAATTTTTATCGTTTTTCTATCTTAAAAAACTTTAAATATGGTAAAAAGATGATTTTTCAGGTGTTCACAATTATAAGGACAGCTCGAATTTTAGTAATTGTTTTCAGTAATTCTTTAAATTAATATTTTATAGGGTCTCTTTTTAGGGTTAAACAGTCAGACATTCTCTTTGGTATATATATATATATATATATATATATTTTTTTTAATATTCAGTTTCAATACCATTTCATATAGCATATATGATATTCTTAATACATTTAAACTATTTAAAATTGCTTTCCACTTGCATGCACATTTCTAATATCATAAGTTTAGGTTTTTTCAACTTTTAGACCATGGGAAAGGCAATAATACAGAAGTTTCTTTCTTCAAACTATTTCCTATTGCTCTAAAAGTAGAGCAAAAATCTAAGTCTTGTTGAAAAAAATATTATTACCCCCCAAAATCTAACAAAAATCTGATAATTCGACGTTTAAAATTTGCGGATATTCTCTTTATGTTCATAATAATTGAAAAAATTACTAAATTCATTCTGCCTTTAGTAGAAGCAGCTCCCCAGAGCACCATAGATCCATCTTTAAAATACCCGGTTCATATCTGCCTTTAAAAAATCTGTTCTGTCTTTCGCTATCTTCAGATCGTGCCAGTAACTGTTAAAACCATTTGGTTAATCAAGAATAAAATGTTTTTCATCCGAAAATTTAACATTTTACCATTTAATATTGACTTTATTCAACTTCAACAAAGACGTTCTTTCCACCATTAAATGCTGATTGATTATTACAGGTTTTTTATTCATTTTAACATATTATTAATTATTTTAAACATGCATAAATGTGGACCCTAACCTTTCGTTAAAAATTACGAGCAAATTTAGCAGCAGTCATTATGAGTAGAACAGTAAGAGGAATTATGAGTCTTCGATCTCTGTAAAACAACTCTGATTTTGCACCAGATCTCTCTCCTATCGAACCAGCAGTTCAACGTTTGATCACATTTCCTTCAGCAATTTTAGATCTTCGAATTTCATTAAAAATTCGGCGGATTGAAATTATCCTTCCACTTAAAAAAACACATTTATCATACTTCACTACTTGAACGTTCTTTTTTTCGAGGAATTATCAGTAATGTCCGTCCAAGAAAAATTGAAGGCTTATATATGAATTAATCTAGCCCAGTCGTTAATAAATTCGCATGTCAACTGTAATTTATCCGCTAGTAATTTAAATAAAACGAAAATATCTGAATTGTCCCTATAATTATGAACCTAAAAACGTGGAGAAAAACACATTTTGCATTATTTTTTATTAATTTTGTTTCATATTAAAAAAATTATAGCAATTTTGTTTTTTTAGAATACTAGATATATTAAAGTGCACTTAGTTAATCTTGTTCACAATAAATATGAGAAGGAGTGTATGTAATAAAACTATTGAATGACTGTATTTTATTGCATAAAATTTCTGGAATCAAACATAATTGTCTGACCTGCTGTGTAAAAATTGCTACAGAAATTTATAAAAGATTTCTATTAAAAATTACTGGTTGCGAAAATTCGTAAGATTTGGCAGCAATATATTAATATTTATTATTCGATTTAAATAAAAATATATTAATTTTATCATTTATCACTTCAAGAATTTTATGAAATGGTTTACAACGAATTCAAAAACAGATCCCGCCCTCAGGCATACTTTATGCATGAGTATTTGTGCTCAACATTTTATGTACCGCCGATGGTATTTACTTCACCGATTGATATAATGTAACGTTGTAAAGGAACGCTAAAAGACGGGGCTTACTGCTTCAAATTGAAAACGTTGACTTAAGTTTTGCAGCATTATTGTGGTTTGGAGATAAAAGGATTAAAATGTACCGTATTTTTCTACGTATAAACCACAGATCAAACAAATCAATTCTACACCAGAAATTTTAATTAACAAGCAGAACTATATTCCTTCGAAGCAACAGAGTCACACATACGTTACTTCTTTTGTTAAATGAAATTTCTGGGGTTTAATGGATTTATCTGACCTACAGATTATACGCAGAAAATACGGAATTTATTTTCTTTACTTCCTGAAATACTTATTTGCGTAAATATCAATATATTTTTATGTGCTTTTCAGGGATTATAGACTCCGCCTTTTTTACAGGACACTTTCAAGGATGAGAAATTTTCGCCTCTTTTGCCACCACTTTTTTCTTAAAACAATATTTATTTTATTTTCAAAGTAAAATGTCGTGATTGAATGGTGTAGACATTATTGTAGAAAAATATTGGTAGAAAAAGAGGCATAAATTTCTCATCTCTCAAAGTGTCCAGAAAATAAGGCGGAGATTACGACACTTGATTTTTGTATATTTTTCATACTTGCTAACACACTAATTAATATTCCGTAGTATCGTTAGCCCCGCCTTCTTTTTCACACCGGTATCTTTTTAGAGTATTTTTATTCTTATCTAATCGTAATTGCAATTAGATAATATTACTCTAAAAATTATTGGTATGAAAAAAAGTTCGGAACTAACAACACTACATTAGGATATTGGCAAGTATGAATTTTTACCCCCGACCCAAAATGGGGGTGTTATATGTTTGTCTGTCTGTGGCACTGCAGCTGTAAACAACTGAACTGATTTCAGTGGATTTTATTATTATTATTATTATTATTATTATTATTACTATAACGCTGATTTAATTGAGATGATTCTTAGCTATATTTGAGGAAAATCTGCTGTATACATATTTTCCAACTAATTAAAATGTGATTTCTTTCAAGCCACTTTGCACTCATACCGTAATTTCTGGTAGATACCCCGCAGGTTATATAATCCAGTTTTGCACCAGAAATTTCAATTGATAAATAAATTTATATTTGTACGAGCTCTTCTTTCGAAAAAGTATAGATTTGTCTATTAAATAAAATTTCTGGTGGCGAAATGACACATCTTACCTGCGGGTTATCTACCAGAAATTACGGTATTTAAAAATTTGCAGGATGTCGGTATTCATACTTCCAACTAATTTTAGATAATAAGTCTCGTGGCTTCTGATAATAAATATAATAAATATATTGAATAATCCAGTTTGTCATCTTTTGAGTTTTGAGTTATTATTCCATATGATTTGTGTAACTTTGATCTTTTATTAAACTACTGTACAAAAGTTTTTGCAAGCATAAAAATAAACATGTATATTCATGATTGTTTTATCTTGATTTTGTAAATATTATAAACGCTTTATTATTATGCAATTGTAATAACAATGCAATTATTGTAGTATAATAAATAAATCAAATGTGTATTTTTATGCATGTTTTGTTATTTGCTCGAATCTTCCTCTTTCTTTATGTTTTTCTAATTTTTATTATTCTCTATTAAATCAGGGATAATATTTTCTGCATTTTTAGTTATCAGAATTTCTGTAGAAAATTGTTTATCGTATTTTTACAGCTTTTTTTTTTTTTTTTTTTTTTTTTTTGACCAAATAAGATAGAAATTACTGTACAAAAATAGTGATATCAAACAAAACGTCCGTGCGTGAATCTCTCTCTCTCTCTCTCTCTCTCTCTTTCTTTTTTTATAATTTCTTTCTTCTGTATTAAGTCAGGAATAAAATATTTCACATTTCCGGTTACCACAATTACTGTACAAAAATATTTATCGCATTTTTACAGCAAATTTTTTGTTATCAAACAAGATATAAATTATTGTACAAAAATAGTGTTAACGAACAATGCGTAAAATTTCATCGCTGAATTAAATACATTCATTAGTTACTTTGTTTGGCCTATGTATATTTCTGTGGTGATTTATTTCACTGACTATTCTTCGTTCTCATTCTTTTCTATTATTATCAAATGGATTACATATATATATATATTAAGTAATTAAGAAGTAGAAATGATTAATGTTCATCAAAATATAAGTACCATTGGTAAATTTATCATAATCGATTCGTAAGGCGTATTATTTCTTCCTCATTAAAATTACTCACAGCAGCTAAAATATCTACTTAAAGCCATTTCAGGAAAATGTTCACTACTGATGGCAACAGTAGTAAATATTTATAATGCGTAAAAATCCATTTGCTAACCACTGGATATGCAGCTGCTGTTTCAGTCCAGGGTGATGGAATTTTCCAAAAAATGAACGCAGGGGCACATGCTAAGTTCACTTGAAGTTCATGAAAATGACCATCTTGACCGCAACGTTTAAGGGATGACCCTGAATACAACCTTTTAGAGAAGTTCATCAAACTCCGAGCAAAAATCAAATACACCTCGAATATAAATCAAACACAAAAATAATAATAATGACCACCCCATCTCCACGATTATAAACTTTGAAGTTTCGCACGCAGCAGTGGCAACGGTGACTCCCGCGTTGGTCATTCCTTCAAGTTAACCAATCACATGACGTGACTCACGAATGTTGCACGTGTGAACCATGCACCCCCCTCCTAAGCTTTTTTTATATACTTAGAATAAAAATTACTACACCTACTTCGAAGATATTTAACAAAAATATTTTCACGGGTTAAATTCGTGCAGTAGTTCTCAGAGTTTTATTAAGTGAAAATTTTGTAGGAAAAAAACGACTGCTCATGATGTACCCATTAACTTAAGAGGGTGGATGTCGAACGGTATTGCACAGATCGTCTGTTATTGATGAGTTCCAATCGCCCGTAATGATTGAAGAATTTTGTTTTTCCGACGTTTGTTCCGGTATTCAAATGCTTTCAGTCGAATGTTTTTTAATCGTCTGCCGCACGGTGTTTGTAATTTGGTCTATAATTGCGAGACAATAATGATCATATAATAGATACAAAAACCGTCGTCTGTAATAACACTTTTCGTGGGCGCTTTTGTTAACAGCACCCCCAACTGTGCGTGATTTTGTAACTAACCCTATGGTGTCATAAATGCACACGATCGCAATTTTGCATAAACCGTATAAAAGAAATAAAAACGTAATTGCCGTAACAGGACAAGGTGGGTGGTTCTTAAAACTTCGCTAAAGCGGAATTCAAAAATAAAATTTTCTTACAACTATATGTTAAAATAATATGCTATATCACGTTTTTTAAGCCAGAAACCGTATTTATGAAATTCCGTTCATAGAAAGCATCTAATACAGAGGGAAATTTATACGTTGATGGATTGCTTTTCATTATATCTAAAACTAGTTATTCAAATATCATCGGTTCAAATAATTTTGATTGAAAAGGAGTTTTTGAAGCGTTATAAAATATCTGCTTATGATACAAATAAAAGCTACTGAACATGGGATCATTTCTCGTAATTGGAGAAATTTTTTGAAACGAGCAAAATGTTCATTATGATAATCTAGCTAACAACATTTCCTGTTTTTAAAATAGAATAGTTGTACCATTATTTTCAAACAGTACATTTCAGAATATTAAATTTTCAAAAAATGTAAAGCAGAAATCTTTTATAAAATATATTTATGCTAGGTATTAATAATTAAATCAAAACAATTAACACATTCATCACAGCAAAAAGTATTACAAGTAAGTTAAATTCAATGTTGCCATTTTTTTTTTTTTAAATTCAAAATATGTATTACCGTGTTTTCCTGCGCATAATCCTCAGGTTTTAAAAATCGTATGATAATTATAATTGTGTTCCGTACAGTAAAACTTGTCTATCTGATCTGCAAATTATACGCCCTAAAATACAGTGCATATTGTAAATCTTATTAACTTATAAATTATAATTATTTTACTGTCAATCGATTAACAAGTAATTGGTTACAAATAAATTGAATATGTAATTCAATTTATTTGTAATCAATTACTTGTTAATCAACAGTACAATCTTGTGACAGTAAAATAATTATAATTGTAATTTAGTTGTAATCCAGTTACTTTTTAATCAATTATGCCCAACACTGTTTGCACTGTAGTTTGTAATTTGCTTCAATTTATAATTCTCCATAACGTTTCATGTTGCACAAAAAAGGTTATTAATTATCTGTTATTATAGCTACAAATATATTGATTAAGGCATCATTTCAATAATCCCATAAAAAGAAAGTTTTGAAATGTTCAAAATACTCATAGCATTATTAACACTTTCCTGACCGCATGTTTTTGCCTTTTTGACAATATGTTCACCTCTAGGCCTTATTCTTTCAAGAGACATTATTTCAGAACAAGGTTTTGTGCATACATATTTATATTACAAATGAATAGACATAATAATTATTCTTTTCTAATGAAAGTATTTATATCCATAGTATTTTGATTGCACAAATATGAATATAGAGAATATTTTTAACAAATAAAGCAACATTCAAATTACAAAAGAAACGTCTACTGGCGGAGTTAGATTTCCAAGTGACGCGAATGTACGTCAGCGGTCGCGAAAACGTTAAGTTAATCATCCTAAATATATAGTTGTTCATGAAATGGTTTATTAAAGCGAAATTCAAAATAATAAAATGAGCATTTTTCATGAACAGCAAAACGTTTATGTGCTGACATAGTCTCCTAAACTAAATGCCTTCCGCGTGGCTCGAAAACTTGTCAACAGCTCAAGCAGCAGACAACGGCACCTGGTACAGATATCGCGTCTTTTTTATTCAACTGTCATCAATAATTTTAAGAAGTGATATATGATAGATATAATCGACGTTTCTTTGATTCTATTCGCCTTTTATGTATATCAAATCCTACTTTTAAAATTTTTTGGTGGCTGTTGAATAAAAAAGTAGCGCAATCTGTACTAGGTGGCGATATCTACCGCTTGAACTGTTGCCAAATTTCCGAGCCACGTAGAAGACATCTAGTTTAGGAGGCTATGATGCTGATCACGAGGATTCGAAATAATTTCATTTACCATTATTTAAAAAAAAAAAAAAAAAAAAAAAAAAAAAAAGAAAAAAAAAATATATTTGTAAAAATTTATTATCAATGACTTCTGTTAAGAAACAAGGAAGAGAGTTGGAAAATATAAAATTTGTGAGACCGCACTGACTGTTTTAATCGTACAAAATCGATGACAAGTTGTATTACGTTCTGCGATTATACTATTCGTGGTAACATTTATAACATATTCCGGAGTATTGTTAGCCCCGCCCTTTTTTCCACACCAGTTTATTTTCAGAGCACTTTTCTTCTTATTTCATTGTAATAATATATTGGTGAAAATTTCTCTAAAATCATACTGGTGTGGAAAAAAAAAAGGCGGGGCTAAGAGTACTTCGGAATAAATTATAAATATTACCAATTATGTTATATATGTTTTTGAAAGGAAGAAAATTTTCAAAACAATAAATCAATTGTAATAACAACATTAGTTGTTACATTTATCAGTAAAACCATTGTCTGCATAAGATTTTTCGAATAAGTTTGAAGTTGTCACAAATGCCTACGATTGAAGTTTTGTGTAAACTACTTTATTGAAAATTGTATAATTGTAGGAAAAACAAAAATGTATGGTTCTTGAAGTTATTAACCGAGCGTGATTTAAAGTAAATTTTTACTTTGTTTAGTATGAAAATTCTGAAGTAATTCGCTGTTCTAAATATGAAATGTGCAATATAAATTTTGTGTGAAGACTGCACATCATTGAGATTCCTCCTTTCTTCGTTCCCATGGAAACTTATGGGATTTTCGTTCCTTAATATTTTAATGTTATCTTATTGAAAAAGGCAGTTTTTTGAATTCTCCTCTTTGAACAGGTCGCCTTTTATCTTGGTGAGAACTTTTTAAAAAAAGTAAATTTAAATATTTTATTTCTTTATGTAAACTCAAGGCTCTAATTTTCAATGATTTTTTTTTTTTTTTTTTTTTTTTTCGGGGGGGGGGGGGGGTGGGCATTTAAATAAAAGGCGTCGTGTTCAAAGAATGGAATTAAAAAAAAAAAAAAAAAAGAAAGAAAGAATTTGAAGAACTTTATGTTTCAATGTGATATCCTTTAATACAAAGCAACAAAAATCCCATAGGATTGCAAGGTGGGAAAATCCGACCGAACGAGTTAAAAAAATTTCTTTTCGATATCACCATACTTCAGCATACTACTTATTTTGAAAATTTTGCAAGTGGATATTATGTGCATACTACACTCTTTTTTTTTTTTTTAATACATGCATAGATGTCAACCTTCCTAATTTTTTAAAAGGATTACGTTGCATACATTTTCGACAATTAAATAAGCTGAAAACAGTCATAAAAAAAATCTTGTATTCAGTCTCCCTCAAAAAAACGGGAGACTTGGTATCTGTACTGACGATTTATACCGATTTTTGGATACCGGTATTACTTTTATAGAAATATTTTATAAACTTTAAGAGCAGTTTCCTATAATTAAATAACATGAAAGTTTCTGTAAAAAAAAAAAAATACCGGTGTCCAAAATTCGGAACTGCTAGCAGCTACATACATAAACCAAGAAAGTACACACAGATTACTCAAAAGGAAGCGTTACATCGAACAATCGTATTTTGAAAGTGATCGACAATTAAGCACGAGTAAAAGCAAAATCACAGTCTAATCGGAAATAATAATATAATAAAGGAAATAATAATATAATAAAGATTATTTACAACGTCATAACTAGTCTACTTTCACTACAATTACGTATATGAAGAGGCGAATTTTTCGATGTCTTGACGCATTGTCAAAGAAAAAAAGTTTTCTTTTAAATACTTAATTATTTGAAAAATAACAATCCAAATTTTCCGGAACTAATGATCGAAACTAATGTCATACAGCTACAAAATGTTTCGGGATGAAGAAAATAAATTTTTATCCTTGGTTTGCAGGAATGAATAAAATAGTGGAAGAAGAATGATTTAGCAAAGAAAAAATGATGTCACAATTAAAACAATGTATTGATTTAAAAAAAAAAAAAATGTATTCGTGGTTCGAAAGCAATTGTGACAAATTTAGGGATTCCTTTTTTTATTCAACACCAATATTTATTCAACCAATTTTATTCAACACCAATATTTTTAAGGAGAGATATTTGATATATAAAATAGATAATTAAACTTCAAAGTGATTAGGCAACCGTTGCAATTAAAAGATAGTAGTATGTATTAAATAAAAAAGTCAGTAAATTTGGCAACACTATTTGTGAGAAATAAAATAGTCTAAAAAGTAATTTAAAAAAAAGATGTAATATCATGTACGGTCTAAAGACTGCCATTTGGAAACGTGGCGATTTTCTTTCTCGAGACCCTCCCCTAACCGCCAAATTTACCGCTATTCATTACTCAAATTCGATTTAAGGGGTTCAAAAGGTTTCAAAATCTAATTTATTCTGTTTTTTTTTTTTTTTTTTTTTTTTTTTTAAATTTCGGTGTTAACTGTTTAATTTAACCAGAAAGAGTGTACTGGTACACTTACCGTAATTTTCTGCGTATAATCCGCAGATAAAATTTGTCCTTCCTTCACCAGAAATTTTCTTTAACACAAAAATCTATATCATTTTGAAGAAACAGCTCGTACAAATAGAACCTCGTTTGCTAACTAAAATTTCTGGTGCAGAACTGACTTACCTGACCTGCGGATTATACGCAGAAAATTACGATAAATAAATTATTTATTGAAACTTTGAAGTAAAAAGCGCAACATTGAAAATTGTGTTTTCTAAAACTTTCATTAAAAATTTATGAAAATTCAGACGGTGTGACCTAGCATTTTTGCCAGTATATTAATTAATATTTTGTAGCAGAGTTGCCAACCTAATCCGGTAAATTGTTAGCCCCACCCATTTTCTACACCACTTAATTTTTAGAGTATTTGTTGTCTTAATTCATCGTAAATATATTTGAAGAGAAATACTCTAAAAATTAAGTGGTGTAGAAAAATGGGCGGTACTAACAATTTGCCGGATTAGGTTGGCAGCTCTGTTTTGTAGTATTGTTAGCCACGCCTTCTTTTTTCACAGCGGTATCTTTTTAGAGTATTTTTCTACTTATTTAATCTTAACTGCATTTGTAAAATATTACTCTAAAAATTTATTAGTGTGAAAAAAAAGGGTGGAATTAACAGTACTACGGAATATTAATTAGGATTTTGGCAAGTATGGCCCTAGTTTCCGGAGACCCTTCAGAAAAACGGTGGACATGATTTCTGAAAATCTAATGCACCGATCTTATTGAAATATTGCACTTTTCTTCGAAACATAATTGACAAGTGCTTGAAAGAAAGTTTAAAAAATATATATGAAATTAAAATTTTTCCCAGAGTTGTATGCAAAAACAATGCAATTTTCGGTAAATTTTACCTTCACAAAATTACTTGCCTTATAAAATTAGCAATAAAATTAATTGTAAACGTAAACAGAAAAAAATCCTGCTTTCAAGCACTAGTTAATTGTATTTTGAAGAAGTGGGCAGTATTACAATAAGTTTTGAGAAAATGCGTCCATCGCTTTTTTGAAGGGTCTCCGAAAAAAGGGCCACTGGTTGGATCTAGTACCGTAATTTTCTGTGTATAATCCGCAGGTCAGGTAAGTCTTTTCTGCACCAGAAATTTTAATTAGCAAACGAGGTTCTATTTGTACGAGCTGTTTCTTCAAAATAATATAGATTTTTATGTTAAACAAAATTTCTGGTGGGGGAATGACATATTTTATCTGCGGATTATACGCAGAAAATTACGGTACTTTCGTCTTATGTACACACTAAGGGACAAAAAGAAGCCGCTCTTGGATATCTCCCTTTTCTCTTTCTACAATCGCCAATTTCATCGTTTAAAACACAAATTTTCGAACAGATTTTGTTATACCATCCTCCATGTACAGTTTAAGACTGAACCTAGTGTTAAAAACAAAATTCAATTGTCAGGAAAATTGTAATTTAAAAAAGTATTTCAAAAATGGCAATTAACGAGGCCACAAAAAGTATGTATTGATTTCAGAATGAATATCAAAAGTATTTAATACGTAAGACGGCAAATTAATTAATGTTAACGAAATATTGGTAAAAGATGGTTTTTAGCAAGATATAAAATTTTTTGGCTGTTTAAACTGGAAATTTGGCTTTAGGCGGCCACGTTGTTCATCCAAGCGAGATGGCTGCAAGTCAAAAAGCGAATGCTTAAAAAATCGATTTCTGTGGTGTCCAGAACTTAGAAAAGATCCACCGGGTGAATTTTCCAAAATTTTTAATGCAGGGATGGAACACGGGCGCAGAATTCATACCGGAATCTGTGTAAGAAATTTCTCTACCTATAATATCGTTGATATAAGAGGTAGAAAATTTTCTTACATTGGTAGTGGTATGAATTTTGCGCCCGTGTTCCATCCCTGTTAATGCAAGTTTTATGAAATATTGTTCAAATGTTGTTGTTTTATATGCTCAAAATTTTTAATAAAAAATTTATTTATTGTATTAAACAAATAAAGAAGTAGAGAAATATGCTTTGTTTTTGCTTTCGAAATTCATATATAACCCTAATAACACAGTTTAAATTTAAGTAATGATTTTTTTAAAATATTGGCTACCTATTACGCTATTACGCTGCTACCTATTACAAGGCTATAATCCCTCTATTATCGATAAAGCTCTATATAAATTCGTGAATCCTAAACGTTCTGCTCCCAAACTGAACGATCACAGTCTCATCCCAAATGTTTTACCTTTTTATTCATCACTTTCTTTTAAAATTTCAAAAATTCTTTCCCCGTTTGGTTTTAAAGTCATTTACAAACCCGTCAACAAAATTAAATTGTCTTCTCTTAAAGATATCATTTCTACTGAAAACCGTTCTGGAATTTATTTAATCCCTTGTTCGTCGTGCAATTTAGGTTATATTGGTCAAACTAAGAGGTGTTTGAAATATAGAATAAATGAGCACCGTTGGAATGTTTATAATGAAGAAATTTCCTAATCTATCGTTTCCCACTGCTGGACTTGTAGTCATCGTTTTCATTTTTCTAAAAATAACATATTTTCATCTCCTGTCTCCTCTTCCCATTTTCGATATCCATGAAGCTTTTTACATATTTAAAAATTCGAAAAATCTTGTTAATGATATTTATTCCTCTCCGTTCTTGCCTCATTCTTGGAAATTACTCGCGTACCTTCGATTTTCGTTTAATTTTGATATTTTTCTGATGTTTTGATTTTGATACATTTTTTAATCTTATTTATTTATTTATTTTCTTTTTTAATTTCATAATTTTGTTCAAATCAGTATTTATATTTATATTCGTCGTGAATACGAACTAGCATCCATTTTAAACTGTATATATTTTTTTACTAAATAGAATAAAGATCGACTTAATTCGCCAATGGTGACGTCACAATGTTTTTAGGGAAGAAGGTGACCATCCCTTTGAGCATTTTCTTAGAATCGGGGGAGATGCTATTGTACATTCAATACAAGAAAGAGGAGGAAAAATACCAGTTTTGTCGCTACCTTTAACCGTGTTTAAATTTGATTATTGTTAGACGTTTTAAAAATATAAATTCATTTCTTTCTATCTTTAGAAGAATCTTATTGATTATTTGATATACAATATGGGAATATAATAACTTTTAATAATAGACATTTTCAGTAGATTTTTACAAATCGCTACAAAAAAATTCATTACAACTTCAGAAAATCAAAAGTTTTTTAGATATAATTTGTAACTTTTTCGAATAATCCTTCACATATTAGACTACACCCTTACATTTCTTTAGTGTAAACCCGTGAAATTTTACCAATAAAATCAGAAATAGGGTCGTAAAAATAAGAATTTGGCATGATTTTAAATAAATTTTAGGATATATCTACAAAAATTTTAGAGTATTTGGCGATAATTCGGATTTGGTGAGAAACACCTAGTATTAATTTCGAGTGGAGTAAAATTTTGTCACATGCTAACTTATTTTTGCGTGAGTGAAGACATCTGTTTTTTAACCTGAATTCAGTACTACATAAAAATTATTTTTTCAAGATGGATGTCAGAACAGATATTATTTTGTTAAATACATTTACTCATATATTCAATAGATCACATCTACGCAAATCAGAACTAGGGATTATAAATCAGCTTAAATTTCGAATGAATGAATTTATCAATTCAGAAATTAGCAATCAACTTTATGAAAATGTTGATATGTTATCTGATGAAAATTTTTATACCTGTTTAGATATTGTCTTAAAAGAAATGATAAAAAATGAAATTAATTGGGATAAAGTTGTAATTTACTTAGTATTTTCAAGTGAACTTATGGCAAAGCGCTTTAAGAGATCTGGAGAGTTTATCATACTTTATATAAAATTTTTTAATATCTTCCAGAAGTATTTAGGTAGTTGGATTATTGATAATCAAGAATGTATAAAAGTCAAAGAAGTGAAAAAATCATTTTTTCAAAGAATGTGGAGTTTTATCACTCGATCATAATATGAAAATTGTAAAAATATTATCTGCTATGTTGAATTATGTTCAGTTCAATCTGTAAAAGAACAATGTTCAAGAAAAATGTATGTATGTAATGTGAAATTCAAAGTAAATAAAGAACTTTAAATGGAAATTTTGTTTAAGAAAAAATTATTTGAAGTAAAATTCATCTTTAAAAAATAAATAAATAAAAATAAAAATAAGTTGATCAATGTAAAAAACTGAAAAATTCACTAAAAATATAAGAAACGCATTTTCACAATAATAAGATTGTAAATGTAAGATAAAATCACAAAATTACCAGCATAAGAGACTGTAGGTATTCGAAAAAAAATTATGAAGTCAACAATTTTGATGTTAAACAGCACATCTTATTTTACAAAGTACTAAGTTTTTTAAAATCATTTAGTTTGAACTTTTTCAAACTTATACTTATAAACTGAAATTTTTGTGAATGTAAAATTTTTTACACAAAGTATTTTAGAAAAAATATCATCTCAGAAATTAACTAACTTATTTTTAGAATAAAAATATAAGAAACTTATTTTTACTAATGATAAGAATGAAAATGTAAGGTAAAATCTCATTCTTACCAATTTAAGAGACCACAAGTATTTGAAAAATCATGAAGTATGGAATTTTAATGTTTCACACGTGTTAATAACGCGTCTTATTTTACAAAGTACTAAGTTTTTTTAAAGTCATTTAGTTTGAAGTTTTTCAAACTTATACTTATAAACTGAAATTTTTGTGAATGTAAAATTTTTTACACAAAGAATTTTAGAAAAAATATCATCTCAGAAATTAACTAACTTATTTTTAGAATACAAATATAAGAAACTTATTTTTACTAAAATATTTTTGTACAAAGTATTTTAGAAATTTAGATAACTTGTTCTTGAATAAAAATATAAGAAACTTATTTTCACAATAATAAGATTATAAATGTAAGATAAAATCACAAAATTACCAGCTTAAGAGGTTGTAGGTATTCGAAAAAATCACGAAGTCAACAATTTTGGTGTTAACAACACATCTTATTTTACAAAGTGCTAAGTTTTTTAGTCATTTAGTTTGAAGTTTTTCAGACATATGCTTATAAACTGAAATTTTTTGTAAATGAAAAATTTTTTACACAAAGTATTTTAGAAAAAAATATCATCTCAGAAACTAATTAACTTATTTTTAGAATAAAAATATATGAAACTTATTTTTTCTAATGATAAGAATGAAAATGTGAGATAAAAACTCATTCTTACCAATTTAAGAGACTAAGTATTTTAAAAATTATGAAGTATGCAATTTTAATGTTTCACATATGTTAATAACGCATCTTATTTTACAAAGACTAAGTTTTTAAAAGTCATTTGGTTTGAAGTTTTTCACACATATGCTTATAAATGAAATTTTCGTAAATGAAAAATTTTTACACAAATTATTTTAATACAAATTCTATCTCAGAAAAATTAACTTTTTCTTTTTAGGTTGAAAATGTAAGATAAAAATCTAACACTTATCGAATTTAGAAGCTGCAGATGTATGATGAAATCATGAACTTGAAACTTTAAGTATTAACAACCTACCTTCTATGAAAATACTAAACCACAAGTTTCGACAAATCTATAATCAACTGTTAAAAAACATAGAATATTTTTTTTCCCTAAAATGTTTAACGTAGATGCTACATCCATAAAAATACAGAGTGAAAGTGTACAAATTATCTGTTTAGACATGTTGATAAACTAGAATTATCCACAAGATTCGAGTTTTATAGCAAGGTATGGGATAATATTTGGCTAAATTTTCAATAATATTGGCGATAGTTATAAAAATTTGGCATGAAATAAGAGAAGTTGCCGTAAATTCTTAAGTAAAACTGATGAACGAAGAAAAAATTTGAATTAGTTACATTCTTTTCTCGCTGTAGAGTTGTCTAAGTTCTCATACTTAGTAGTTTTTAAAGTCTTACTTTTAGAGTGATTTTTTACACTTCGCTAAACTGAAGTACAAAATGAATAATACTTTAAAGTCCGAGGAGACACACGTTTCCGTTCAACAAACCCCTTCATCAAGTTTTGAGGATGAGAAGTTATCTAAACTTTTTATTTGTCCAACTTGTAAGAAGTCATTTTTTAAAAAATCCTATCTTACTAGACATGTCAAAGTTCACAATGATATTAAACCTATTATTTGTTACGTGTGTGAGAAAGGATTTGTTACTTTACATCGTTTAAAAAGACATATGGAAACCCATAGAAAAATTTCCATAAGATACAAATGTGAATATTGTATTGAAAATTTCAATCACAAGTGTGATTTATTTAAACATAAGAGATTATTTCATCAAAAAGTCTTACCTGAACATCTATGTATTATTTGTAAAGATGCTTTTAAACACAAGTATGAATTGGAAAAACACAAGAGGGTGCATTATCGTAAACCTGAGTATCTATGTGAGGAATGTTCTATAACCTTTACAACAAAACATGCTTTTTCAAACCATAAGCGAAAAAGTCATAAAAAGACTTTACATACATACTGTTGTGACGAATGTACTGATACTTTTTCAAACAGACGACATTTTTTAAAACATAAAAGAAATATGCATAAAAAATCTTTAATGCAAACTAGATGTGATGAATGCAGTGAAACTTTTCAGTGTAAGTATGAATTATTGCAACATAAGAGAAAGAATCATCTTAAAGACTTTAACATACGTAGAAATTGTAATGATCGAAGCACTAACAATGAATTATCAACAGTTAATAATGACAGTGAGAATCTGGACTTGTTAAATTTTTTGGATAATTTTCACATTGAATGTGCGAATGGTGTTTTTGACTTACATTCCAACAACTTTCAGAATGAAAATATAGACTTAGACTTAAAAAAATTTTTGAACAATTCAAATGTGGAATATACAAGTGGAAATAATATTGATGATTTATCTGCCAAAGATGAAAATAAGGACTTAAATAATTTTAACCTGATACAAACTGATTTACCTCTAGTAAACTATGACAATGAAAGTCTGAACTTGTTAAATTTTTCGTATAACTTTAATCCCAAGTGCTTGAATATTTTTTCTGCTAACGACGAAAATATGAATGTTTTGTTGTAAAGGTTATAGAACATTCCTCACATAGATACTCAGGTTTACGATAATGCACCCTCTTGTGTTTTTCCAATTCATACTTGTGTTTAAAAGCATCTTTACAAATAATACATAGATGTTCAGGTAAGACTTTTTGATGAAATAATCTCTTATGTTTAAATAAATCACACTTGTGATTGAAATTTTCAATACAATATTCACATTTGTATCTTATGGAAATTTTTCTATGGGTTTCCATATGTCTTTTTAAACGATGTAAAGTAACAAATCCTTTCTCACACACGTAACAAATATTAGGTTTAATATCATTGTGAACTTTGACATGTCTAGTAAGATAGGATTTTTTAAAAAATGACTTCTTACAAGTTGGACAAATAAAAAGTTTAGATAACTTCTCATCCTCAAAACTTGATGAAGGGGTTTGTTGAACGGAAACGTGTGTCTCCTCGGACTTTAAAGTATTATTCATTTTGTACTTCAGTTTAGCGAAGTGTAAAAAATCACTCTAAAAGTAAGACTTTAAAAACTACTAAGTATGAGAACTTAGACAACTCTACAGCGAGAAAAGAATGTAACTAATTCAAATTTTTTCTTCGTTCATCAGTTTTACTTAAGAATTTACGGCAACTTCTCTTATTTCATGCCAAATTTTTATAACTATCGCCAATATTAGTGAAAATTTAGCCAAATATTATCCCATACCTTGCTATAATACTCGAATCTTGTGGAAAATTCTAGTTTATCAACATGTCTAAACAGATAATTTGTACACTTTCACTCTGTATTTTTATGGATGTAGCATCTACGTTAAACATTTTAGGGAAAAAAAATATTCTATGTTTTTTAACAGTTGATTATAGATTTGTCGAAACTTGTGGTTTAGTATTTTCATAGAAGGTAGGTTGTTAATACTTAAAGTTTCAAGTTCATGATTTCACCATACATCTGCAGCTTCTAAATTCGATAAGTGTTAGATTTTTATCTTACATTTTCAACCTAAAAAGAAAAAGTTAATTTTTCTGAGATAGAATTTGTATTAAAATAATTTGTGTAAAAATTTTTCATTTACGAAAATTTCATTTATAAGCATATGTGTGAAAAACTTCAAACCAAATGACTTTTAAAAACTTAGTGCTTTGTAAAATAAGATGCGTTATTAACATATGTGAAACATTAAAATTGCATACTTCATAATTTTTAAAATACTTACAGTCTCTTAAATTGGTAAGAATGAGTTTTTATCTCACATTTTCATTCTTATCATTAGAAAAAATAAGTTTCATATATTTTTATTCTAAAAATAAGTTAATTAGTTTCTGAGATGATATTTTTTTCTAAAATACTTTGTGTAAAAAATTTTTCATTTACAAAAAATTTCAGTTTATAAGCATATGTCTGAAAAACTTCAAACTAAATGACTAAAAAACTTAGCACTTTGTAAAATAAGATGTGTTGTTAACACCAAAATTGTTGACTTCGTGATTTTTTCGAATACCTACAACCTCTTAAGCTGGTAATTTTGTGATTTTATCTTACATTTATAATCTTATTATTGTGAAAATAAGTTTCTTATATTTTTATTCAAGAACAAGTTATCTAAATTTCTAAAATACTTTGTACAAAAATATTTTAGTAAAAATAAGTTTCTTATATTTTTATTCTAAAAATAAGTTAGTTAATTTCTGAGATGATATTTTTTCTAAAATTCTTTGTGTAAAAAATTTTACATTCACAAAAATTTCAGTTTATAAGTATAAGTTTGAAAAACTTCAAACTAAATGACTTTAAAAAAACTTAGTACTTTGTAAAATAAGACGCGTTATTAACACGTGTGAAACATTAAAATTCCATACTTCATGATTTTTCAAATACTTGTGGTCTCTTAAATTGGTAAGAATGAGATTTTACCTTACATTTTCATTCTTATCATTAGTAAAAATAAGTTTCTTATATTTTTATTCTAAAAATAAGTTAGTTAATTTCTGAGATGATATTTTTTCTAAAATACTTTGTGTAAAAAATTTTACATTCACAAAAATTTCAGTTTATAAGTATAAGTTTGAAAAAGTTCAAACTAAATGATTTTAAAAAACTTAGTACTTTGTAAAATAAGATGTGCTGTTTAACATCAAAATTGTTGACTTCATAAATTTTTTTCGAATACCTACAGTCTCTTATGCTGGTAATTTTGTGATTTTATCTTACATTTACAATCTTATTATTGTGAAAATGCGTTTCTTATATTTTTAGTGAATTTTTCAGTTTTTTACATTGATCAACTTATTTTTATTTTTATTTATTTATTTTTTAAAGATGAATTTTACTTCAAATAATTTTTTCTTAAACAAAATTTCCATTTAAAGTTCTTTATTTACTTTGAATTTCACATTACATACATACATTTTTCTTGAACATTGTTCTTTTACAGATTGAACTGAACATAATTCAACATAGCAGATAATATTTTTACAATTTTCATATTATGATCGAGTGATAAAACTCCACATTCTTTGAAAAAATGATTTTTTCACTTCTTTGACTTTTATACATTCTTGATTATCAATAATCCAACTACCTAAATACTTCTGGAAGATATTAAAAAATTTTATATAAAGTATGATAAACTCTCCAGATCTCTTAAAGCGCTTTGCCATAAGTTCACTTGAAAATACTAAGTAAATTACAACTTTATCCCAATTAATTTCATTTTTTATCATTTCTTTTAAGACAATATCTAAACAGGTATAAAAATTTTCATCAGATAACATATCAACATTTTCATAAAGTTGATTGCTAATTTCTGAATTGATAAATTCATTCATTCGAAATTTAAGCTGATTTATAATCCCTAGTTCTGATTTGCGTAGATGTGATCTATTGAATATATGAGTAAATGTATTTAACAAAATAATATCTGTTCTGACATCCATCTTGAAAAAATAATTTTTATGTAGTACTGAATTCAGGTTAAAAAACAGATGTCTTCACTCACGCAAAAATAAGTTAGCATGTGACAAAATTTTACTCCACTCGAAATTAATACTAGGTGTTTCTCACCAAATCCGAATTATCGCCAAATACTCTAAAATTTTTGTAGATATATCCTAAAATTTATTTAAAATCATGCCAAATTCTTATTTTTACGACCCTATTTCTGATTTTATTGGTAAAATTTCACGGGTTTACACTAAAGAAATGTAAGGGTGTAGTCTAATATGTGAAGGATTATTCGAAAAAGTTACAAATTATATCTAAAAAACTTTTGATTTTCTGAAGTTGTAATGAATTTTTTTGTAGCGATTTGTAAAAATCTACTGAAAATGTCTATTATTAAAAGTTATTATATTCCCATATTGTATATCAAATAATCAATAAGATTCTTCTAAAGATAGAAAGAAATGAATTTATATTTTTAAAACGTCTAACAATAATCAAATTTAAACACGGTTAAAGGTAGCGACAAAACTGGTATTTTTCCTCCTCTTTCTTGTATTGAATGTACAATAGCATCTCCCCCGATTCTAAGAAAATGCTTAAAGGGATGGTCACCTTCTTCCCTAAAAACATTGTGACGTCACCATTGGCGAATTAAGTCGATCTTTATTCTATTTAGTAAAAAAATATATACAGTTTAAAATGGATGCTAGTTAGTATTCACAATTAAAAAAATATTTATGATGAAAAGTATTTTTTTAACGAACTTTCTTCAATTAAGTAATTAATAAGAAATTTTAATCACTCTTTTTAGTTATCTTTCAAAAAACAATTCTCGTCTTTCATTCTAATTTAATTTCACTTATACATTTGAGATTTTAAACATCTTTTAACTTAATTTTCACATACATCATCTTTTTTCATAAAATATTAGCGAATTTTGCAAGATCTTCAATTATTATTTTTTAATTATTCTGTAATTAATATTATTTAAATGGTTGAGTCGTTCTCAAACATTTGTATTCTTAGGTTTAAAAAGATCTGTGTAGGTATATTTCTAAAGAACAGTGGTTAAAGTACTTGTAAACTACTGTTTCCTCACTTCAAACAGGCGCCGGGTTCGAATCTCAGTCAGGTGTCTCTATTGCTACACTTTCTTTCATTATTTATACTTAATTTTAACTCTCAATGTCATTTTTCATAAAACATTCGTAATCTTTTAGAAGGAAATGCTTAATTAATACTTTATTAATTATTATTCTGTAAATTTATATAATTTAAATGGTTGAATCGTTCGAATCTCAGTCAAAATCTATGTTTCTAAACTTTATTTCGTTCTTTATACTTAATTTTTGCTTTCATTGCCCTTTTTTCGGAAAATAATTAACGGTTTTTTACAAGAAGATCCTTAATTAATATTTTTCTTAATTATTATTCTCTAATTAATATCATTAAAACGATTGAATTCTTTTCGGACACTAGCATTCATAGTTTAAAAAGAACAGTGCAGACATATACTATAATTATCACTCACACACACGCGAAAACTACTGAAATATTTTTACTGCAAGGTGTCGGGTTCGAACCCCAGTCAAACCACTCTATTTCTTGCATACTCTATCCACATCCACATCCTTAAATTCAATAGATTTCTTATTTATTTCTCAATTTTTAAATTAATTTCTTAATTAATTTCTTAATTAACCTCTTAATTAACCTCCTAATTAATTTCCTAATGAGTCACAAACAATATCCTACTTTTTACCTTATACCGCAAACATCGTTTTAAAACCATCGTCACCTTTTACAATAAATCACTCATTAATTTTTTTTAATTAAATTTCCTCATTAATACCCTCGTCATCTTTCACGATCAAGTTAGAGGATGTCTCAAGGTCAATGTCAACCCATCTAGACCCCTCAGGGGGGTGGTGCGGCACCCGCACGACTTGCCGGTGCCACAGTGCCACCGCCGTCTGACCTAGAACTCTCCTTTTTTACCTACTTATATTTATATTCGTCTTTATACATTTTTGTTCTTCACATATGGCGGTGTTGCGCGTTGCCGCTTTGACTGCAGCACTCGTGCCTACTTTGTTCGCCTAACGAAGGGTCGTGTGTAATTTCGACCCAAAACAATTGTTGCAAGTTTATTGCCTTGTTTTAGGTTTATTCAAAGTTTCGTACTTATTACTCTAAAAGAACAGTTCTGTGGTGCATTCTTATTATTACGCTAGTTGTCCACTGTTTTTGATTCGTCGAATATGACTCAATTTCGAAGTACCGGCCGCTAGGCGTCTGATGGCTGACTAGTTTATATTTCTAAGAAATTTATATATATTGCGACTACACTTATTTATAGGCTTATAAATGTGCCCGTTTATAAAAAGTTTGAGAACCACTTACCTTAGTGTTAGGGCCCGCCTTTTTTTCACACCAGTAAATTTGTAGAGTAATATTAAGCAATATGTACTCACGATTAAATAAGAAGACAATTACTATACAAATCTACTGGTGTTAAAAACAAGGCGGGGCCTAACGCTATTGGGGATAAATTAGCATAACTGGCAGGTCTAATGAAATTATTTTTATGCATAAATACACGTTGAAGATATTGTTCACTAAATATTAAAGAATTGGATAATATTTTTCATTCTCCATCAAATATAGTATATTTTGAGTTTAATTGAATACAATCCTCAATGATGAAATTTCATTAAATGAAGAACGTCAAAAAAAAAAAAAAAAAAAAAAAAAGGACTTAAATTGGGAAGATTGGTAAACTTTTGTATTATTGAAATCCACAACTTTATTTGCACTTCATAGAATCTATAAACCTTGATATCTGAAACTTATTTCCTAAACAGTAATGGGAGTTTCTGTATAACCAAAAGAATCTATGTTACTATAAAAAAGAAAAAATAAATAAAGATTAACAGTAGAGATATGGAATATTTTGATGTTAAATGATACTTTAAATGACATACGCATTGCGTCAATAATTCATGCATGCGATGCGCCATTTTTAAACCTGTAACAACTAGATTATTATCTGAATTTAAAAGACAACGTTATAGACTATTAACTGCACATTGACCGATATTTATTGCATAAAATTATGAAAATAAAGCAGTTCACTAAGCAGTTCTTCAGGTCCAGTTGACTGCATGAATGAAATATAATATCTCATTCTGATACAGATCAGGAAGCAACTTCTATGTGACTTGTAAAATTTAACGCCTACTCCATTAGTAATACGGTAAAAAATATACCCCATGAGTTCATATGAATGAAAAACACCGGATCAAATGCCACAGAGACTCACGATAATAAGAAAAATCAGCAAATTAGCTGTTCGGATCATTTTTCCGGTCTTTAAAATCTTCAACATGTTTGTATTTCCTAGCTACTTAATTAATGGGTAACGGTTGTGAAATTTATCGGTCGGGGAATGGCAACGGAATGTTAATCAACAGGAGAGACTACAGATTCACTCGAGTGAAGAATAATTGAGACATATGAAATTTAATGGAATTAGATGATATTGCTCGGACCTTTTAAAAGTATCACGAATTCTGCGGCCATGTTTGTTATTTATGTTTTTCGTGTGCGAGTTGTGTTGTTCAGAAGCTAATCGTCATACATTAAAAGTAAAGTTCGATGGCAATGATTGAATGAAGAAAACTCGAGTTGAAAGGATAGCTATTTATCTAGAATAAAATATTGGTCGAGTTCCGTATAATGTGTTTTTTTCAGTGAATTAGTTACTTATGCATGCAAACAGTAGATATAACTAAAGTAATAACAATCTCTCATTCAGATTTAACGGTATTCTAAAATAATTCATTTTCATACACGCAGACATGTAATCGTGATTCAATATTTTTCCAAAATCGCTAAATGTTTTTCTTCTGTATAAAAAAAAATCGATGAACTGGATCCGAATCGGGCCATATGCTGTATATATATACATACCTAGTAATATTTATAATTTATTCCAGAGTACCGTTAGCCCCGCCTTTTTTCACACCAGTATGAATTTAGAGAAAATTTCTGCAATATATAATTACGATGAAATAAGAAGAAAAATGCTTTTAGAATATACTGGTGTTGAAAAAAGGGCGGGACTAACAATACTCTGTAATAAATTATAAAGGCTATCAGATATGTCTTCAGCGTACAAAACTTTCGAATATTGTAATAAGGAAAAAATATTTACAAGTATGTATAGACAAGTATATACATATATATAGCTACCAACCTAATCCAGATTATTGTTAGTACACGCCCTTTTTTCCCCATCACTCTATTTTTATAGAAATTCTCTTTAAATGTATTTACGATAGAAAAGTACTAAAAAAAAAGACGTGTGGAAAAAAAAAAAATGGGTATGGGTAACTAACAATCTTCCAGATTATTAATTAGGATGTTGGCAACACTGCATACATATACAAGCAGTATACATAAGTGCAAGTAGTAACTCTGCATGCGTTAAAAAATAGGCGATGCCAAAGAAGACCCTTATTAGAAGTGAAATCTTTATCAGATGTGTCGAAATTTAAAAATATTCTGAAGAGGCATCTTAGTGGGTTTGATTTGGTAACCAGCGTATCCTAAATACCGTATAATTGTGGCTAAATCAGGATTGCTACGGTCTGTATTTTAGTTTTTCCTGACTCTTTCAGCAATATAAATAGCAAAGTTGCCAACTTTTATAATTTATTCCGGAGCATTGTTAGCCCCGCCCTTTTCTCACACCGGAAATTTTGCTTATGGTTTTCCCCTTATTTAACAGTTGTCACATATTAAAGAGGAATATTCTACAAAATTTCTGGTGCGGAAAAGAAGGCGGGGCTTAAATTGCTTCGGAATAAATTATAAAAGTTGGCAACTCTGAAATAGTAACCATCTATTGTATGTTTCTGTGGTTGGTTAAATGTAAAATAACTATATGGATATACTGCTGGAAGAGTCTGAAAAATAGGCGGGTTTGCAACAACCTTGTATATCTATGTCATAGTTACTAACTTTTACGCTTTTTTGATACCTGGAAATTTTGCTTAAAATTTTTTATATATATTTTAACGGTTTTGACAGATTACATAACATAAAATTCAATATTAAATTTTTTCGGAAGGCAAAAAGCTTAAAAATTGGTACCTATGGTACATGCACAATACAGCCTACAATTCGATACTATACTCTCTTTGATAATATATATCTGTAATAGCTTGTATCAATCCAGTGTCTTAATTCTGTTCGCCCCTTGATAAATATTAGATCTGTAACATTTAATGCACATAAAGTAACGTCAATAAATATGTAGTCTATGCACACATTTCTATTTTAAATCGACCATAATCAGCAAACTCTAACAACCAGATGCTTGCGTTATAGACAGCAGTTACTATAAAAATTTTAAACATAGATGTACAGTACATACATTTCAAATATATACACGAATGTAGACTTCCAATTTTTTTAATTTATTCTGTAAAATTTTTAATACCCACTTTTTTATCACAACACTTTTTTGTAGAGCAAATTTCTCTAATATATAATTATGATTAAATAAGGAAAAAACTACACTCAAAAAAAAAAAAAAAAAAAGTGAGTCTTAAAAATTTTGTTGAATAGCAAGTCTGCATATGGCTTTATTTTATTATTATTATTATTATTATTATTATTATTATTATTATTATTTTGTTATACTATAATTAAACTTCAAAAAAATACTAAAAATAAAAACAATTACAAAGTTATGAAAAAAATCAAAATCAAATAAGGAATTAAGAATATTGGCTCTTCATGTTTTATACTAAAGAGTCAGATTTACAGTTTTCTTTACAATAATCACTATTCTGTTTAATAACAAAAATATTACACTAAAATTTTCTAAGGGTTTCTAAATGTAAATAACTGTAGCACAAAAGACAGAACTATCAAGCCTGAACTAACAAAAATTTCAATTATTAAAAATATTGGTAGAGTTTGAACTAAAAATTTCATATAAACTATAACGGGTCTAGACAGAGCCTGATTAAGGGGGAAGCACACATTATTTATACTTACACCGTTATTTTTTAACAAATACTTTCTTCCTATAATAAACAGAAAATTCTCATTAAAAATTATTTTAAAAGAATTCTGGTGTCTAATAACGGAGAGTAAATTGGATTGTTTTACACCGTTTATTTTTTATAAGAAATATTTCCTCGTCAAAGCGTGGAATTTCTATGACATGAAGTAAAAAATAATTGTAAAAATATTCCGGTGAGAGCGGAGATAATGCGTGCTTCCCCCTTAATCAGGCTCTGGGTCTAGATATCTAAGATCAATAATACCGATGTAAAATGAATGTGATTGGTGAAATTAGCAGGATTTGCATCTTAATCCTGTTGGTTATCAAGTACAAAATAACCCATTGTAATCATTTTTGCAACCTAAAAATATTTATTAACAGAAAATTTAATCGTGTCGCAGATTGTAGAGATTATTAACTCAAGATTTATTGCTAAATTTTGAGAAATATCTTTAACAAAATAAATTAAATTACATAAATATTATAATTTAAAATTTGCTGTTTGTAAAAATAAAAAGGTTTCGGTATGTTACCAACATGCACTAGTGACATCCCATTTGCGGGTAATGGTGAAAAATTCACATTTGCAAGAAATCTCTTCCCATTCGCGCAAACAACATAGCTGACAAAATTTCAATTGATTCCGGAGTATTTTTATCCCGCTTTTATTTCATACCACTTATTTTTTAAGAATGAATTTTTCTTATTTTATCGAAGTTATGTATTGGAGAATATTTTTCTATAAATAAAGTGGTGCAAAAATAAAGTCGGTGCTAAAAATACTCTGGAATAAATTAAAATGTTGGCATCTACGGAAGAAAGTAAAAATACAAGAATAGTGCGTTCGTACATAATTATTTATTTATATAAACATAAAAATACAATTATTTTATATATCTTTTATGTACAAACACCAAAAAATTATTTGGTACACTACAAAATTAAAATAATTCAATTTCAACAAAGTAAAGATGGTTAGTACAGTACACTTATCACTATAAGTAACCAATACAGAAATTAAAAATCAGTCCTATTCTTCATAAATTGAATTATTAATATAGGGAAGTATTATTAAACATTCACCAATATTTCTGTCTAAATTTAGATTTGATAGAATTTTACTGATTCTTTTATTCTTTTCAATCACATTTTTCTTCCTTCTTTTACCGTCGAAACGTAGTGATTCTCTGTCTGTAAAGAAATTTGTATATTTCACTTCTTCGGCCATGAATTTCATTAACTGTAAAGCTTTTGGATGATGTATTTATACATTATAGAAACTGAGATATTGTCTTCCTGCGTAGAAAATTAAATTGTAAAACACTGGAGCTACATGTAGGTCGTTACACATCCAAAATTGAATCAACGTAGTTTTATATAATATCCAACTCACATACCGAATTTGGTGGATTTGTACACTATGGAAGCTCAGATATAGCTTTCCTTTAAAGGGGTGGCGAATTGCAGCATAGCAGCGTGACCTGCTGGGTGTTACATCTCAAAAGCTAATCAGTAGCAGTTTATGTGAAAATCCAACTAAATATTAAATATGGTTAAATCCCGTCCGTTGTTTCGTGAAATATAGAGTCCACAAAATTTTTCTAACACACATACAGGAACTCAGACATTTGAAAATTACTATAATAATTTTTTGTATAAAATTTCCTAGAAAAATCGGGATAGTTGGTAGCTATGAATTATATGCTAAATTTAAAGAAAAATCTCAATAAGTAAAACAGGCTCTAGAGAAGACGGAATAGATTCATTTTAATTATAACACTGTTTTGCAAAAAAAAAAAAAAAAATTTCGAGATCTGATAACATTCTTGCTGATTCTTATGTAAAATGACCTCCTGAATCCGAATAGGACTCCCATTTTGCCCAGTCACTCCCACCATTTTCTAGATACACCACACCCTCCCTCAATTTCTTTCCCTGTTCGGTAATTTAATGACCATGAATTTGATTTGGAGAATGAAAAATATTTAATTTAACACCTAAAAACAAAAATATGTAAAGTTTAAAAAATAACATTAATAACAGATTAAAAATATATAAGATATGTAATGCATAATTTCAGTGTCAAATCCTCCCCCCCCCCCCCCACAAAAAAAAATTTTTCCTTGTCGCAAATGTCCATGTTTTAGAATTTTCTCACTCTGTAGCCCCTCAGAAGATATTTAACGGTTAAAATAATCCTCCTCCCCCCCCCCACTAAAAATCAAATTTATAGTCATAAAATCACCGAAAAATGATAGAAATAGGGGCTATTCTTGATAGGGCAAAATGGGCGTTCTATTCGGATTCAGGAGCTCACTTTACATAAGAATATGCTGAAATGACGTCAGAGGCAATTTTCATGCCGAGCAGTGTAATTAACCTGTAAATACACATTTTTATTGCTCATATACATATATACGTATAGAATAATATAAAATAGGGAATAGAATAAATTGTTATTTATTTAAACAAAAAATAATAACGCTAAAATATTTTCTCTTTTCCTTTCCTGGAGTGACGTGGGTGTATAATAAAAGTTCCCTTTGTAAATTTTGGGTATAGGTCTTTGACATCATCTTGTATTAAAAAAAAAAAAAAAAAAAAAAAAAAAAAAGAAAGAAAGAAATTTGACATCATTAGTATACATCGAGCATCTTATTATATCCTTCCAGCGTCTATTTAATCTAGTTCAAGCAAATTTTCCCCACGTGTGTACTAACCGCATGTGAATTTTAATATATAAATCAATTGTACAAGATAAAACAAATTAGGCAACATCTTAACTTCAATTACACCCTCATTGCATCAAAAACATATTTCCGCACGCGTGTGACGACTCCATATGAATTCTAAAATACATATCAACGAAATTCATTAAGAAAAAAATATGATAATAACTTCCTACCAATTACACCCGCAAATATTTTTCACTAAAACATGTTATTTTACCAATTTACAACACGATTTTTTCCGAAAACATAATTTAAAATGAGGTAAATACGTTTTAGGTAAAACTTTAAATGCATACAAAATAGAAGAAGTAGTTTTGACCTCTACTTTTATATAACGATGTCAGAGTAAACTGGACCCTGGGCAGTATCGACAAAGTTCATTTTTGAAAAATAGTCAATCGTGATTCTTGCATATATTTGATTGGAGAGCAAACTCTGATGTTGAGAAACATTTTTTAAAAATTTTGATTTTAGTTAGAGGTAGCAGTTGAATTAGTTCTTTTCTGTAGAAATAATTGACATTACTATCTAGAGATAACACAGGTCTATTTTTATTTAATAATTTTGGCTGATCTGTAGGTTTTTGGCAGGCTGAATTTTTATCTGTCAAACATAATTTTTTGTTAATACAGGGTATTTACCGACAAAATTTCTTCCATGGCTCCTTCACCAATATAATTAGGGTAAGTTTAGGATAAATTGACACAGTTTACAAAGATTGAAATAAAAATTCTTAGAATAAAAATATAAGAAATATTTATGCATATTTAAAATTCTTACACCTATACTCATCATATTTTGGGCAAAAAGTAAATAAATATTGAGAAAAAAAATTGGTAAACATGCATAGCTACCAATATTTTAACCCTTATCGCTCGTATGTCCCTTTTGAGAGGACATTAAAAAATCGAGCCACGCCTTAAGGTGTTCCTCTGCAAATGAAATGTTATTTTTTCTAAAACGTGTAACTATAGGCTACCTTTCGGCTACCGGAAAATTTTAACAGAAAGATTTATTTTATTTAATGATGAAGTAAAATAAAACAAATTATTACAATTTTTCGGTAGCAAAGAGGTTCGAAACTATACGTGTGACGTTTTAAAGGGAAGCCAAAAGGCGTGTCTTACTGTTCAAAATAGGAAAATATGCCGAGTGCAAAGGGTTAATTCATTCGGGAGTACTTTTAGCCCGGCCTTTATTTCGTACCACTTTTTTTTTTTTTTTTTTTTTTTTTTAAGTTTCTTTTTCTTATTTCATCGAAGTTATATATTATATATAAAAAAAAAAAATTCTATACATAAAATGGTACGAAATAAAGTCGGGGCTGAAAGTACTCGGAAATAAATTAAAATATTGGCAGCTATGAATATGGTTTGAAATTAAAATGGTAGATGGCCATCTTTCCTTCAAGTCGAGGAGAGACAGCCATTCAATTCAAATAAGAAAAACGAAGTTAAAATATCAAAAATAACACATTTTGTACAATTAATCATACAAAACAAATAGCAATTTGTAAAGATATAATTATATCGCGGAAAATGAGTAAATAAAATTCGAATAAACAGCATTTGAAGAATAATTTCGATCCTTCACTTTTCGTAAAATTTTACCTCATTTTTAACAAGGGTCCTCATAGTTTGTACAGATTTCATGGAACCACTTTTGGCATTTTATATGCAGACATTAGCTTTGGTTTGTTTTTATATGTGTGTATTGTATTCTTCAACACAATGTTTTTATATGTGTGTATTGTATTCTTCAACACAACCAACATTGTGATCCTCATCAAATTCTATTCCCTCGAAATCTGTAGAATCTGATAATTTCAAATGTATTTCATTTTCTTCGCTGTTGAAGCAGACGTACTTTTATTTTTCCTTAACACTTTCACGACTGCATATTTTTGTCTTTTTGATAGTAAGGTCCGCCTGTGAACGTTATTCCCATAAATTACAATTTTTCAGAACAAAATTTTCTGCATTCACATATATATTACAAATGGATAAGCATTACAATCATACTCTCTCTAATCAAAGTATTTGTATCCATAGTGTATTGATTGTACAAAAACGAATATTGTGTATATATTTTTAAGAAAGATATAACATACAAATTGGAAAAGAAACGCCCACTGGTGGAGTTTCAGATTTTTAAATGACGTGAACCTACGTCAGCGGTGGCGAAAATGTTAAGTTTTTTTTAAAAAACTCTTTCGCTGTTTTAGACATTTTATCAACTTTGTGTGTTTCTGGGATGAAAGTTCCGGACAATTTTCAACATTTTTTTTCGTGTCAAACCATTAGCTATCTATTTGCCAAAAAACATGCCATAAATACCGTACATGTTCTGTTTTTGTCATGATTACATCAGATCTGTGTTCCCATCTTTTATAATTTATTCACGAGCATATTTAGCCCCGCCTTCTTTTCGCAGCAGAAATTTCGTAGATTATTTCTCTTTAATATGTGACAACGATTAAATAAGAAGAAAATCATTTTTCAAAATTTCCGGTATGAAAAAGATGCGGGGTTAAAAATACTCGTGAATAAATTATAAAAGTTGAGAACTCTGCATCATATACTGTTGCAATGTCATAATGTGAAAACGAGATTTTAGTGTTTTAAAGGTGTCCATCTCTCCTCGATTTGATGTCCGTCTCTCTTAAAATTATACATCTACCCACTTTAAAGTGTCACTCCGATATTGTACTTCCTTGTTTTAGGCTTAAAAGCAAAGTTTTGATTATATACGTGTCTTAAAAGTCTGTATGTTAAAAATAAAAAAAAATATTTCAAGGAATTCAAATGCACGCTGTTATTTAAATCCTTTTTTTAACACTTTCGCGACCGCTGACGTAGATTCACGTCATTTGAAAATCTGTAACTCCACCAGTGGGCTTTTTTTTTTTTTTTTTTTTTTGCAATTTGTATGTTATTTATTTCTTAACCCTTTAACGCGCGGTGTCCTCGCCACGAGAACGCAAAATTTAAGATCCAGCTGCAAAAATTCATCCTGGAAATATTTTAGCGAAAATTCACGTTTATAACATATCAGAAAAAGCCGGTTTTTTAAACCTTAAAATTTAAAATTTCTTTTAGTTTAATTTAGTTCATGAATTCCGGTGGCAGTATAATTTAAATGTTTCAAATTGTCTTGCGCCGCAAAGGGTTAAAAATATACCCAATATTCATATTTCTACAATCAATATACTATGGATACAAAACAAATTATGTGATTAGAAAGAATATAATTATAACGTATACCAATTTCTAATATAAATGTGAATACAAAAAATTTTATTCTCAAATATTGTAACTTGGGAGAATAATGCCCACAGGCGGACCTTACTGTCAAAAATACAGAAGCATGTGCTCTCGAAAGTGTTAATCTTATCACATGTTACGACCATAATTGCCAATTTTGGCCCTTTTTTGCTTCCGAAAATTTTTAATAGAAATTTTCATTTTATTTAATCTTTTGAAAACCATTATAGAAATATATTTTAAAAAAAAAAACCTTTTTAAATTTTCCAGTAGTTAAAAAAGGGTAAATTTGACTATTATATTTATGATTTGATTTTACCAGAATTTCAAAAGCACGAAGCGATTAAGAATACTAAGAAATTTTATCATACTTTAAAGAAAATCCATGAAGTTGAAAAGTTTTTTTTTTTTTTTTTTTTTTTTTTTTTTTTTTACTAATTTTCAAATTTCATTTTATAAAGTATATTTTATTAAATATTAAGTGTACCAATAAATTCTTTCTATTTAAATTAAATAACTAACACCTGGAAAATATATTTGACAATATTTACATGGTTGGAAAATCTTATAAATATTGTTAAACAAAACTTTCTGGTATAAGTTATTTAAACTAAACTTACAGAATTTTTTGATTTGTTTAATATGTGTAAATTTATTTATTTTTTCTTTTTCTTTATTAGTATAGTAAAGTCTCGTTCAACGCGATGGCAGAGATGAGAAATATATAAAACAGTTTTATTTTTTAACACTACTAAATTTTTAGAGTGCCAATCTTATTGGTTCATACGCTCTATTTAGATTTTTGGATAAAGCAGTTGCTTTGATATAAAATTTGTGGTGTTAAAAAATAAAATTGTAATAGTCACGAGGCAAACTTGCGCCCGCGTTGTACGAGACTTTAATGTAATTAATTCTCAAGTACTATGAGAAATCTTTTTACAGTTTTACATTTTAAGTTATCTTTTTATTTCTACATCAAATACTTATCAAATATCATTGTGCTTCGAACAAATATTTAATCCAGATCGTGACTATTTTCTCATCATGTGAGGTGCGAAATCGCAAGATCTCACTTCTTGATGCCAGATTCCTCAACTGTTATAATGCATTCGTCACGAAAAATTCTGGAAGAATTGCGACTATTATTATGTGATACATTACACCTTGGTAAAAAATAAAAAATCCTTTGTTTTACTGTGTGATTCCAATTACTTCACACACTTTTCTCTCTTTATGTAGAGTATAATTTCACTTTCAGAGCAGAGCGAAAGAGTAAACTACTTTGATTGATATCCCAAAATTTTTGCTGTTTCATCCCGGACATGGTTAGTTCTCATAATATGGAGTCAAAGGTAAAAGTTTCTAGGTTGTAGGCCCCGATTTTTATCACTAAAAGAAAATTCCATTTCGTCACGTAATAGGGTGATTCTTCTCTGTTCTGAAAATAATGTCTTTTACATATCACACTTCGGCAAGAAAAATGACAGAAGTCAAAAAATGACAATTCTGAGCTTATGCCAATGAAAAATCTATATATATAAAAGAACACTTCCTGAGTGAGTGAGTGAGGGGGTGATCTATCAACGCCCAGACCAAACCCCTGGACCTAGAAGCATGAAATTTTGTGACAATGTTCTTTCTATGACGTAGGCATCCACTAAGAAGCGATTTTACAAAATTCGCCCCCCAAGGGGGGGAGGGGGGGCAAAACGTGATTTCACAAAATCCTTCATATCTCAAACAAAAAAACAGATATCCGTAAAATTTTTGCTTTAAAATATAGCTAATACAAATGTCAAAAAACCAATTTCTGGAATTTTCAAAATTCGGTCCCCAAGGGGGGCGGGGGGGCAAAACGTGATTTCACATGCGTAAAACGTGATTTCGCATAATCCTATATATCTCAAACAAAAAAATAGATATGCGGGAAATTTTTGCTCTAAAATATAGCTAATGCAAATATCTAAAAACCAATTTCTGGAATTTTAGAAATTCAGCCCCCAGGTGGGGCAGCAAAGGGGGGGGAGGGGGCTAAGGGCCAAAAACAAATGGAAATACAGTCAGGGCGTTCAAAATTGATACAGATAGGTTTTAGAGGCCTGCAAGTCGAATAAGGATATTTTCGATTGTGTAAAGTTATTACGAGGGGCAGGAAGGGGGGAGGGTAGAGGGGGGGGGGCAAAAAATAAAAATAGAGTTAGATCGTTCAAAATTGATATATAGAGGTTTTCGATACCTACAAATCGATTTCGGATATTTTCGAATTTGTAAAATTATTAGGAGGGGCGGGAAGGAGGGTGGGGCGGCAAGGGGGGGGCTATGGGGCAAAAACAAATAGAAATACAGTTAGGCCGTTCAAAATTGGTACAGATAGGTTTTAGATGCCTGCAAGTCGAATGGGGATATTTTCGAAAGTATAAAGTTATTTGGAGGGCCGGGAAAGGGGGAGGGGTGAGGAAGTGGGACAAAAAAACAAAAATAGAGTTAGATCGTTCAAAATTGGTATATAGATGTTTTCGATAGTTACAAATCGATTGCGGATATTTTTGATTTTTTAAAATTATTAGGTGGAGCAGGAAGGGGGGGACGGTAAGGGGGGGCTATGGTCAAAAACAAATAGAAATACAGTTAGGTCGTTCAAAATTGGTACAGATAGGTTTTAGAGGCCTGCAAGTCGAATGGGGATATTTTCGAAAGTGTAAAGTTATTAGGAGGGCCGGGAAGGGGGGGCAGAGGGGCATAAATAGAAAATAGAGTTAGATCATTCAAAATTGGTACATAGAGGTTTCCAATACCTACAAATCGATTGCGGATATTTTCGAATTTTTAAAATTATTGAGAGGGCGGGAAGGGGGGGGGAGTAGAGCGGCAAAAAAATAAAAATAGAGATATATCGTTCAAAACTGGTGCATAGAGGTTTTTGATACTTAAAAACCGATTGCGGATATTTTCAAATTTGTAAAATTATTAGGATAGACAGGAGGGGGGGGGGGCGAAGTGGAAAATAATAAAAATAAGGGTTAGAGCATTTTGGGAATTTTTTCCGAAGGCAGTGAGAACCCGGTGCGACATTTTTCCTACTCAGATTTTGTTTCTCTTTTTTTTCACGTGATAAAAATTAATTTTGAGAATTCATTATAGTGATTCATTTAAAAATAGGGACCAGCGAAGCGGGCGTTGCCTGCTAGTATATCATATATAAAGTGCCTCAAAATGTGAATAAAAAATGTCATATTTACACCTTGAAAATTAAAATTTGAGGGTTGTTTCATTTTTTTTTTTAATGCTAGTGGATGTTCTAGGATAATGCTAGTTGATTGTTAAAGTTGATTTTTTTTCAAACACCGCATTTCTGAGGGATTTTGTTCTATTTTATTTTTATTTTTATTTTTTAATTAAATTTAATTAATTTATTTTTTAATTTTAATTTAACTTTTTTTTCTGCCAGGGTGCGATATTTATAACAACAGAATTAGAAACTATTAACCCTTTGCGGCGCAAGGTAATTCGGTTCATTTAAATTACTGTGCCACAGTAAAAAAATGTTGTAATTTTTCCTGCACTTTCTGCGGTTTATTTTCAAGTATTTATGCTGTGAAATAAATTCAAGCACTAAGTGCTGTAAAAATCGACTTCCTGTGGACTTTAGACAGGAACATCTGCTTGTGGAAACAAAACATCTGCGTCTTTGAACTGAGATGCAGATGAACGATGAATGAAAGACTAGAAGATCATGGAATGAGCAGTGTCCGTTCATCAGAAAGGTTAGTTATTAATTTTTATATTAATATTTTGTATTGATTAATTAATATTTCTTTAAAACGCATTAGTTATAAACATATTGTAGCATGTCTAATCTATTCTATAACTTTTGTCTTAACGATTTACAATTTAAAAAAAATTTTCTTATTAATCATTCAGTATAGTCCTTTTAAATTTTCATACATTTCAGTTTTTCATACAATTACATTTATCAAGTTATATGCTGGCCAAGAAAGTGCTAAATGCACTTTTTTATATGAACGTGTATAAACTTGTACTCATGAAAATCAACAAAAAATATTAATTATTTATCAAGTAATTAATTATAACAAATTCAATATGTTTATGATTACAAATTAATTTTTAACCCTAGAACACTAGTGTTAAGTAATTTTTACGTGCAGTCTTCATTTAATGTTTTTTTTCCGCACTTTCCCTACTATCGATACACTTATTTGAGTTTAAGTGCTTCAAAATAATTATTCAGATAATGAAAAATTAGTAATATTGGGTAAAACAGCAAATAATTAAACATATTTAAAAACAATATTAATGTAATTTTAGCAAATAAAACGACTTTTACATGATCGCGTCAATTTTAGGTACCTCTAGTGATAAAGTATTCTGCCTGTAGCAAATTTCGACAATCAGCCGAAATTTGGCGCCAGTTGCATTCTATGCCCGTTTTATAATCTGAACCTGGATGTTTGCTCACCATCCAAACGACCTCTGAAAAATTTGGTCAGACAACTACGCTAGTTTAAATTTATGTGTATATCGGCCGACATGTAGCGCTGCTGTTAATTAACTGTGTCCGATAGTGGGGTTTTTTAATCCCGGAAGATTTTTCTCTCTTTTTTATTTATTGAATTTATTTTATTTTATGTATTTATTTATTTATTTTCAAAATCGATATTTGCTATAACAGATATACCTATTGAAATTATATTTTATATTATATTTATCTGCTTTTTAAAATTATCTTACGTTTACTGTTTCCAGAATTTTTAATTTCTGTGGAATTCGAAACACCCTCCTTTTTTTCAGGGAATTTTCCAGTCATTATTCAGTAACGATAATTTTTTGGTTTATTTTATGATAAAAATTGCCATTCAGATTTTGAAAATATCTTGAAGAAAGACGGAAACTTCCAGCCCTGAATTTTTGTCATTAAATAAGCTATTAGAACAAGAGATCTATTTCTTTCGGACAAAATAGAGTAAATGAAAACAATTTTTTTCTTTTTCCCTTTGGCACCAAATAGAAATAGCATAATAGAAATTTTAAAAAATTAATATATGTAACCGCTGCTAAAGAACGCAATTTCATATTTTAAGGAAAAGAATGTGCTATTTTTATTTTTATTGATTTATTTATTACGCTTTTTAAATATTTTGACCAAATGAAAAAAAAAAAAAAAATAATAATAATAATAATAATAATAATAATAAATAAATAAATAAATAAATAAATAAGGATAATTTTTCTCGTTTATATTGAAAAATAAATATAAACGAGAAAAAAAAAAAATATTGGATTCGTAAAAATTTTCGATCTCCGAAACTCACATATTCCAATATCGGTTTAGACAGACAAGAGTGGTATTGGAGGATAAACTACAAATTGAAGAAAAGTGCAAATACCCTGGATCATCGTGTATTATAAAAAGGTACAAAAGTCTTGTAACTTTAACACAATGTCGCACTTACTATGTACCATATTTGCATTTTTTTTTAATTTCTTTTTTTTTTCAAAAATTATTATTATTATTATTGGCAAGTATTTTACATCTAACAAAAATGGATTTCAATAAAATTTTACAAAAATTGCACAAATTGTTTAAAAGCTAGATATATTGGTCACTTACGTCAAAAGTTCATTTGAATAGAGCAAATTACGCTCAAATCAAGCAAATTACGCTCAAAAGAATGAGCTATATTTTTAGATATTTTCCAGGATTGTTTATATATTCCAGGTGTTTAATTTGGAGATCCAATTATTTCATGAAAACCATTCATGGGCTTATAACTCTAATACATTTTTATTTATTTTCAAAAAATTTGAGTTTTCTGGTGTTTTTTAGAAAAAAAAATAAATAAAAAAAAAAAAAAAATAATTTTGCAATATGGTTAAAATAATTGGATCTCCAAATTAAATAGTACGTAGAATCTGAAAACCCCTTTATTAAATTTTAACTCAGGAAAATATTTAAAATCTACCTAGTTCTTTTGCCGATAATTTGCTTACTTTTTACTGTATTCTTATGAAATTTTGAGAAAAGTTGCGCAATATACGTAGCTTTTAATCTATTTTATAATAATAATAATAATAAATTCTATCTCTTGCGTATGCGCATTAAAAAAAAAAAAAAAAAGAAAAAACTCATATCTTAGCGAATATTACACGTGTCAATTTTATGTTTCAGAATAATGCTTCTTTAAGAATTTGTCAATTTTTCTGCAACTTTTGTAAAATTTCGTAGAAATCCATTCTTGTTATTAAGTTTTTGGCAAGTTTCTTGTTTAGAATTTTTGAAAATAAAAAATTATACCTGTATAAATAATTATGCTATTCCCATCAAAAAAAAAAAAAAAAAAAAAAAAAAAAAAAAACATGAAAATATTGAACATGGTAAGTGCAACGATGTGTTAAAGTTACACACCATTCGTAGCTTTTTAATGATACACGGCGATCAAAAGTATTTGTTCCTTTCATCAATTTGTATTTGATCTCCTGTTTACACTCGTGACTACATCGATAGTGAAAAATATGAAATAATAAATATTCTTAGATATCTGAAGTTTAAGGCCGTTCCGTCCAGAATTGCTTTTTTTTTTTTTTTTTTGGTGAATCGAAAGAATGCAAAAAAGAAAATGATCATTCATTATAGTTTTTTGTATTAATCTATTTTAAAAAGATAAAATGGTTTCCTACAAAACTGCATTAGCTGATTTAATTTTCTAAAATATAAGACTTACTACAGTATATCCCGCGTTTTTTTTTTTTTTTTTTTTTTTCTTGTCACCCATTTCTATACCATTGATGCACATAGTTTCTTTGGATGACCAAATTAAGAAACTGCAAGTCACTGTGGTGAAAGATTCTATTACCTCAGAACAGAGACGAACAACTCTTTGAATAAACGTGTACAAATAAATTTGTGAAAGTAAATTTCTATTTATTTCTAAGAAAAATTCTGTTTATTTAAGAATTTAAATAAGAAAATCCTGCTAAAATGTACTGATGGAAGTGTCTGAAAGCTTGTGAATCTTTGTTCTGAAGTAACCTCATGAATCTCTAATTTGTTTTCTTGTTTAAATAATTTATTATATATATTTTTTAGGGTTCTTAAGCACTCTCTTTCTCTTGCCCCCCCCCCCACCCCCTCTTTTTTTTTTTTTTTTTTTTTTTTTTTTACAGTATACTTCTACCAGTATTTTTCAAACAATAGATTTGTTATCAAATATATTATATTGCTATTAAATTTATGTATAAAGTTCTTTTATAACAATGCCACACAAAATTAATGGTAGAGAAAAATAAAGGAAACTATAGGACCACATGAACCCTATGCTATCTCAGTACTAAATTAGGATATATCAAATATATATATTATTTATTTTAAAGATCTGTTTTTTATTTTATTTTTTATTTATTTATTTATTTATTTTTAATTCTAAATTTATTCATCCTGCTATGCTGGGGGGATGGAGGTTATACGAAGTTGAAAATTATTGCTAGAATCTTACATAATAATAAAAAGGAGTTAATTAGCAGCATTGTGGCATTCCAAAAAAGTAAATTTTAACTCTCCAATTACTCAAAATAAAAAAGTTTTTTTAAGTGTCCCTTTATAGCATTGTAGTAAAAATGACATTTTTAATTACAGTAGTACTTAAATGCTTTTTAGATTAGCTATATAAGTCATATATTTTAGAAAGAATTTAAGATGGTAACTTGATAGAATTTCATAAGAGTGAATTTTCTAGAAACTTAAAAAAGAACAGAAAATAATAAACAAACAAGGAGTAAATAAATATAAATAGATAGGGTTCCAGCCAGTAGAATGACAGTTGTCTTCAAATGGAAACAGTTGGCACGTATTTTGCGATTATGAATCACAAATTTGTCATCCCGAAAATTTGCTATTAAAATATTTCTGATATTTATATTGGAGAAAACAAATCTCTAGCACCCAGAAGCTAGATCCAACTAGCAGCATCGTGTTTTCTTTGAAGGAACAAACAAATGTCCTTTCTCTCTTTTGATCTTTCTGTGTTTGATGGCGCGCCTTAGGCGCGCACAGAGAAAGAGGGCTGGGGGGGGGAGAGAAAACAAAGTAATTATTACAAGTAATTACTTCGATTTTTGAAAAAAGTCTATGTAAAAAATCTCAATTATTAAAGGTTAGACTAGAAGTTCTGCATCGGGTCGGGTAACCCGATTTTACCCGAACCCGACCCTACCCGCGGTTCGGGTTCTGGTCGGGTTGAATGATTTTTTTATCTTGCGGGTCGGGCTCGGGTCGGGTTGACAGATTTTTTTTCTTGCGGGTCGGGTTCGGGTTCGGGTCGGGTTTAGCTTTCTACGAGTCGAGTCGACTTGAGAACATCATTCAAAAAAAAAAAAAAAATTACAATTGAAAGCATAAATTTGTAGACATAATTATAGCTCTTTAACTGAATTTAGACGTGTCGGAGCTCCGTTTTCCTATACGCGGATATCCACCTGAAAAAAAAAAAAAAAAAAAAAAAAAAACTGTGTAAGCATGACAAAAAAATATCCGTATACGTTTTCTTTTCTTCAACAAATCGAAAACTGATCATCTATAGAAATTGTATGAAAATTTTAAAGTACTGTATTAAAATTTTTATTTACTATTGTTTATATATGTATATACACATATAAGAAATACAAAATAACCTTGCTTTTGCGTTTTGAGAATTTAAATTATTTCTCAATTTACATTTTTTTTTTTTTTTTTTAAGATATCTTTATTTTCAATGAATTTTAATCCTCGCTTTTGTGTTAATGAAATTTTGAATTTTCTTCCATTTACATTTGTATATGCAAAAAATATACAGGGAATACTTGTTGTAATTTAATTAAAAAAAGTAATGTAAAATAAACACATAAAGGAAACGAATGCCATCAAGGCAGATTATATTCTTTATCGCCTTCTCTAGAACAAATAAATAATGCACCAAGCAAAAGTGACACCGGAGGAAGCTAAGTTGCTGATTATGCGAATTTAAAGTGATCAGTGACTCTTAAATAGCAGATGTTTAACTGCGAATCACATACATGCTACACAAATTATTATAGTAAAGTAAACATCCACATTGGAAAAAAGCAATAAAGAATAATACATCATTTTTTCCCCAGACTATAAGTATTAAACAATAAATTACGAACATTTAAATTGAAGTGCGTTTTTTACTTTCTTCGATATTCAATAGAAGAATTGGATTCATAAAAATTTTCGACTTCAAGTTTTCGACGGATTTACACGTTTTGAGAGGTCTAGAACACGATTTTATCATTTATAGAAAATGTCTGTCTGCCTGTGTGACAAAATTTAGTGGCGACTGTATCTCCGGAACTACTGTTCAGAATTATACATGAATTTAAATGTAGAGGCACCGTGACCTAAATTAGTGCCCTATCAATTTTTGTCAACCGATCAACAGGTGGCGCTGCTATACAGCAATTTTCGAAATTTAGGAGGAGGCTATATCTCAGGTTTTATTGAGTATAATCAAACAAAGCTTGATATGTGAAAAGGCTATTGTGAGACATTATGATGATTCATTTTGAATTCTTATCGGCCAACAGATGGCGCTGCTGTACATAGATTTCGGCAGTTTAAGGGAAGGCTATAATCTCAGGAATTACTGCGTAAAATTCCATATAAATTTATATGTAGGTACGTACACCTTGACCTAAATTAGTGTCTCGACTTTTGATGTCAACCGCTCAACAGGTGACGCTGCTATACAGCGATATTTGCAATTTAATAGGAGGCTATATCTCAGGTTCTATTGAGTATAATCAAACAAAACTTGATATGTGAGAAAGCTATAATGAGACATTATGTTGAATCAATATGGATGCTAATCGGCCAGTAGGTTTGCTGCTATACTGCAATATCCCTTGATAATGGGAAGGCTATATCTCAACTTCTATGGCATATAACTGTACGAAACCTGATATGTGAGATAACCAATATAAAAACGTACTTTTTAAGATACCATTTATAGGCAATAAAAATGCTTACTTTGGATATTTAGTGTTAGTTGTCTCTTAAGATGAAAATCGTTTGCATTCATCCTGCTAGATAATTAAAATATATATATATTTTTTTTTAATAAATTATTTGCACTTAGTAAAATATAGGAAATTATAGAAGAAAGTCTTGTGTTGGCCACAACATACTAGTTTACTTTTGAAGTTAACAATTTACATAAATGGTTAAAAATTATCATTGATCTATTTTTCAGATTTTTTAATTTTTAAATTAAACAATTAGTGATTATATTTCAAATTATTTTTTTAATAATTTACCAACTGTATGACAATGAAAATTTACCTTTTTTTATAATTTAAAAAAGTTTTGTATGATTTTTAGATGAATAAGTAATTTTTATTTAGTTTTCGGTTTTCGGGTCGGGTTCGGGTCTAAAGACAGCGGGTTCGAGTCGGGTGCGGGTCGTAAAAGTTTCTCTACTGCGGGTTCGGGTCGGTTTTCGGGTTGATGAAAATTTTTTTGTCGAGTTCGGGTCGGGTTTCGGGTTGATATAAAATTCATCTGTCGGGTTCGGGTCGGGTAAAACCCGACCCGTGCAGGACTCTAGGTTAGACCTTAAAATTTCATAGCAATGAGTGAAAAAACAAAGTATAAACAGAAAGCAACCTGATAGCTACGAAGAAACCGAAACTAATTACAAAACGCTTATTCTACGCTTACGTCATCAATAATCGATTGTAAAATCATTCGATTATCAAAATCATTCGAAAGCAAATCACTCGATTATCAAAATCATTCTATTATTCCCATCTCAACGCGCGTACACTCAGTGATGCCAGATGGTCGAAAATTATTTCCCCAAACAGGTTTTCAAATTTTCCCAAATCAGGTTTTTTTTTTTTTTTTTTTTTTTTCAAAAAAATCCCCAGCTTGATTTCTACTAAAAAGGGAGAATAAAAATTTCTTCAAAAAAAAAAAAAAAAAATATATATATATATATATATTAAGCAGATTTTTTTATGATTTAAGCTCAGATTTTTCCCCAAATGAAGGCAATTTTTGAAAAAAATCCCCAAATAACAATAAAGCTATTGAAAGTCTCTAGTCGTAGGGATAAATCATTACGTTGCCAACATTGACAAAAAGTCGAAGAACTCCCCAAAAAGTCCCTACAAACATTTGGTCCCCAAAATTGCCCCCAGAAGACTCGAAAATCCACAAAATGGGGACAAAATCCCCAATCTGGCATCACTGCCTACACCGTAAAAAAAAAAAAAAAAAAAAAAAAAAATCAGTATTTTACAACAAAAGGTGCTGGCAACCGCGGCTGCCAACACAGTTGCTGTAAAATTTACAAGCTGCTGCTTTTATGGTGCTGTAAAATTTTCTGCACTTTGCTGTGAATTTTACAAAATGTCATTTTTAGTAGTGCTGTAAAATTAACTGCACTTTGCTGTGAATTTCAGAAGATGCTGTTTTAAAAAGTGTTGTAAAATTAACTACACTTTGTTGTAAATTTTACAACACTTTTTAAAACAGCACCTTGTAAAATTCACAGCAAAGTGCAGTTAATTTTACAGCACTACTAAAAACAGCATCTTGTAAAATTCACAGCAAAGTGCAGTAAATTTTACAGCTCCATAAAAAAACAGCAGCTTGTAAATTTTACAGCAACTGTGCTGGCAGCCGCGGTGCCAGCACCTTTTGTTGTAAAATACTGAAATTTTTTTTTACAGTGGCCACCGGAATTCACGAACAAAATTAAAATAAAAGATATTGACGATCTTTTCTGCTATGAGATAAAAATAAAATTTTGCTTAAAAATTTCTGGGATGAGTTTTTGCAGTTGAAAATTTAAATTAGGTGATGCGGTAGTGGCATCACCGCCCCTGAAAGGGTTAATGCATGACTGTTTGTTATTTTATTTTCTGTAAATAAAGCATTGACATGTTGATGCTGAATGAGGAAAAATTAAAACTTTATAAGCAAACTCGAGAAATGGCAAAAATCACACAATAATTGTTTTTTTTTTCTGTGTAAATTAATATAACTCTTAATCCGGCTAACAATAAAGAAATAAATAAAGACACAAGTGCAGCAGGAAAGAAGCAGCCCTTACATCATTCTTCATAATATATAAGTGTAAAAATTTAAGCCCAGTAACCGCAATTTAAAATTAATATAGTCTTGATTGACGATTGTTTTTTTCGTAAATTGAGCATCAAATATTGTAGTTTTTTTTTCCATTAATTTTCTTGTAAAAGAGTATTATAGACGTACACAAACATATAGGTTTTTCGTCTGGTCGGTAGGGCGCTACTTTGTTGATCCCTAGGTCTCGCGTTCGAATCCCATTGCGAGCATGGATATTTATAGAGTGAGTGAATGCGTTTTACGTCGTACTATAGTTGTATTATAAGCAATTGAGTGTTTACGGTATTCTCTGTATTCAATTTTTTTTTTACTGTGAAATGGTGTAATTTGGACCATTCGAGATAAAAGTCATTGTACCTACAGATCTTAAATCTATCAAGTAAATACCAAATACCAAAAAGGTACACAAATGTATCCCAAAACCTTAGAAAAAGTATTTTATTTATTTTAGAAACATCGCTGTCGTCACTTTCAAAACCGCTATTGAAAACAAAGGAGGCTATTTCTCTATTTGATATTTTAAAAAGGACCGCCATGATAGTTTCCTTATTATTTTTTTTTAAATTTATCATAATTATACCCCCTCCCCTCCCAATGTATCGTCCAGCGAAGAATCGTATCCAAAATTGTTCAGAAATTACAGCTGTTTCGTCTGTCCACATGCGTGGGATTCACTTGCATTTCTTAATTCTTATACTTCTTTTTTTCTTCTTTCTTCATCTTCCTCCGCTTAGCAAAGTGCCGATGATTACAGAGTAACGCTTTGAACGCCGCAATTCTCCAATTTAGTCTCCACGACTTGGTCGCCCTTATCTGATACGTTTCGGTTTTTTTTATTTTGCCTGAAAACCTCAACATACGTGGATCATTAAAGATGACGGGGGGAATAGAAAATCATTCCGGTACGCACCTGATGTAATTCGCGCGCCATGTGTGCGATAGTTATTTAGTGTTATTATGATTGTTTGTTTTATGTTTCGTTTATGATATTCGTTTTTTTTTTTTTTTTTTTTGTGCTATTAGTTTCTGTTTGAGGTGTGACGAACTTCTTAGGTGTTATGACATATGTGACTTTTTATGACAGTAATTTTCTATGTATAATAATAATTTACTGTCTAATATAGTTTCTATTTCTTAATGCAGTCGGTTATTTTCAGTAAACTATTTAATCTTTTACAAAAAGTGAGGCTTTCAAAGTGTAAGGTATAGGTAGACCATACGCCGAAACTTAAGATAAGATAAACTCATTGAAGAATGGGAAGGGATAATCAGTGGGTAGGGCAATTCAATTGATGTGGGAGGTTTGTGGCTTCCCATCGTAATGTATTACTTCTCGAAGGTCGTTGGGGGGGAGGGGGGAAGCGACTGTATCAGAAAATGTATACATTAAAAAATGTAAAAAGGAAAAAGAACACGCTATGACACGTAGGAAAAATAAAAGTATTGTACACCAATAAAACTACGTAGAAACCTAATATAAGTAAAATGCATCAATAATTGTAGCCATAACAAATTTCATTTCATTAATGAAAACTGTTACTATCATACAGGGTGTCTCAGAATTGCCACTATAAACTTTGAGAGGAGTTAGGACACGTCTTAAGGATTACGAATTATATAGAAACCCGTGTTCGCAAACGTCAATTTAACCCTGTAAGAACCGGGTGTTTGGGGTATTTTTTAACAGATATGGGCGTCGCTTCAAATTTTTGGATTTTTAGCAAACATTTTTTTCCTGTAAATGATTTCATAAAAATATGTACGTAGTAATAATGGTGTTTCTAATCAAAGTACTTAAAACACTGATAGTATTAATACGAATATTGGGTACGATTTTGAGAAGGGATGAATCGTACAAGATTTTAAATTTTACAAAGTAGGCGGAGTTATAAGTAACAAGAAATTAGATTACACATGAGCATGAGCAGTCGATAATACTAGCACGTACCTGCGAATATCAGAGCTGCCAACCAAATTCGGAGGATTGTTAGTATCGCCCCTTTTCGCACACCAGTCTTTTTTCAGAGCATTTATCTTCTTAATTCATCGTAAAAACGTTTGAAGAGAATTACTCTAAAAATTAAGTGGTGTGGAAATAGGGACAGTACTAACAATTCTCCGGATTCAGTCGGCAGCTGTGGAACATCCTAATTAATATTTCGTAGTGTTTTCAGTCCCGACCAATTTTCCATACCAGTAAATTTGTAGAGTGATATTCTACAAATGCAAAAAAAAAAAAAAAAAAAATAGGTGGAACTAACAGTATTACGAAATATAAATTAAGATGTTGGCAGCTATGCTAGCATAAGGCAGTAAAAGTTAAAAAACACCAGAATGTATCCGCTTCTTAAAGGGTAATTATGATGTTTGAGGTATGTATACCTAATTCTTTCAGTTGTTTTTTTTGGGACACCCTGTATAATGAAAAATTTGTATTAAAATTTTCCAATATCCAAAAAGCGTAAAAGTTGGAAACTATAACAAAATATTCAAAGTCAACTTATGAGAAAATTAATTGGATAACATTAAATATCTGTACGAGGTTTGGAACTTCTTATCCAGTATATACAACCAATTAACTCTTTAAGTGGCATTCCTAACGCAATCAAAAGATTGGGATTTTTGGCTATATATTTTTAATACAAATTTTTCAGAACGTTTTATAGTTTTAAAGTTTTTTTTTTTTTTTTTTTTTCTTTTTTTCATTAAGATAAAAATTTTACTAGGACATAGTGTCAATTAAAAATTTGTATTATTTAGCAGCTAAGCACAACCAGTTTACAAACACGCTTTGGAGATTTGAATTGAAAAAAATTAAATCACTCCTTAAGGGATTTAAAAAAAAATAATATGACTTGACTCACATATAAGAAGCATGTGCTATTATATATATATATATATGTGTGTGTGTGTGTGTGTGTGTGTGTGTGTGTATAATTGTGTGTGTGTATAATTGTGTGTGTGTGTGTCAAAATCGTTCTCAAGATATCCCAAAATGTCCAAATACATCGAAAACCAAAGTCGTGATTTATTTCGAATCCAGTAATTTCTTCTATTTAATACAAGTAAAATTCTCGACAATGGATTAATTTTCAAACAAAACATGTATATGCTAAAATTGTAACATAAAAAAGATCCTTATATTATATCTATTGAACTACAAATTTCAAAGATTTAAAAGTATACTCATTAAAAGTATATTACAATCCCTATATTCAAAGAACAAATTGTGGTGGCCTGCTTAGGAAAGTATATTCTTACTGTTGCCAAAATTTCATTCTTCAATCTCTACTCCTTTTCTATTGTCCATCCATATCTACGATTCTTGAAGCTGGTATATAATATACCCAACAAAAATCCGAAATACAAACATCGAATTCGACAAAAGCGCCGGGTGTGCGTCACAGGCCTTGTTTTCGAACATCTGGGGGCCCATAAAAGTGTGCGGCCCCATCATATAAATAACCCGCAATAGCGTTCTAGGCACGAATCTAGTCCCCTTAATCCTGTGGCGTGAAATTGGCGTGAAAGCCATTCCTGGATTTAAATCGTCTGTAGGGGGTGTTCCGGCTAGATATTGTCGGAGAAGGGTGTCCATATGGTGGTCAAAGAGGTAAATGCTCTGTGGTGGGACTGGGATGTCGTGTCACTGTCTGGAAAATTTTAATTAGGGAGAGATGCTGGTGTGATAGTGTGTCAATTTTGCATAAAACGAAGCTTTTGGTAAAGAGAATTGTAAAACTTTTTTCCCCCTAAATTCTACATATTTTAAAAATAAAAATTGTAGATTAATTTATTTTAAAAGACTTCATAAGTCCGAGCATTTTATGCATTTGACAATATGAAGAAAATATAAAATAATAATAATAAATAAACAATAAATAATAAAGTGTTTAAAGAGTCAGTAATTTTAGCATTTTCTAGTTTTACTTCCTCAGGAAATATATTAACTATATTACTTTTCTCTCTATATATAAGAAGAAAGTACTGGATTCGTGAAAACTTTCAGCCTCCAGTTTTTGATGAATTTATTCGTTTTGAGATATACGAAAAACAATTTGGTGGTCTATCTGTGTGTCTGTGTGCCTGTTTGCCTCTGTGTGTATATCCAAAATTTTGTGGACGCTGTATCTTACGAACCAATGGACGAAATTCTATTTAAATTTATGTTTGGTTGAATTTTAACGTAAGTTAATGCTGTAGACTTTAATGGATATAGCTCAACAGGTGGCACTGCCCTAACATTTTTATCAAAATTTTAAGCCATGAATTTGATTTAGAGAATGAAAAGGAATTATTTTAACATATATATATATGTGTGTGTGTGTGTGTGTGTGTGTGTAATTTTTAACAAATAACATTATCAATAAATTAAAAAAATATAAGAAACGCAATACATAATTTCAGTGGCAAATTCCCCCCCCCCCCTAAATTTTCCTCTTGCCGCAAATATTGATGTTTTAGAATTTTCCATCTCTGTAGCCCCTCAGAAGATATTTAACAGTTAAAATAATCCTCCCCTCCCACCTAAAAATAAAATTTATAGCCATAAAATTACCTAAAAGTGATAAAAATAAGGGGCCGTCCCTAAAAAACGGTGGGTGATAGGGCAAAATAGTCGTCCTATTCGGATTCAGGAGGTCATTTTACATAAGAACTTGTCAAAATGGTGTTGAATGCAATTTTCATGCCGATAGATGAAAATTATTTAAAGTCCATTTTTGATTTTTTTTTTTTTTTTTTTTTTTTTTTTTTTTTTTTAACTGTCATGCCGGTTAAACATGGAAAATAAAATGAAATACAACTTTCAATTTCATTTATTTTATTTCCAGCACAGATTTGAAGCCGCTCGAATCTAATAAAAAATAACGAACATCCCTTTTGTAACACGGACAATGTATTTTTACTTTTTTTTTTAACCCCATTCCCTTTTTCCAAATTAATGATACAAATTTGTCTCTGATATCAAAAGTACAACTCTACCTAACACCGCTCCCCTCTGAAATTTATTAAGCATAAATAAAATGGCTGTCATTTATAAATATAATTTTGCTCCATTCTCTGTTGCCAGCAAATGCACTCAGTAATAAAGTTATTTTTTCACCACCCAAAACCATTCATTTTTCATGGGGTGACTTTTTGAGGAACAGGACCACCGATATTCTCCCAATCACTCCAAGGGTTGTAATAACCTTTAAACGAAAGTGTTGCCAAATAAAATATAATACAATATTACTTGCAATTTAAATTGTATTATTACTGCTCTCTAACTGAAATCGATTACATTAAGTAATATGAATAATTTATTTAAAATACAGTACCCGCCGCTTATTAAAATCACATTCGTCTTGCGCGAAAATGATTAAGAGGCTGATTTTTATATCCGGCGAAAGTTCCTGCACTGAAGAAAAAGGTATTACTTTCCTATATTTGTAAAGAAATTTCAAAAGGAAGCAAATAATGGAATTAATAAACAATTTTGCCAGATAATTGATTGTTCCTTCAAAATAAATTATACACATCTCAATTTTCGATGCACTTTCCTTTGAGGAAAATTATCATTACTTTGCCTAAAGTTCATGTTTTTCTTTTAAATTTAAAATCTTTCCGTTTAAGGTGCCTGCCTACCTTTAAAATGCAATTTTCGGGACTTTTTGGGTTAGTACTAAAGCCTGATATTTTAGCTTTCTAAATCAGTTTGAATTTTATTTCTATCTTGCTTAGAACTTGAGTTACAGGCATTTTAATATTAGTCACTCGCCAGATTTTGAAACCGGAAGTAACCGGAAATGACCCATAAATGTTTGTTTACATAAATGTTTTAATCAATATAAACATCAAAATTTGTTACTGAGTATAAAATGAATTTTAAAAAGAAAATAGAAAACTCTGAAATAAATCTGGAACTTATTAAAATTATTTTTTATTTAATAGGTAAAATCTGGTTTTTAAATATGTTTTCTGCTTTTTCTCAAAATGAGATTTTTAACATTTTGCTTTATCCCAAAACATCCTAACTCCAAAAGTTATAATTGACACGTTATGAAACTTTGACAAAATACTCTAGAGGAGTTGTTTTAGGGATTGAACTACGACAATGAATCTAGCTAAATTATTATTATTTTTGTTTTTTTGTCGATAGAAGTTATGAACTGCCATATATATTCATGATTTTTTCAGCATGTGAAAATGTTATCGTCTCTAAAATATTAAATATCAAGGTTATAGTTTTGAGAGTAGTTCACTCCATTAAGGACCTTTCAATAATCTAAATAAAATTTACAGAATAAAAATATCTTTATTTAAATTTGACTTACGATGTTTTGTAAAAGTGCTTTTTTTTTTTTTTTTTCGTAAATTTTATGCATATTTTGAGCCTAAATATCAAAATATTTTTTAATTTACATATTTTTTCCAGGTTATTCACTGTTTTTTACTATATTCTATCATATAATGCACATAAATAGTTAATTTTTTTAATTATTAACCCTTTGCGGCGCAAGACAATTTGTATCATTTAAATTATACTGCCACCGGAATTCATGAACTAAATTAAACTAAAAGAAATTTTAAATTTTGTTTAAAAAAACCGGCCTTTTCTGATATGTTATATACGTAAGTTTTTGCTAAAAAATTTCCGGGATGAATTTTTGCAGCTGGATCTTAAATTTTGCGTCCTCGCAGCGAGGACAGCGCGCGTTAAGGGGTTAAAAAAAATCACCTCCGACAGTAGGCAGGCACATTAAATCTCTTGCTTCTTAGTTATTTCAAAATAAGAGTTAGAAATTGTCTTTTAATAATTAAAGGAGAACCAAATCAAATTTACAACGTATTACCGCAAGAAAATCTACCCTTGAAATTGTTACTGAGACAGGGAATGGGGCGTGTTTTATTTGTAATTATGCTGCAAGTGTGAAATTTTCGATAAACATTGATAACGGGGGAATTGTTGTGCTTTATTTTCTCTCTTATTTCAAAATTAAAAAATATATATATATCGAAGTATAAATAAAAAATTTGTTTAACGTGCATAAATTATATTTTTGCTACTGAAGAGATATTTTTGAGTTTATTAACCGGTGATACTGGTTTTACTAACCAGCGGTTTTAAAAATAGTTTGTATTCATATTATTTCGGTCCTGGCAATTTGATCAAATTAAGCGCCGGATTTTATTAACCAGTGAATTTATTAAGCGGCTGTCAGTGATGCCAGATGGTCGAAAATTATTTCCCCAAACAAGTCTTTAAATTTCCCCAAATCAGGGGGTTTTTTCGGAAAAATCCCCAACTTGATTTCTACTAAAAAAAGAAAATTTTTTTTTTTTTTTTTCAAAAAGAAAATATCATGCAGATTTAAGCTCAGATTTTTCCCCAAATGGAGGTAATTTTTGAAAAAATCCCCAAATGTAGAAGTTAAAAATCGAACATTGTGAACCGAATACAACTTATTATTATTATTAAAACGGAAAAATTAATAAATTAATATAAAATAAACCTATAATATATTGTATATGTGTAAAATTATAGAGAAATTGTAATATGTAATTTTAATATAATTTTTAATAAAACTCAAATTTTGTGATGTTCCACTCAAAACTCGAAATGTCCCTACACTGACGATAAAAGTCCCTACTTTAGTGAATAATCATGAAAAAATTAGAAACAATAACCTAATCCATGCGTAATTCCTTGAAATTTCTTACAAAATGACCAAAAAGTCCCTATGAATTTAAAATTTGTCCCTACTACATTATGAATAAAGCTATTGAAAGTCCCTAGTTGTAGGGATAAATCATTACGTTACCAACATTGACAGATACTCGAAGAACTCCCCAGATTTGTCCCCAAAAATTTTATAATTCCTCAAAATTGTCCCCAGAAGCCTAAAAAATCCCCCTAAATGGGTACAATATCCCCAATCTGGCATCACTGGCGGCGGTTACTGTATTTAGAAACAATCACGAATCCATTTGTCTATTAATAAGAAATCATTTTAAAATTCTTAATAAATAATTTTTTCCAATGTTAGTAGTCATTTTAAAAATGTGTTGTTTTGGGAGCAATTTTCATTAAATTTAAGAAGGGGATACTAAACTATTTGGTCTCAACAGGAATTTTATACAAACAATAAAGCTGGTTAGTTAAATAACATGGATTTTATACAAAACAAGTCTTATATACAAACAAGAATGAAAAAGTCTTGCAGTTTGCTTCGTTTATAAACATTTTTCAATAATTCTTATTAGTTTCATGGTTTAATCTTTAATTAACTTTACATTCGAGATCACACATTAAAATTTAAAACTTTTTTTTTTCTTTTTTTTTTTTTTGGAGTAAGAAAACTTTTAAAGATTGTTTCTAAACTTTACTTTAAAAAATAATAAGACCTAGAATAAATTGCTTTTGTTTAGACCTGTATACAATCTAATCAACAAGGCTACAAAAAATGTATTTTATTTGTAACCATTGTGGAAGAAATCGGAGAAGAGCGTCTTTATAGTTTTATCTATAAATAGAAAACATTAAAATAATTACCTTTGTATAGCCTTGTATATCGTCTAATATTTCCATACATTTCCATACGTACAATGTATTATGCACTAAAACAATTTTACAAAAATATTTTTGATTCCCTTTGTGGAATCCAGAAAACTAATCAACGTAATTTTGTCTGAAAAATGGTTTTGGGTATCTTAATAAAAATACATTTATCTCATTATACTGTGTGCTGTATAAATATATTAAAATATGACTTTGAAATGTACATCGCATAAACTGCACTGCATTCGAAATCTTTTGTGAGTTCCTGTGTGCAATTCAGGGATAAAATTTATTCCATTTCCAATAGATAACGTTCTATAGTGAACTATAAACAGGCATCACTTTCAAGTTATTCTGACCACATTTACGCAAATTATACCACAGACAGATGAGCAGACATGCAGATTGACTAATCAAAATCAAAATCATTTTTCCAGTTTGTTGAAAAGTGTTAAAACCATAACACTAATAAAAATACATTTCCAGCAAGTTCCAATTATACGAGTCTTCTAAGGTACTATATTTGTTTGTCCCTGTAAAACCAATTATTATTGCTAATCATATGATTTTCCATTCGAAACATGCTTTTATATATCAATAATGCATCGCACTCCGACAAGAAAAGTGATACAAGTAAAAAAAAAATGCAATTTTGAGTTTATGTCATTGAAAATTGTGTATGAAGTGCCTCAACCTATACAAAAAATCATCGGATTTCTATTTCGAGGCAAATTCACCTGAGAGGCAGCTATGTCAGTTTTATATCATTGCTTAGTCAATGCTTTTTCGTTCTGTAAAAATTGATTTTTCTCAAATGCTGCTTTTTTTTAGCTGTATCACTTTTCAGTTCAATATGTTTATTTCATTATAGTTTGAGAACTACAAAAGTATTAATCCCTTAACGCGCGGCATCCTCGCTGCGAGGACGCAAAATTTTAGATCCAGCTGCAAAAATTCATCCCGGAAATTTTTTAGCAAAAATTTACGTTTTTAACATACCAGAAAAGGCAGTTTTTTTTAACCATAAAATTTAAAATTTCTTTTAGTTTAATTTAGTTTATGAATTCCGGTGGCAGTATGATTTAAATGACCCCAATTGTCTTGCGCCGCAAAGGGTTATAATAGGTTTTATAAAAGTACTCTCATAGAATGCAATTTATTTAAAAATCTTTGGGTTGTCACCGTACACAAAATATTGTTCTTATTGGCTAGTGCTCGATGAACTGCACTACTCGGCATGAAAATTGCCTCTGACACCATTTCAGTATATTCTTATGTAAAATGCCCTCCTGAATCCGAATATGACCACCATTTTGCCCGATCACCCACCGTTTTCTAGATACACCCCCTCCGTCATTTTTATCATTGTTTGGTAATTTTATACCCACCAGTTTCATTTGGAGAGGAAAGAGGATTATTTTAACCGTTAAATGTCTCCTGATCTGAGGAGTTACAGAGGTAGAAATTTCTAAAACACGAACATTTGTAGTAAGGAAGAAATCTGAGGTGATTTGTGCCCAGAAAACAAAAGAAAAACAATTAAAAAAATCAGTTTCTGTTTCTTTTCTTTTTCTTTTTTTTTTTTTTTTTTTTTTTTGTAATATTTCTCTTATTTTTTACATATTCCAGCTTCCAATTCGCCATTTTCTTACCAAAACACCCCCCCCCCTCCTCCCAAATAATAAAATTTATACAGTGAAGATTTTTTCAAAATGTTGGTGAGTGGAGTAAAGTCTTAAAGCGCTCGCAAGAAAGTTTGACTGATTCACTGTACGACGTTTGCTTTCAATTGCGCCCACGTTAAATGTTTTAGGCAGTAAAACATGAACAGTAAAATTTCATGCTTTGACACGTGTTATCGTCAGTTGTAATCTATTTTTAGTACACGTTTTGCGATAAGAGAGTGAACTTTATGGTGTTCTCGACGGTGGTGATATTGTGTGGTGATCTTTAACACATGTCAAAGGAGGATATTTTACTGTTCATGTTTTACTGTCCAAAACATTTAACGTGGGAGATATTGAAAGTAAACGTCGTACAGTGAATGAGTCAAACTTTCTTGCGAGGACTTTGAGACTTTACTCCACTCCCAACATTTTGAAAAAAATTTCACTGTATAATTTTTATTATTTGGAGTGTTTTGGTAAGTAAATGGCAAACTGGAAGCTGGAATATGTAAAAAATAAGAGAAATATAGCAAAAAAGAAAAAAGAAAAAGAAAAAAGAAACAGAAACTGATTGCTTTTATTGCTTTTCTTTTGTTTTCTGGTCACAAATCCCCTCCTTACTACAAATATTCGTGTTTTAGAAATTTCTACCTCTGTAGCTCTTGAGGTCAGAAGGCACTTAACGGTTAAAATAATCATTGTTCCTCTCCAGATCAAACTGGCGGGTATAAAATTACCAAACAATGATAAAAATGAGGGAGGAGATGTATCTAGAAAACGGTGGGTTATTGGGCAAAATGGTGATCATATTCGGATTCAGGAGGTCATTTTACATAAGAATCTGCAAGAATGGTATCAGAACTCGAAAAAACTTTTTTTTTTTCTTAGCAGTGTTGTTGGCTAGTGCTAATACTTTTACTGCCGACTCTAATAAAAAAATCTGGTGATATATATATATTTTTTTTTTAAACAAACGATAAAGACAAGTCACTTAGCGGTCCTTTAATTTAATAGCATTTTTTTTTTTTTTTTTTTTTTTTTTTTTTAATAGAAAAATTCCGTAATAATTTGCAATCATTTTCTTCGAAAATCATCAAAAATCACTGCAGACGGTTATTGAATTTTTCATAATTTAAAAAGTGGTATTCAGTTAAGGGACTATTAAATGCTCTGTAAAAATATTTTAATTTAAAAAGGATTTCTGTCAACTACATTAAACAAATATAAATGTAGTAGTCCTGTATATTTTCTCTATATTGTATATGAACTGAAATTCGGAAAAGGAAAAAAAAAAAAAAAAAAAAAAAATGCATAGCACGATTGGAGTTACATTTTCCAGCATTTCCACCCATTGCATGTAATGCATATGAATTCTTTTGTGCGATCCTACACATTATTTTATATATTTTTTTAATTTTGGAAAACTTATTTTAACTAACAGTTAGAAATTTGTTTACTTAGAAAACAGTAAGTTCATGGGTTTTGTTGCATAAATAAGCGTATCGCTAAAACGCTCAAAATTACTTAATAATGGTATCAGATGAATTCACACAAAGAAATGTGTTCAGTCAGACTAAAGAAGTTTTCATTTCAATAAATGTTACAATTGTATTACGCTTTTAGATAAGTTGTTCATCTAATTAGATTCATATAATTCAGTATAATAGTCACTATTTGTCTTTGAATTATTAAATGAAACACTTTTAAAATTATATGTACACACACACACGCATATATACATATATATATATAATTGTAAAGCAAACTGTAAAACTGCTAACTATTTTTAAAATACATTTTTAAAAATGACATTAGTTTTATCAGAAGTTTCTGGCACATGCAACTTTACAGTTTTGTATTAATTTTATTATTCACATGTAAATAAATATATTTTTCTTTTATGTAAAATATGTAAAAGAAAAATGTCTGTTTACGGTTTTTTGCATAAATAAGTTTGACGATAAAATACTTTTGCATAAGATTTAATGAATTAATTGTGAAGGAAGAAATGATAGTCGTAGGAAATGCATAAATAAATAAGAAAGTGTGGGTTGAACGTAAAATTTCCTCCTATCAGACAACCTACAGCGTCTGAGCGGTTCTGCGCTCGAAGCTGATAATCGTGAGGCGCCATGTTCGATCACAGGTTCCGCTCGTCGGCCTAACAGTTCGGAGTTAACACAGGTTAGGAAACCTTAGAATGACTCCCACAGAGGACACTTCCTATCAGACCTAGGTACCTTTTTCAGTGATTCGGCCTGACCACCAAAACTCCAACAATCAGACAAAGACAGTGAATGGTGTTCACAACAAATGCTTTAAAAAGAATTCTCATTTTTACATTTGTACTAGATATTGCCCTATTCTGCCATATTAAATATTATGGTTAAAAAAAAAAAAAAAAAAAAAAAAAAAAAAAAAAATAGACGCGATTGGTGCTCTATCTGTTAGGCGAGCTACATCAAAATTCGCCGGGCACTGAGTTATGTCAAGGTACAACTACATATAATTTTTTCCTCGGAATTCTGTGCATTGGTTCTAGAGATAGAGTTTTCAGAAAATCTGTGTCACAAACACACAAACAAACATTCTAAAAATGGTCAAATCGCATTTAAAACTTGTTGAAATGTAAAAATTCATCAAAAACTGGAAGTCGAACATTTTTAGGAATCCAGTCCTTTTTCTTATTGAATATAGAAGAAAGTAATAATATTCTTATATTATGCTGTTAATTTGCATATTTTCTAATATTAGACCAATAGCAAGATAGAATCACATTGGGTTTTTTTTTTTTAAGTCCATACAACTCTTTGCTGCCCAGGATAATTTAGAAGCCATACGCAACTGAATCCACACAAATTGGACACCTCCATGTGTTGAGCATTTACTTTAACCCTTTTTTTCCCCTTCTAACAGTGAGCTTTTATCTATTGGTTTAACATTACTCTTTATCTTCCTCCGCTGGACACCTGTTTTAGCTTGGATGCTCAACGTGTCCCTTTTTTCTAAGTAGAACAGTTGCGACGTTCATAACCTTCCCTGTCCTCAACTAAGTGCTCGCTGTCTAGCTCTCGATATGGGCAATGATACTGGAAAGAAACAAATAATAAACAATGAAGTATAGCTTATAAATTATTCATTAGAGTAGACCTCAAAATTAAAATTTTAACCCTTTATCTACAGAATTATGAAACAGACAAAAAAATATATTTGAAACATACTTTTTTTTAATTATGTAAGAGTATTTCTTGAAGGTATCTGCAATAAAAATTATGCATATCAGTTCATTCTAGTAACATTGCTCTTCATGAAAATTGCCCTCAACACCATTTTTTCGAATTCTTATGTATCTTATGATCTCCTGAATCCGAATAGGACGCCCATTTTGCCCTATCACCCACCGCTTTTTATGGACGGCCCCCTATTTTTATCACTTTTCGGTAATTTTATGGCTATAAATTTTATTCTTAGGGGTGGAAAGGGTTATAATATCCACTGAGGGGCTACAGAGTTGCAAAATTCTAAAACATGAACATTTGCGGACAGGGGAAAATTTAGGGAGGGGGGGGGGATTTGCCACTGAAATTATGTATTACATTTCTTATATTTCTTTTAATCTATTACTAATGTTAATTATTAAACATTATATATATATTTTTTGTTTTTAAGTGTTAATTCTTTTTCATTCTCCAAATCAAATCCATGGCCATAAAATGACCGAACACTGAACAGTGATAAAAACTGGGGGAGGGGGTGGTGTCCCGAGTAAACGTGGGTGACTGGGAAAAATGGTACTCATATTCGGATTCAGGAGGTCATTTTAAATAAAAATCAGCAATAATGGTATCAAGAGTCTAATTTTTTTTTTTTTTTTTTTTTCAGCGCAGTGACTTAATGAGGGTTTTGTGAGATGGTTCTTTAGTGAAACCACTGGTACATAGAGGTCGAGAGAGATATTGAGCCTTAAAGTAGTGTAAAAAGGTATTTACTTTTTATGTTCCTTGTATTTTTCTAAAATTGGTGGGAGATCCATGAGGTAATATGTGAATTAATTATAACATACGTTAAGATTGTGAAAAATGCCAACCAAAAACAGCAATAGCACTCTATAAAATCCTTTCTGGAATTAAACGGCCACATGTACCGTCTAGTGCCATGTAGTAAGGTTAAAGTGAGGTCTATACGTTCTGTTCTTATAAATATCTTTGACATTTCTTGTAAAAACTCGATCTTATACGTTTTTTAAACTAATGGTATTTCAAAGTACGACGGTAGATAAAGTGTTAAGTTACTACCTTTCTGTTTAGTCGTTACTTTTTCACAAATTTGACAGGTCTGCCACCAAATATATGAATACTTGCCAACATCCTAATTAATATTCCGTAGTGTTGTTAGTCCAGCCCTTTATTTCGCACCAATAAATTTTTAGAGTAATATTTTCTAATTTGAATTACGATTAAATAAGAAGAAAAATACTCTAAAAAGATACTGTTGTGAAAAGTAAGGCGGGGCTAACGATACTACGGAATATTAATTAGTATGTAGGCAAGTATGTATACATATGCATAAAGATAATTTGACTATTTTTTTTTTTTTTTTTTTTTTTTGTTTTTTCAAAATGCATATTTTAAGTTTAAGTTTGAATGAAACCCTGAAACCTGGTATCCATTTATTAATTATAAAAACCATATTTAATTAATACATTCTTACTTTAAAATGATATTTATTAAATAAATCTTAATATATATATGTTATCGCTAAAGTGCAGAAATCAGTTAATCTGCAGATTAGCTAGGTAATCTGCACATTAACTAGGGTGATCCGTTAAAGTGAGGAAAATTGTTTCATTTCTCAAATTACCTAGGTAATCAGCGAATTACCTAGATAATCTGACATTACCGACTAGACACTCGATTGCCTACGAGGCAATCGTTAAAGTGAAAATAAGATCTCTGGTGTTGTAATATTACAGCACGCTGTGTTGTACTTGTTTTTTTTCATTCGGTGAAAAAAGAAAAAGATTAGTTTTCTTTTCTTTCTTTCTTTACATATTTTAATCTGCATGTGTTTTAATTTTTATGTCTTTTAAAGTTATATTTGTTTTAATTTTTTTTTTTTTTTTTTTTTTATTCTGTCAATATAAGTTTGAAGATGTTATGCATTTGTAATATGAAATATAATAGCTTTAATAGCTTTCAATAAATTCTATTTCATAAATGAATGTTAAAATTGTAATACAGTAACGATTTCTTTTCAAAATAAAAATATTTAACAATTTAAAAAAAAAAAAAAAAGTTTTATTAACAACTTATATTGCTATTACTATTTTTATTATTATTATTTATTTTTTTTTTTTTTAATTATGCACCAATTTTTAATCCGTTAAAGAAATATTAAATTAGACAAATCAGAAGCATTATTTAAGAAGTACTTCAAATAATTAAAACTGCTTTAATATTTTTTAGAATGCATGAAAATTAAAATGACAGTTTTTCAATGCTTTATAACTATATTTTGCAGCATACATATATCTGTACAAGTTTAGCAAATATATTAATTTTACAAAAAAAAAAAAAAAAAATATATATTAACCCATTTTATGAGATAAACTATAACGAAATTATCTGAAAAACCGAAAAAATAAAAATATAAAAATATAATCATGACATATAAAATATATAAAGGAAACTTGAAATTGAAAGAAAGAAAAATTGCAATGAAATGCTAAAAAATGCACACAAAAAATCATATTAAGTATTTATTAAATAATGTCATAATATTGAATGTCATAATATTTTCCAGAGTTAAAAATTAATACATCTTTTTTTTTTTTTTGTTCAGTAAGTAATAGTAATTTAAATAAATTTTAAAATAAACTAGTTTTAAAAGTTGTGGTTTAACAGTTTTACTTCGGGGGGAAATAATTACTGTGTTGTAAATTTAATATTCATAATTCAAAATGGAATTTCATGAGAGAGAACTTTTAATTAAGATTAGATTTCATTTATAAAATGCAGACCCTTATCAAACTTATACTGACAGAATTAAAAAAGAGAAGAAATAAACTCAAAAACAATTATAACTTACTTGTTACTTTAAATTTTGTGTTGGTCATAATACGAAACCTAACCATGGTTTCGATGCTCCACGTTTTGCGTTTACCTTTTATCATAGCGGAGCGAAAGGGTAAAAGTTTTAGTTTATGTTTGATGTTCATTCGCGTATCTGTATCACATATGACTGTTTGACGTAGTAGTGAATGTAAAAAAACTAAGGCTCGAAACAAATATTTGAACTTTAACGATACAGAAGCCGCTAATGTGCAGATTACCTAGTTAAAATGCGGAAAACTCTTGATTCCGAACTTTAACGTGTCATTTTAGTTAATCTGCAGATTAGCTAGGTAATCTGCACATTAACGGATTTTGAGCTTTAACGGTAACATATACAAAATTTAAAACAGGAGGGATATGGAAAACAAGGGGTTCAACTAGAAGCATGTTCGCAGGGGCGCCAGAAAAAAAAGAAAAAAAGAAAAAAAAAGGAAGAAGAAGAAGAAAAGGGAGCACAATATGTTAAATATGTCATAAAGGAATTGTTTGTTTTCTTATAAGGCAGAATTGGTTTAGTTTAATGTAATAAAATTGGCAATTTTTCATTTTTATTTATTTATTTATTTATTTATTTATTTTTTTTTTTTTTAAATCCTTATCGTTTAAAATAATAAGGATAATAAAAATAGTACGTGATGTGCAAAAATGGATGTCATATTTGCAGGGATGGGAATTTGGTAGAGAACTCATACCAGTATGTGTTTAAAATTTTTTTTGAAAAATCGTTAGTTTATTAACCCTAGATAACTAAACTTAAATCAGCGTTACTTTATAACTAATCATTCGTCTCATAGACTACGAATTGAAAACAAACATATTTTTATTTATTTCAAACAAATTAGTGTAACTTAAAAGAAGTATTATAATATTTCAATTAAAAAATACAAAAGTGGTAAAAATTATCGTTTGCTCTCTTGACACATGTTAAAAGTGTTCTCTCCACAAAAAGCCTTGTTGCAGTAGTTGCGTACGTATTTTGTCATTCTACGTTTCTTAGATGGCCAGAAAGTACAAATTCTGCGTTTGTTCGCCGCAGTTTCTGGTCAGTTAGTCGTGTCTTCTGCGGGCTTTTCAATATTCAAAATGCATTCAATACATATTTTGATGATCACTAAACATTCGACTGTTAGACGACGATTACAGCAAATCTCGAAAAGTAACAAGTGTGCAACCGTGCTTATCACCTTCGGATAATTCATTTTACCAGTTATGAAGGTACTGAGTGAGTGAGGTAGAGAGCATAACGGGAAAATCTCGAATTTCTCAAAACTGACAGGGGTCAGTTGTCTAATGTTTAATTATCTAGAGTTAATAATGATTATAATTAAATTGTTAAAAAATAATAATTGCAGTTCAATGGCTTTGTTATACGGTTTTAGTGAATAAATATTTCTGTATTAGGAGTGAATAATTCAGCCGGATAACTAAAATTAATAATTAATCAGAAAAATGAAAATATTAAAATAATAATAATAATAATAATAATAATTAATTAATAAAAAATAAATAAATAAATAAAAATAAAAGATAAAATTAAAAAATAACATTAAGTTGCTTTTTAACTTAAAGTTCCATGTTTAACCTAAAATTAAACTTTTTCCTTTTCAGTTTCAATGATTTTTTTTTTTTGTTTGCTCACCTATGCAATCGATGTATTTATTGTTGAAAATGGTGCAGCTTTCATGCATCAACCTGTCAAATGGGACACTTTCAATCCTCTCCAGTTACTCGTGAAAGTTGTCTCCTGGTGCAATTTCAGACATTCAGTGTACTCATAATCATTTTCTTCTCATTACGAGTAAGCTAAGCTATGTAATCTTCGATCAGATGTAAGGAGTAGAAAGCCAGTGCAACGATACGAAATACTTGGACAACAGCAATAGTGGAGCGCCTGTGCATGTTGATTGTTTCGAGCATCTCGGATAAAACATAATCATTTTGTCTTATTTTCCAAAATAAATGACAAAACTTTCTATTGACTCTTTCTAAAATAATAAAATAAATGACTCTTTCTAAAAATTTCTATAGGATGACAGTAGTACAAAATAACTTTATATTGAACGATTTCTCGTAAGTTACTAAACTAGGCTAACGATACAAACAACAACAGTTCACTTTAATAGTGAATAAATGTTGAATGAAAGGCTGCGCAATCTCTCCTACCGAAATGGAAGAGTTTGCGCATTTGTTACTTAGGAGATTGTGCCTTTTTTTCATTGCATTTGTTTTCCTATTGTGCATTTCCCCCATTGTTTTCCGTGCGCGGATAGGTTACGCAGCTTATTGGTAATGACAAGAAAATGAGTATGAGTACATTGAATGTCTGGAACTGTACCAGAAGACAACTTCCAAGAGTGACTGGAAAGGATTTAATGTGTCACATGTGACAGGTTGATGCATGAAAGCTGCACCACTTGCAACAATTAATCATACTTGCCAACATCCTAATTAATATTCCGTAGTATTCTTAGCTCCGCCTTCTTTTTGACATCAGTATCTTTTTAAAGTTTTTTTTTTTTTTTTTTTTCTTATTTAATCGTAATTGTATTTGAAGAGTATAACTCTAAAAATTTACTGGTGTGAAAAAAAAAGGGGGGGGGCGACTAACAATACAACAGAATATTAATGAGGATGTTGGCAAGCATGGTAAATACATTTATTGTGAACATCGGCGGCGTAGGTCAACAAACAAAAAAACATTGAAACTGAAAAGGAAAAGGTTTAATTTTAAGTTGAACGTGTTATAGTAACATTTTATTATTTATTTATTTATTTAATTTTTCTTGTTCTTAATTAATTAATTAATTTATTATTTCTTTGTTAAAATTTTTTATTTCTATTGAAATTCTGTTTTTTTTTTTTTTTTTTTTTTTCTTTTTGATTCTTTATTAATGAAATATTCACTCCTAAGACAAAATATTTCTTTACAAAAACCTTACAACAAAATCATTTACGTGCAGTTATTATTATTAACAATTTAATTACAGTTATTATTAATAATTTCTGTCTTATCCATATGAACGCGATCACAACAACCCCGTAAGGATAGACTGCGCAAAATACCTCTCTTGGTTTTATTACAGCGGTTGCATTAAATTAAAGTGCAACAACAAAATAGCAATGGAAATGCATAAAAAAACTAATGAATTCAAGATTATTTAGCGATAATTTAGAAAAAATTATTATTTGGATTTAATATATTATTTTGCTGAACTGTGCACAAACTCTTCTAGCTTTACCTTAAACCATTTAAAGGTCCCCTTATAGAAAAAGTTAAATAATATAAAAAGTTATAAACCCAGTAATTAAATTCAACAATTTAACCCGTTACTAGTCGCTAGTTGGTCGATTTGCCGCCCATCCTTCAGCTTTTCCAGACTTTTTTATTCAATAGCCACCAAAAATTTTTATTAGTGGAATTTGATATACATAAAACCCGAATAAAATCGGTTTTACGTCGATCACATCACTTCTTAAAATTATTGGTGACAGTTAAATAAAAAGTTCGCAATCTGTAATAGGTGGCGCTGTCGATAGCGACTACTAACGGGTTAAGTGTATTTATATATATCATAATACAGTTTTAAGAGCAAAGAGTGGAAAATGATCAAAATTATTGTTATATAAAAGCGAACACGCCAAAATTAAAACTAGCAAATTATTTTTTTCCCCCTCTAACATTTTAATTTATTCCAGAGAATTTTAAATCTCGCCTTCATTTCACACCACTTTATTTGTAGAATAATTGTCTCAAATATGTAATTACGATTAAATAAGAAAAAATTACTCTTAAGAAAAGAAAAAAAAAAAATGCTATAAATAAAGGCAGGGCTAAAAATTCTCCGGAATAAATTAAAATGTTGGCATCTCTGTTTATGCCACAAGCAGGTAGATCTTTAAATACAAAAATTTACATCTATTGTTAACATTATAAATTTAAAAGTTGCTTTTATGGCAGATTATATGCGTAATATATATAACTATGCATAATATATGTAATTATAATATAACAGTTAACTAATAAGCATAAATTAATTCATTAATTTGGCAATAAAAGCACTGACTTCAATTTCTTGTATTATTGAAGAAGATTCTAATTTGTGTATAATATGATCCGTAATTACTTATACGGGATTAAAGAAATTATAATAAAATTCTAAAAATTATTTTTAATTAATTATTTATTATATATATATATCACTTATTTCCGAAATTTATAATCAATAATAAATGAAAATGAAAATATCAAATTTATTTTATAATACTATCACATTACAATATTGAAATACTTTAAATAAGAAGTGTTACATATCCTACATTTTCCCCTAAACACTTTCACAACAGCATGCTTTTGTTTTTTTGACAGTAAGGTCCGCCTGTGGGCGTTATTCTCCCAAGTTACAATTTTTCAGAACAAAATTTACTGAATTCACATTTATATTACACTGGATATACATTATTTATAATCATACTTACTCTAATCAAAGTATCTGCATTTGCATCCATAGTATATTGATTGTACAAATATGAATAGTGTGTGTATTTTTAAGAAACAAACGGCATACAAATTGCGAAAGAAACGCCCACTGGTAAAGTTACAGATTTTCAAATGACGTCAGTGGTCACGAAAGTGTTAAGTTTCAAATTCAAGTCCATTTTAAATGTTTTAATAAATATTTAAAATGGACTTAAAATGACATTGTAGATCCACCATAAATAATTGTCGTCAAATTCAACGTACTTAATTTAAAATTATGATTTAAAAGTTATTTATACAATTAATTGAGATAGGGTTGCCGCTCTGTTTGTGGGACTGCCCTTGTTCACGCGGATAATGTTTTATAGTCTTTATGAACATAAAAATTTATGTATGTATTCGTGCAAATATACAGATACTTATAAATATGTATATACATATTAGATATATACATAATAGCATAGCTGCCAACATTTTAACTTATTCCGGAGTAATTCTAGGCCCGTCTTTATTTCATACCACTTATTTTTTAAGAGTAATAATTTCGTTTCTTATCGAAGATATGTACTAGAGAAATTTTTTCTATAAAATAGAGCTAAATAAAGGCTGGGCTAAAAATACTCTGGAATAAATTAAAATGTTGGCCGTTATGATATTAGATATGTATACATATGCTGCATTACAGTTTCAGAGTTGCCAAGTTCCTTAATTTATTCGAGAGCATTTTTAGCCCTGCTTTTTATTTATAGCATTTTTTTTAAATAAGAATATATATATATATATTATTTTACCGTACTTATTTATTATAGAAAGTAATTTTGTAAATTAAGTGGTGTGAAATAAAGTCGGGGCTAAAAGTGCTCCGCTGAAAAAAATTAAGGAACTTGGCTACACTCTACAATTTCTGGGATGTTTGTATTCAGCTATTTTTTAAACTATTGTTTTTTAAAAGCAAAATTGAGACAGTTTTCTAGCAATTTTCAGTAATTATATATAAAGAAATTAAGATTCATAAATACCCGTTGTAAAAGTCACCACAGCATTTTACGGCTAAACACTTTCTCGTCTTTCTTTTTTAACTGAATGTTCTTAACCTTTTTCTTCATATTTAATTAGTAAACTTTTCAGCCGTTTTTTAATTTGATTTATGCTTTTATTAATTAATTTATGCTTTTATTAATTTATTTATTTTAACTATTCCAAAATTTTATGCATGATTATTTTCTAATTTTTAAAACAAATCATTTTCTGCATTTTCTTTCTTTCTTTCTTTGTGTGAGTATGGGGAGGGGGGATCTGACTGTGTGTGTGTGTGTTTTACTATCTCACTGTCTTTTTCTTTTAGGTTGTTTGTTAGGTTGAGAATATAGTGCTATCACAAACTAAAGAAAAAAAAAATATTTTTTGACGGAATATTAACTGTCAGAAAGTTGAATTTAATTCTTTTTAATAAACTGGAAGGGTTTGCCCCCTTCTCGCTTCGCCCACCAACTCACACGGAAGCTTCTCCTTCCGATTCGTTCCAGTAACCAAACTCTATAGGGGCTTCGCCCCCTTATTTTAGATGTCCACAAATAAAAAATAGCCACATAAAAATGTACACTGAAATACTATTATATACTTGCCAACTTAACCCAGAAGATTGTTAATCCCGCCCTTTTCCGCCTATTTTTTCACACCAATTTTTTTTTAAAGAGAACTTTTCTTCTTATTTACACTTTCGCGTCCGCTGACGGGAATTCGCGTCATTTGAAAATCTGTAACTCCGCCACTGGGCTTTTTGTTAGGTTATATAGGTTACATTATTTCTTAATAATATGCCCAATATTCAATTTTGTACAATCAATGCATTACCGATACAAATACTTTGATTAGAAAGAGTATAATTCTAATGTGTATTAATTTATATTATAAATATGAATGCAGAAAACATTGATTTAAAATAATTCAATATAAAAGAAAAACGCCTACAGGTGGAGCTTACTGTCAAAAAGAAAAAACATACGGTCGCGACAATGTTAATCGTAAATATATTTGAAGAGAATTACTCTAAAAACTAAGTGGTGAACAGAAAGGGGCGGGAACTAACAATCTTCCGGGTTAAGTTGGCAAGTATGCTATTATGATTATAACATATCACAACTATAGTTCCTATCTGGCCATAATCATTTTAGTTTTAAATTATTTATGTGTAACTCTTATGCATATACGGGATAGCAAAATGGTATTAAAATTGATAAATTCCATTTCAGCTTCCATATTTAATAGCAATTATAATGTCCCTGTTAATAATATAAAATAAAAAAAGCATCAACACAGATTCTTTATCATAAGCTAAAAGGATTGTCGTCTAAAAAAAAAAAAAAAAAACAAGGTAAAATGAAACAAAAAGTAACAAAAATCTTGTTTTGCCCCCTTTTTTTTTTTTTTTTTTTTTTACTGACATCATCAATTTCCATTTTGAGAATTTTACGAATTTGAAGGTAACGCCTACATTTATATCCCATTCACAAAAGGAAGAAGCGAAATTCCTCCTTATTTAAAAAGTTATTAAGTTAGATAAAGAAAAAAAAAAATCGTATAAAATCACATAACTGAAATATTTTTTTTGAAATATCTCGTAAAATAAGTACAATACCATTGTCTGTGTACTTCGAAAGTTTCAGAGCATTATTTCAAGTACTTGTAGAAATATGTGAATTTCCATGCAAATAAAATCTAAACGCGGCATACTTATGCTTTTTTTTTTTTTTTTTTTTTTTTTTTTTTTTTTAAGTAATACACACATATATATATATATTAAAAATTTGTCAGAATCAAAAAATAGTAACATACTGCATACCACAGACATGTGATGTATATCTTAGCAAAATATGACGAAGTTGCCATGGATAGTCTTTGAATCTATAAAATTTTTATAACTGAAATGTTTTGCCCTATTTAAACATTCAAAAGCACATAAAATAATGCTTTGATATATAAATAGTTTACTGCATCATGTTTACCGCCCATCTCTGTACAAAACTGCCAAATTTCATGTTTTTATGTAGAACAGTTTTTGCCTTATAAACCAAGAAAATGGAAAAATCGCGATAAATTGTAACACGGCACTGGTTTAAGATTTGAGATTACCTTCTTAAGATTTGAGAGATTTAAAAACATTTCAGGAAAGTAAAATTAATTTTTTTTTTCACTCAGCTTTCTACGAGAATAATCTATTAATAGTCATTCTCACTGTTGCCAGATTTGGCGGATTTTTTATTCAATAATCACCAATAATTTTTGACTGTAACGTTTGCCTAATCCCTTCGAAGATTAATCGTCTATTATGTATATCAAATATCACTTTTTAAAATTATTGGTGGTCATTGAATAAAAAGTCCTCGAGATCTGGCAGCACTGGTCATTCTAAAACAATGAATTAATTGGTTTTTACATCGTACTAGTGCTACGTTACGAGCGATTGGCTGTGGCCTAGGATACACTCCTAAGAGCGGCCCGGAGGTATGCCATCCCAATTTTGATCCTCCATTGAGGGAATGACTCCCTCGCTTCGGTGACGTCCAGTGGCGGCTGATGAATGACGTATTGGGTGGGTTGCAATCTAGTGACTAAAAACAGTTTATTAGCTATTTCTTCTGATTGGCTATTGAAGTGTCGATGTATTTACGTTGATTCTCCAAATAAAATAATCAGCCAATAAGACGAATAAAGATTCCATTTTATGTACTTTTTCTAGACGCTTCGATGCAGCACCCCCAAAACGTCATTCACGAGCCGCCACTGGTGACGTCTACAGATATAATTTGGATGGGAACATGGAAGACATTGTGTCCCCGACGGTTTTTATGTGCACCAGTCACCAATATAACAATGGTTTTCGGCTGACACGAGGATCTAATTCGTAATCCTTCATTTACAAGCACGATATTCCCATATTCTGCAACAGTCTCTCATGGTGTTGTGCTTTTCGTTTACACATTAACATTTACTGACTGAAAAGAACGAAAGAAAAAAAAATAAATAATAGCTTTTGAACTTGGGAAAGTTTCGCAGATTTATCTCTTAAAACGCATACCTGCCAATTTTTTAATTAATATTCCGTAGTATTGTTAGTACTACTCCTTTTTCCACGCCTCTTTATTTTTAGAGAAATTTTCTCCACGATTAAAAAAAAAGAAAAGTATTCTTAAAAAAAAAAAAAAAAAAAAAAAAAAAATACTGGTGTGGAAAAAAAATGGAGTTTACAGGATTACGGAATATTAATTAGAATGTTGACAGGTTTGGAAACGATTAAGAACGCCCCCCCTTTCCTTTTTTTAAAATTAAACATCTTCTTTGTTTCCTCTTTCAAAACGTCTTCTGATATTTTGAAAAAAAAAATAAAAGATATTATTAAACTGCAAACAGATATTATTTTAACATATTTCTTCATAATTTGTTTTAAAGCAGTAATTACAATTAAAAAAAAAAAAAAAAAAGGAAAAAAAGAAAAGAAAGGAAAAAAGAAAAGAAAAAGGTAGAGCTCTAGGGCATTACGGTTTATCACCTTTCTGAAACGCAGCCCTCCCTAACCAATACCTACAGAATAAACAAATCGATAAATAATAAACAATTAAACAAAAATCATAATTTCCAAGAAATTCTGAAAATAGCCGTTGGCAACCCTATTCCCCAAGACAATAATCCACAAACAACTTATAAACAATAGGTTCTCACGGTCCTCCTCTTTTCGCATATTCACGTTTCTTCAACTTTCCTTCTCAGAATTTATCGCGATATACAAACCAAGAGAAGATCAGATAAAATGATATATCTCTACACACAAACAATTCATTTTAAGTTCAGCAAGCGATATAGCATTACATCGACGTCCATTCCAATTTTCCCGCCAATTCATTGCATAAAAATGCCAAATATGGTTCACCTACTTAGTGAAAGTTTAGCACTGAATAGACGGAGCCCCCCTCATTGTCACGGGCTCCCCCTTTCCCCATCCAACGTAAAAGAGTCTCCGATTTCTACGGTGAACAATAGATGCCAGTTATATATTGACACTTCCGGCAGTAACTAGCTCCCTCTAGTGACAGGTGTGAGAAATTCGAACCTATTGTTCGTGAAAAAATGAGAGAGGGGGAGAAACTATTTTACAAATTGTTACTTAGTGGCGTTTGTTATTTTAGTGCTTCCCCCAGACTCTCTGTCTTTTATTTTTTTAGGTTTTTAACTCCCGATTCGATGACCTTTTATGTTTTTGCGAATACGCGTGGAATGCGACGCGATATTGAGGGAAGGTGAATCAAAAACCTCGCACTCACCCTACAAAAAGGAAATTTTTTCCCTATCCGCTTGTAGAATGACTGATTTTTTACCCTGATTCGGAAAGAATTGGAACTTAATAGCTATTTACCAGACCAGACTCCTTTTTTAAATAATTTATTTGTGACGCATGCGCTCTTAGTTTTATCTTAATCTTTTTGCTGACTGTTGTCTGTCTCTCGCAGAAAAAGAAATTTGAAAGAGAATATGAATTTTCACCTTTTTCACCATTTTTATCCAATTTTATTTCTTATAGTAATAAAATCGGTGGCAACATAACCTGATAAGTTTCTGTACTATTGAATAACTTTTCTTACTCTATTTGCTTATAGGATAATGCCCTTTAATTTTCATTTGTAAACGATTAGTATTTGATAAGTCTTTTCCAAACTAAAAAACTAATTAAAGAAAGCCGAAATAATTTCTTTTTACTTCCATTACCCTACTACCGTAGGTAATGGAAGTATTGTATTCGGTCTGAAAATTCGATATCGGGTTTTCACCTGATTTACACGTTTTAAGGTCCCCTGAGTCCAAAAAAGTGGTTTTTGGCAATTGGTCAGTGTGTATGTATGTGTGTATGTGTGTGTGTATGTATGTGGAAAATCTTCTGGCTATTATAGCTCAGAAACTAATAAAGATAGAGCTACGAAACTTTAGAATTCAAATACGTCTGGCGTACAGATGAAATTTCCAAATTTTGGTGAAAATTGAAAAACCGGAAGTGGGACATCGGAAACCGGAAGTTGGACCGTAAGTCCGTATCTCAAAAACGGCTCTAACGCTTTTCTTCAAACTTGCTATATAAACACTCTATTAGATGTCCTTTCGAATGATATAGTTGGTTAGTTCAAGAAAATTGATAGGCGTCCTGTATAAATAGCTCAATTTCAGGCCTCCCAAGGGCGTTCCTTTAAAAACGGTTGTACGGATTTTTTTCAAACTCGCCATTTTAACTCAATTTTAAATATGCTTTTGTATGTAATTATTGTTTTCCTGTCAATAATTGAGTTTAACCGGAAATGGGACATCGGAAACCGGAAGTGGGACCGTAAGTCCGTATCTCAAAAACGGCTCTAACGATTTTCTTCAAATTTGCTATATAAACACTCTATCAGATATCCTTTCGAATGATATAGTTGGTTAGTTCAGGAAAACTGATAGGCGGCCTGTATAAATAGCTCAATTTCAGGCCTCGCAAAGGCGTTCCTTTAAAAACGGTTGTACGGATTTTTTTCAAACTCGCCATTTTAACTCACTTTTAAATATGCTTTTGTATGTAATTATTGTTTTCCGGTCAATAATTGATTTTTTGTGAAAGTTGGTATCTCAAAAACGGCTCTAACGATTTTCTTTTTTGGTCACTTTTATGTTTTCTGATCACATTATCTCTCAAAAATGCATATAATACATGTAATAGCGGGTAATGGAAGTCGTGTGGTTGTTTCACACCAGATTTTTAGAATAGTTAATGTAAATATTTTTAGTAAACGCAAATATGTGATAAGGAATAAATGGAGATAAATCAAAGCTCGATTAAAAATTTCTGTAGAGATTTTTTCATTATAACTCAGTTAAAAGAGAGAGAGAGAGAGAGAGATGAATTAATTTATAAAGTAAAAAAAATCTACAATAAGATTCAGCATTAATTCTGTTTTGTGTTTTATTAAAAAAAAAAAAAGATTATTCTTCTAGAAATTTTCCATTAATTCAATATAGGTGCATACATAGGTGCTAAATACTAAATTGAAAAACTGATGTACAATCAACATTTAAACCTGAAAACTTCTTCAAACAACATAAAATATGTAAAAGCACTACCGGTTTTGAAAGGACACGTCCCTTTTTCTTCAGGTGCAAAACAATTCTTTTTAGGACTAGGGGGACTATTAGTTTCAGTCTGGGTAAAAACGTCGTCGCCAATTTTTGTAGACCAGTTTTGTGTAACACCAAAATAAATTAGAAATATCAGTCCTATCGTTACGAATTCGGTACCAAATGAAAGGGGCGATTTTTTTTTTTTTTTTTTTTTTTTTTTATCCAGGAGTGCAAACAGTTTTTGGACACGATAATTAGATTTTTTTTATATTATCTAAAGTATGAAATTTAGGTGACAACAATTTATTTTAATTCATTTCAGTCATTTTAAAAAGAGACGTAGCCCACTTTTACGGTCAAAAAATGGGGTAAAAAATAAATTAAAATTAAAAAATTAGAAATTAAAATTTCTCAGATTAAAATTAACAGTCCTCCGTACTAAACTAAATTCTGACAGGATATTTACTTTTTATCTCTTTTTTTCCCTCCTAGGCAGTAACCCGTGTTTTGAACCTGAAAAAGCAAGGCCACGTCCTGTCGAAACTGGTAGTGTTTTTATAAATTTTATAGTGGGTGAAGAAGTTTTCAGGTTTAAATGAAGGTGGTAAGTTATGGCAAATTGATTTTTAATTTATATGCCAACAATTTTTAATAGAGTTCTTTTATAATAATTATTGCAATTAAATAAGATGAAAATTGTTATTTGTAAATGGACTTTGCTATTCGTAATTCATGGCATGACGATTATTTAGATCAATAAGTTAAAAATTAATAACTTAATAAAGATAAATACATAATTTGACAATTATTTAGTAAAAAAAAATTGACAATTTTCGTATATATTACAGCACCAGACATGGGCAATGGAAAACGGCACTTGATGCACTACTCCAAATCTTCCTGGAGCAGTTCTGCGCTTAAAGCTGGTAGACGTGAGGCGCGAGGTTCGATCCCAGGTCACGGTCAGCCTGGCCGTTCTGAGTTTTTCATAGTTTTCTCCGAAACTTGCTTACGTAAATACGCGCTAGGACCCCTTAGAATGACCCTCACGTAGGGCACTCCCTTAGGCCTAGTACTCTAGTGCAGGCAATCGGCCTTCATCTTCACAACCCAACCAAACCCAAATCTTCCGGTAGGTTAATTGAAATAAAATTTAAAAAAAAAAAAAAAAAAAAAAAAGAGGAAGGAAAAGAAATTAAAAATTTGTTAAATGTGGATGGCACAGTCTAATTTAGAGCCGTTATAAAGAGTTTAATTTTCGAAAAATATTGATTGAATTAATAGTATCTTGTAGAAAATAAATTATTCTGCAATTAGTAATTAAAAATTTAAATCTTCTGGTATACATCAGACAAGATGTAAATATTATGGTAAATATTATAGGTACAATCTGTTACCAGAAAAAGTCCCTGGCATAAAAAAAAAAAAAATAATAATAATAATAATAAAGTCCTTTTTACGTGCGAATTTAGTTTCAAAGTTTTTAATACACATTGAAAGATAACTTCCTAGTATAAATATAAGACCGTTATAATTGACGTAATTCTATTGAAACCCTTCTTCAATATATTCTATTTATAGGTATTAGTGTTACAATTAGGGTCAACTGTCTTGGTGATCGTGGACTGTCCTTCATTAGGATATTTTTAAGGAATCCTAGTCCATATTTTGACAAAAAAACACGTTAGACTCACGAACGATTTTGAAACCAGAAACATTAAAACTACTCCTTTTATTTCAATTCTTGAAAGGGGAGGATTTAACTACCCACTTAAAATCTAATTAATTACTCTATTATAAAATTAAAATGGCCATGTACCCTTATGCACGGAGTGTCGTGTTAAATAAACAAATTCATCATAGTCAAAAACACTTTAACAATACTGCCCGACAAGATAAACTCCAAAGTAACATCTCCGATATTAGCCCTTATCTCTCGTATGTCCCTTCTCAGGGGACATTAAAAAATCGAGCCACGCCTTAAGGTGTTCCTCTGCAAATGAAATGTTATTTTTCTAAAACGTGTAACTATAGGCTACCTTTCGGCTACCGGAAAAATTTAACAGAAAGATTTATTTTATTTAATGATGAAGTAAAATAAAACAAATTATTACAATTTTTCGGTAGTCAGAAGGTAGTAAGTTGGAAACTATACGTGTGACGTTTTAAAGGAACGCCAAAAGGTGTGTCTTACGGAAAATACGCCGAGCGCAAAGGGTTAGTAAGAATTTCCCAAAAGCTCTCTGGAACCTCTTGTAAGTACATCATACCCAGAAAAAAAATTATACCGCCTTCATCTAGAACAAATAAGTGTCCATTTTCTAAGTACCGAAATTAAAAATATATTCCGAGCTATGCTTATAAGGCAGGGCAATAAGCTGAATAGACGAAATGATCGAGAATTTCTAGTCTACACATTTCTAGATGGTGGAGCACTATTCTAAATATTATGAATACTTTGTATTGCGAGAAATTCTCGCTTGATTTTCTAGAATTAGGTCATAAGCCAAGATTATATAGTTACTAAAACTCATATCGTGTATTCACATTTATTTGCAGAGATTTTTAAATAAGTTTGATCTCGATAATATAGGCAAACGCTCTAGAATTCTCTGAGGGGTTTCTGGAATTCACAAGCAAAGGAAACTAGAATGTATGAGGATGACATGGAACTATTTTTACTAAAGCCCCAATTTAGATTCTAGATGTCAGTTATAGAATTTTTTTCTCGGGGCAAGGCATTGAAAACGCGCTACTTAAATAGTGTGAACTGGAGAATTACTTCGCAACTTTTTCCTTAAAATAACTTTAGAAAAAGTACTGATATCCAACTGAGACTCCTCCAACTTTCATAACCTCCAAAACTTTCTAGCACGTACCTTAAACTATTCGCCGAAACCGTTGTCACCGAAACAGACCTTCCATGGATATCCACCGGTTGACATCTTAATGCGATTTTGAGCATTTGATCGGGGGAGTCATCATATCTGTACAAGCTCATCTTCGCACTGTTCTAGAGAGCCTCTATGGAGAGAGACGACAAGTGATGAAAATACGCTACCGCATAGCAGACGTATTTTCTACTAAACTGAGTTTTGGTTAAAAAAAAAAAAAAAGAAAAAAAAAAGAAACTCAAACAAATTTTAGTTGAATAAGAACGACAAAAAACTTACAAATATTGCATTTCTATTATTTATTTATTTATTTATTTATTGGTAATAATCCTTTATTTCAACAATAGTTTTGAGCACATTGCTTCAAAGCCATTAAAAACCTTTTTAAATGGGAATGATAGTCAAAAATCTTTTAAACCAATCAGAAGCTGACTCGCTATTGACGCCTCACTCATAGCAGTCTCTCTACACTATTCTAAGAAATATTTTTTTTCCCGGAACATGATTTAAAAATGCTTTACGAGAGATTTATAAGCAAAAAGAAATAAATAATACAGATTATTATCGCATTGTTATTTTTCAAATTTGAAATAATAATTAAGAATTGCATTAATAATAAATTGTGGGTTTTGAATTAAATATTTGTTTGTTAATCGAGATATACATTTTTTTTTTTTTTTAATACAAGACACAAGGCTTCTCGTAGCCAAGAGTTCAGCTTTTAAAGCTAGTAAAAAGGAGGTGCTGAGTTCGATATTATGTTGCGTTCATCAACCTAGCCGTTCAGAGTTTTCCATGTTTTTTCCTAAAACTTGAATAAATACAGGCTAGGATCGCTTAGAAAGATCCTCATGGAGGGCACTCCACCCCAGCATTCTGGTCAGATTCTGCAATACTTTCATTCAATAATCACCAATAATTTATAGAAGTGATATTTTATATACAGGGTGTCCCATGAGTTTGTAGACATTTTAAAAATTCATAACTATTGAATGAATCGATGCAATGGACAATATTCCTGTGACGTCACAGTAGGTAAAATCGCCGAACACGTGGCCGATATGTTGTAAACAAATTAGATTCAGGATGCCATTTTATTGTTACGCATAACATTTTCCTAAATATTTCTCCAGTGAAACTTAATAATCAGATATCTGTTCAAACAAGAACAAAAGAGAAATGTAAACAACTGAATCGAATGATAGAGTTAAGACTATTCCATATCGTAAAATTGCAGAACATTTTATGTATACACACACACACACATATATTTATAATGAATAAAATATTAATAAGAACATTTTATATACACACACATATATATATAGACATCAAAGCTTAAATAATTAGAATTTCAATCACTTTAATAAAGGAATTTATTGAATGGAACATCCATTTAAATTTATTAACATCGCCACAGTTCACATGGCAATTTTAATATTACATATGTTGATTAATATTAAAGTATATTAGTAAAACTGGATTAAAAACAAAACAAAGGTATCACTCTATCACTCTTACTTCAATTTCATATAATCTGTAACTGTTATAAATAATATTCCAAGATAAAAATTTGCAAGCCACAATGCTTTACTGTGGTAGAGTTGAGGATTGTTTGCCTAACCAGCTGATATTCTTGTAGTCTCGAACCCAAAGTGGGAATATGGTCCATTGAAAGGGGTTTGCGAAAAAAATCATTTTCGTGAAGGGGGGATTCTTTTTGGTAAAGAAAAAAATATAGTTAAATTTTTGGTGACGATAGTTAGACAAACAGTTAAATTTTCCGCACGGATGTGAAAGAGAAATATGCATATGAAAGTCCTATAAGTTGCACAATGTTGCGATTAGAACAGTCTTATTTTGCCTCCTACTTGTGCATACATGAAGTTTCAATTGCGATGCTGACTTGGTGGATAAAGCGTTATGGGTGAAGATGTTGTCCCTCAGGTAAGAACCGCCGATTGAAGTTGCAGTTAGCAGTGTTATAACTCGTTTGCAAACTGTAATTTGTGATGACGACGGACACATAGAATAAGATTTATATGCTTGTAAGCATTTGCATACGAATAAGTACAGTTTTCACGAAAATGTGTGATCTGGTCTCGCACAGCGCCCTCTATCGACAAATAGCTTAATTGTAATTTTTTCTTTATCACCCCCCCCCCCCCAAAAAAAAAATAATAATAATAATAAATAAATAAATAAAATCCCCTTCACGAGTATGATTTTTTTGCAAACTGTGCTCAATTCTATCAATTTATTCAATAGTTATGAATTTTTAAAATGCGTAAAGACGTATGGGACACCCTGTATATAACAGACGATTAATATTCGAAGTCATTAGGACACCATTACATTTAAAATTTAGTGGTTAATTTCGAATAAAAAGTCCGAAAATCTTGCAACACTGCACCCAGGCCTATAACCCCATGTAGTCACTCCGATTTTAACACTTACACTAACGCCACACCCAAGACACAAAAATATTTTGTAAAAGGTAGTTTGAAGCTTGATATTACAAAAAAATAAGAAAAGATCTTAGCATAATTTTGCTAATCTTTTAGAAGTAATCTTCTCTATACATTTTCTTTAAATACAAGTTGTCTATGAAAGGTCTGACACATTTTGGTGATTAATAATTTATAAAATAATAAAGATATAAAGAAATCTTTGGTACTTATGCATAGAATAAGTCACGTAGTTTATTTTATACTGGGCCATTCCATGTCAAATCAACACAGCTAAAAACATTACCCCTTCAGATTTTTATGAAAGTGGGCTCATTTATTTTTTCTATAGAGAAATGAATGTATGCCGATTAATAAGTCCCTACCTTTTTTAGTTTTTTATATACAAGGCTGCAAACATGGGTAAAAAAATGCAAATTTTCAAAAATCGGCTGCTACAAATGTACAAATATTTTGTTTTCTAATTAACTTAGAGATATAAGATTGGTATCATTAAAAAGCTTATAATATACAGGCTTTCCAATGGTATATCACACGTATATATTTTTTAAAGTTTTCATTATAAGGTCAAACATTTTGTCCTTTGTCCTTCAATATCTCAAAAAGTATAAATTTAATTTTCTTTTAAAAATTATATGTTATTATTACGTTTATTATCTATAATTATTATAAGTTTCAACATGGGATGGCCATGGGATACTGAGTTATAAATTAAAATGCAACTTTACCAGTATTTCCATACTAACATAACGTACGTTTTACAAAAAAAAAAAAAAAAAAAATGACTCTACTATGAACGCTTCCAAAGATGATTTCCTGTATCCCGAATGAATATCTTATCTTTTGTAAATATGTCTTGCAAATTAAATATGTTATTAAATATATGTTTTTTATTTTTGATATTGCTAAAGATTGGAATGGAATGTTAAGTTTACTTTTGATTTGTTTGTTCGACATTTCACTCAATTTGACATTTTATTCACAAAAGGATATTGAAGACAATGATAACAGCACAAGAGAAAGTACAGATTTCATGATAGCTTGTCTAAACGAAATCAGTAACGCAAGTTCATAAAAATTACAAAACAGTACACAGGAAAGATCAGTACACATCCAGAAGCAGTATCCTGTAGCAGAAAAAGAAGCTTCTGAAAAATGGAAATGTCTTAAATAAAGAAAGTCCAAGACGATTCTGCGCAAATGATGTTAATGTTGAGACATTCTTATAGTCCTAGGCAGAGCCTCAATAAGGGGGAAGCACACATTATCTCCTCTCTCACCGGAATATTTTTACAATTATTTTTTACTTCATGTCATAGAAATTCCACGCTTCGACGACGAAATATTTATTATAAAAAATACACGGTGTAAAACAATCCAATTTACTCACCGTTATTAGACACCAGAATTTTTTTAAAATAATTTTTAATGAGAATTTTCTGTTTATTATAGGAGGAAAGTATTTGTTAAAAAATAACGGTGTAAGTATAAATAATGTGTACTTCCCCCTTAATCAGGCCCTGGTCCTAGAAGATTTGTGTCATCACAGGCAAGATAATTGGATATGACAATTTCGGCTGTGCATAAGGCTCTTTGGTAATGATTAAGAATGTATACTTACACAGTTTAAATTGTTTAAGCCTTAAAATCAGGTGACAGACTTAGTAGGATGAACATGGCAACAGATTTGCTAAGGGGCAATTCCACGAAATATGTAACGTGAGTCACACATAGAGCTATTTCTGCTTCCACCAATAACATTTAATAAGAATCGCTATTCTATTTAATCGCGAAAATTATTTGAATTATGCCATTAATATTTCTGGATAGCTGTAGTGGTGGCAAAAAAAGAGGAAATGTTAATCTTTTGTGTGATTGATGTTAACATAGCCTCCCAAACTAGATGCCTGTCGCGCGGCTCGGAAACTTCGCAACAGTTCAAGCGGTGGATAGCGCCACCTGGTACAAATTGTGCGACTTTTTTATTCAACTGTCACCAACAATTTTAGAAGTAATACACTGTAAAAAAGTAACTATTACCAGTTGCAATTGGTAATAGTTTTTTTTTTTTTTTTTTGTATATGATATATATAATCGACGTTTCTTTGATTCGATTCGATTAGCCTTTTATGTATATCTAATCCCACTTTTAAAAATGTTTGGTGACTGTTGAAAAAAAAAAAAAAAAAAAAAAAAAAAAAAGTCGCACAATTTGTACCAGATGTCGCTGTCTACCGCCAAGTTTCCGAGCCACGTGAAAGGCATCTAGAAAAGGAGGCTATGATGTTACCATCATCCATGGGATCACCCTAAGCATTCTAAAAAATAACGGTAATATTTACAGAGAATGTGCTGGCAAAAAATTGGTGTCAGCAAATCTGCTGCTAATTACAGCAGAAACATCCGTAAAGAAAGACTCTTTTATAGATATTTCTGTTGTATATATATATATATATTTAACAGCAGAATGTGCTGACACCCTTTTTTTGCTGACACATTCTGCTGTAAAAATTACAGTTATGTTTTACAGTGAGGAGGAGCAGTATATGACGCTGAATTTATTTATGTCATTGTGTTCTCCATCGAAGCTTGCTTTCATCTTTTCCGCATAGTAAATTGATATAATGTGAGCATATAGGGGTCTGAAAAACTCCATAAATACCGTGCGGTATAATATTGTGAGCCCCCAAAGGTTAATGTGTGATGTTGATTTATGTAAGACCGTGTCATTGACCCTTTTTTGCGGAAAAAACGCACATACCGTCATTTACCGTAATTTTCTGCGTATAATCCGCAGACAAAATGTGTCTTTCCTCCACCATAATTTTTATTTAACACAGAAATCTATATTATTTTGAAGAAACAGCTCGTTCATATAGAACCTCGTTTGCTAATTAAAATTTCTGGTGCAGAACTAACTTACCTGACCTGCGGATTATACTCAGAAAATTACGATACTTAGACATGTTGGAAATATTGGTATTTCCATAAGTCGAAGAACTTCAGCCACATGTATTTTGCACCAAGATAGTGCACTATCATCATTTGGGAGCTCATTGACAAAAGTGGTAAACCTTTTCGAATCTACCTAGATATTAATATTATTAATTTAAATCTAATCTTCATTATTTTAAGAATTATTAAACATCAAAATGTGTCAGACCGTTTATAGACACACTGTATTTTGTTCTTAAACAAACGCTTAAAAGTGATCAACAAAAACTAAAACAGCAAAAAAAAAAAAAAATATATATATATATATATATATATATATATATATATATAAATAAAGTAAAACTTGAATATTTTGCTGTTAATCTCTTTTGCCAAAAATAAATAAATTAAACAACTAAAATAATAAAATTAACTATAATTATAATAATAAATCATAACTTTGCAATCAAATGTTTGTTAAAATTAATCCTGATATACATTTCTTTTAGGACACACGACACAAAAATATTTTGTTAAAAAAAAAAAAAAAAAAAAAGTTGGGAGTTTAGCATTACAAGCGACTAAAAAGGGACCTAACGTAGAAGGACTGTGATAATCTTTTTAAGGTAAGCTCGTCTTAACACTGTCCTGAAACAGAGTAAAGTAATTCAAGATATCGAACATTCACTTAACTGGAACGATCCTTTTGTTTTTTTCTTCTCCAAACAAGTAAAAAAAAGTCTATTTACGACAAGAAAAAAATGTCAAGGGAATGTCTTAACACCCCAAGATATCGGTTACTCTAACATACTTTAGTTTCAAAAAAGAAGAAAAAAAATCGAATTAAAAGACTTTTTGGTGTTTTAGTTTTTTTTTTTTTTTTTTTTTAAGTTGCTGCAAGTAGTGTGGAGGCGGGTGGATTGGAAAACATATGCAGACAGAGCTCGATGTCTCCACCCTTTTCTTAAGGCACTTTCAGGGATAAGATATTTTCGATTTTATTGCAACCGCTATTTTTATACAATAATCTCTATCTTATTTAACGACGCTACGTAACTAAACAAAGTATGGTAAAGATTTTTGTATGATAATGACGGTAGCAAAAATGACGGAAATTACTGATGAGAAATTTGCGAGCTATTTATGCAGAGCTTGAAGTCCCCCCCCCCCTCCTTTTACTGGACACCTTCATTCTCTGACTATTTGCTATCACTATTTTCATACAGAAATCTTTACCATAATTTATAGTAATGTATCGTGATTAAACAGGATAGAAATTATTGTATAAAATAGTGATAGGAGAAAAGATGGAAATTTCTAATCTGTAAAAGTCTTATGAAAAAGGGGCGGATAAAGTTTGCTACTATTATTATCACACAAAATCTTTACCATATTTTTTTAGTTATGAGTCGTGATTAAACGAGGTAGAAATTTTTGTATAAAAATAGTGTTAGCAACAAAGATGAAAATTTCTTGAGAAAAGGGCGGAAAACGTGAGTTCTGACGTATGTATACTCACCAATAATTTTGAAGGTTGATATTTGATATACATTATGGACGTTTAATCTTCGAAATGATCAGGTAACTGTTATATTTAAAATTTAGTGGTAGATATCGAATAAAATGGTCTAAAAATCTGGTAACACTGTGACCCATCATACTTGTTAAAAAGAAAGTAAACTATGTTTAAGAACACCTTTATTTTGCAAATAATTTTGTGTGAGGTGAACTACCACTCCCTCAATACCCCCTTTTAATATACTATCATACTTGCCAACTTAGCCCGGAAGATTGTTAGTTTCTGCCCCATTTTGTACACCACTTAATTTTTAGAGTAATTCTCTTCAAATATATTTACGACTAAATAAGAAGAAAAGTTCCCTAAAAAAAGACTGGTGGGAAAAAATAGGTGGAGAGGGGCAGGACTAACAATCTTCCGGGTTAGGTTAGCAAATGTTTACTATGTACATTTATATAGAATTCAAGGCTTTTATTGAATTCAAAAGTTTAACCCCGAATTGTAATTATTTAGACAACATTCCTCGCCCCTCAATCTTGATCAAACTTTTCAAACAGCAGAACTTCAAAATTCAATATGTGAATTGTCTACAATTATTTGCTCTTAAATTAAGCTGATAACAGATATACACAAAAATAAACCGTTAAAAACTTGACTTTAGTATTCAGGGAACCTCAAAAAGCGTAATTGTACAAAAGACAAGCGCTGAAAATCTAACTTCCAAAAATGATTTCTTTACCGTATGGGTATGAGGAATTAATTTTCATTCTAAAGCAGTTTTATTGCAATTTCCAAGTATAGTCCCACTATATTCTAGTACATTTGGGTAGCCTTGTAAATGAATGGAGACTGATTTTCATGTCATATTCAACACAAAACAAGCTTTTATGCTTATGAAAAAATTATATGTTCATTTCATTTTATTTAGTGCAGCCTATAAATATCAAATAGAGTACCTGGCAAAATTATCGCATATATATGCAATGTATTTGAATTTTCTTGAATGTCCCTGTAGATGAATCATTTAATTGATCTCAACAAAAAGTTTAGTGAAGCATACTTGCCAACCATCTCATTATGAACCGTACAATTTTTAGAACCCGCCTTTTTTTTCACACCAATCATTTTTTAGAGTAATTTTATTCTTATATAATCGTAACAACATTTGGACAGAATTGCTCTAAAATTAAAGTGGTGTTTAAAAAGGAGCGTTTTTTCAAGGGACGTTAACAATTGTACGGTTATTAATGAGATGGTTGGCAAATATGGTGTAGCATTCCTGTAGGATCAGAGATAAAAGGATTTTTATTAATAATTTTATTTATTTTTTTATTTGCCTACAAAAATTTCTAATCTATAAAATCACAAAAATAACTGTATAAATTTGATAAAAATTTCTGTATAGAAATACTGGTGACAGAAAGAGCGGAATTCTTTCATCACTATATGACACACATTTAGAATACCGAGTTCAGATAACCTTGCTACTATTTTTTCTTGAGATATGCTGAAAACATGACATACACGCACACAAAGACCAACTGCTAAAAGTATGTTTATCTGATTGAGAGTATCTTAAAATGCGTAAGCATAACAAAAACTCAGTTTCTAAAATTCAACACAAAAACAACACTTTTTTTTACCATATATACTGGTATGAGAATGTAATAAAAGGGTATAAGTCATCTTTTTTTTTTTTTTTTTTTGTCCTTTAATGTATATAGTTTGTATATGTATAGTATAGTATGTATGTATCTATTCGTAATTTCCTCAGATAAATTTATTCTACATCGTACTCCTGAAAGATCACAATAAAATGTTTTGATACTATTTTTAAATTATAGAATTCATAACTACGTCAGCTGCATGGCGATAAACAGAATTTTCAAGCGCAAGCCAATGTCGCCATTTTTTTTTTTTTTTTTTTTTTTTTTTTCCTTTGCTTGATTTCTATTGTTATTGTTGCTCCTCAATGCCCCCATTTATACCCTGAAGAAGATGGATGATCCAGCAGGAGGGCTTCTCTACTGGAATGTTTGACTGATCGCTCCTTTAGTCCTTAATTGAAAAGACATCCACAACGTTGATCCTATAAGAAAGTTACACCTATTGCGTGCCAACTTTATAATTTCATTTATGGGATTTGTTCCCTTTGAATAACTCTATCTGACGGCAATCCATCATTTCATTTAAATAGTCGTTTGAAGACAGAGCCTAAATGGCTTCGCTGAAAACACAAAGGAAATTGGGCAATTCTGAAGGCTGACTTCGGAAGAGTAAATAAAGTATTTTTATGTTGATATAATAAGAGAGATTACTTGTATGTTTATAGTGAAAAGGGAGATAATATACAAGGTTATTTCGGTATGTATTTTCCAGAATCAGTAACTTTTTAAAATAATCTGTTGTATGCTTCGAAGATCAATTAGGGAGAAAATGTCTGTACGAATTTAGTGGTGGAAGAACGAGAGAAAAAAAGCGAGAAGCTAGCTAGAAACCATGGTATATAATAAATAATCATAAATAAGTAAATAAAAGCATGTTTCTAAATTTTTAACAATGTTAAACTACAAGATGATTTGTAACTCTATGTACAAATTTGGATGAGAGGTTGAGAACATAGTTAATATTAAAGTCGATTAACCCTTTCAGGAGCAAGCAAATTTTCCTCATCAACAGCCAGCAGGAAGCACCAAGAATATTAAGAGACAAAAAATTAACGTAGTTATTCGTCTAAGTTATTAAAGAAAATGTTTATAAAAAATTTCCGGGGACAGTTTTTGTAATTTTGAATTAAATTTGTGGTTGCACGATGCAACCACCGCCCCTGAAAGGGTTAACATGATTTGCTAACAAATATTCTCCTTGGAGTATTTTCTTGTTTTGAACAATAAACACCGTCCTTTTGGCATTCCACTAGAACGTTACATTTTTTAACAAAGAGATTTTACATATTCGCATTTAAATAATTTAAATTTTATCCTTAACAATTGATACGGTAAAGGCTATTGGCGAACATATATGCTGACAGTACTCAACGGGATAATCTTAAGCTAGATCATGACAAGTTGTGAAATGCTTTGGACAGTTAATTTTCGTCATCAGACCCTACATTGAGTTTATTTTTTAATCCCCTTAAAAAAAAAAATAAATAAATAAAAAATAAAAATAAAAATAAAAATAAAATGTGGAAGTTTGAAGTTTTTGCCTGCCTGTGTGTTTGTGACAGCATAGTTTCAACACGAATAAACCAATGTCAATATTATTATTACAATAGGATTACTCGCTTACCCGAGGTAACGTGGACCGAGAGTACCTCGGATAACACGGACTCTGCCGTAAGTCGGAGGGGAAACATACGTCAAAGTTTAAAATGGATGAAAACGTATACAAGAAAGTAAAATAATGCATGTATTACATATTTAAATGTAGTCAGTTAAAAATGCAATGCAAGGCATACATATATAAATTACTAGCAAATACAGTAATTTATAGTAAATTTTGTCAAAGTTATCAACGCCATTTGTCAAGAGCTACGCCTCCTCCAGGGCGTGCCATTTACGGGACTACCTCGGTTAATCTGGAAGTCGATTAATCTGGGTTCAGATAACCGCGATTGTACTGTATTATTATTATTATTATTATTATTATTATCATCATCATCATCATCATCATCATCAGACCACGGATTGATTTAATCAAGAAGGTTTTTAAGTATGTTCGTTGTAAATTTGTTTGATAGGTATTTTAAAAACAAATCTTCTGAGCTGATTTTTGTTAATTTTATGGAGATGTATGTATGAATGAGTGCATGTGTCTATGTATTCTGTGTGAGTGAACACAATAACATCTAAACGTCATTTTTGTATTGAGCTTAAAGTTGGTAGGTAAGTTATAGATCCCCGTAGCACTAACTGTATAGACTTTGATAAATGTAGGATTTATAGTTCTTTTAAACTGACAACAACAACAACAACAAAAATATCAATATAGCCTATGAATTAAAATATTTAAAATGCGATAGTAGCTAAATGTTTCGTTCGATTGAGCTAAAAGTTCGTAGGTTTGTTATAGGTCCCTGTGCCACAAACTGTATAAATTTTCATGAGTGTAGGTCTTAAAGTTACTTTATTTTTTATTATTACATCCTATTGACTCAAATTAAAGATATAAATTGTTAGGTAAATTATAGACCATCATCGCAAAAAAAGAGTAGGACTAATCTTTTTTTTTCTGTTTCTTTCTTTTCTTTACAAAGAAGCAAAGTATAGTTTTATGTTATGTCTACTGGAAAGTTCTGAACATTTAAATTAATAAAATTATACTTAAAATGACACATAAAATTAATAAATGACATTTTTCTTTAACAATATTTATATTATACTTTACCAACTCTACTTAAAATTTACCCAAGAATATCTTAAATATTATTCAGGATAAATTTCCGATGCCAGTATTTTAATTAAAAAGGGCAAAATTTTCCAGTAGACATAATATTAAGTATACGGGAAAGTTCTGCCGAATTGAATTAATAAATTGACGCCGGAAATGTTTGTTTAGCAATATTTACACGTTACTGTACCAATTGTTATTTTAAAAGTTATCAAGAAATATCTTAAAACTTATTCACCATAAATTTCCGGTGTCAGTATTTTAATTCAAGAGGTCAAAACTTTCTAGTAGACCATATACAAGGAGGTTGGTGGACTCAAACTGCTTATAGTTCTCTTTCGTAATTTAAGTTGTTTAAAACATTAAAAAAAAAAAAAAAAAAACTTATAAATGTTTGTTATTGCATCCTTAACACATACAAATTCTTAAACGGGAATGCACAAAAGAATTCAGACACGTTACGGCCCATTGAACAACAGACAACTTAGGGAGAAATGCTGCAACATTCTATTCTACTCTTTCTTTTTGTTAATTTACTGATTTCTATGGCTTAGATTTATTAAAAAACCATTAATTACTAATTGTTCAGACCATCGAAAGGAGTTACTCCAGATTTTAAAGGAAAAAAAAAATAATAATAAAATAAAACAAACACCCTCTTCTTCATAAGTCTCTTCATCCCTTGTAAATATAAATGTCGAAGTTTGCAAAGCGCTATCAGACAGTGTTGCCAGATCTAGCGTATTTTTTATTCAATGCCACCAATAATTTTTAATTGTAGCGTTTGGCTAATTACTTCGAAGATTCACAGCTTAACATATATAAAATATCACATCTCAAAATTATTGGTGATTATTGATTAAAAAATCTGCCAGATCTGGCAGCACTGCTATGAGATAGGAAGACTTTAATTTTTTTTTTTTTTTTTTTTTTTAATTTTTAAACGTTATATTTTATCCTTTTGTTTCTTCTTTTACCTAAGGAAACAATATGTTAATTCTGTGCGGACTGTGATTAATTTACCACTTTAAATTTCTTAAATATGGCCTAGAATGAAAATATATATATATTTTTTTTTCAATTTTAATGAGTCAAATTTTAATTTTTATGAAACTCCATAGAATTTTTAATACAATCTATTGCATTAAAAATGCTATTACTATTGCATTCTACAGTTAAAATATTGCACTACCTTCCCCTGTTAAAAAAAATTCGTAAATTTCAAATAGTTTACAAAATTTTTAAAGAAGAGTTTCTATAATCAATAATGTTTATGCTTGTGATATAAATGATCTTTTAAAACTGATCCAATATCTTTACGATAAAAATAATCTTCATAATAAACATATATGATAGTGTCTCTTATTCTCCCATTTTAAGAAATCGTAAATTGAAATGATTTACGAAGTTTTAAAACTAGAATGTTAAAAAAAAAGGGAAATAAACTTCTTGACAGTATTATTACACTTTCGCGATTGCATGTTTTTGTCTTTTTCACAGTAAGGTCCGCCTGTGGGCGTTAATCTCCGAAATTACAATATTTCAGAATAAAATTTTCTGTATTGGCATTTATATTACAAATGGATATGCATTATAATTATGTTCTTTCTACTCAAAGTATTTATATCCATAGTATATTTCATTGTAATAATATGAATGTTGGTTATATACTTAAGAAATAAATGCATACAAATTGTGAAAGAAACGCCCACTGGCGGAGTTACAGATTTTAAAATGACGTGAATCTACGTCAGCGGTCGCGAAAGTGCTAATGATATTTTAAAACTGATTCGACTTCTTTACGGTCACTTGTTCTTGCAATATTTTGTACGCAGACTAACAAACTAACTTACTACCCTGCAGACGGATACCACAACGAATATTTAGATTTTCAGATTTGTCACAACACAAAACGTGTATAAACGTTAAAACCCGAACTCGAAAATTTTCACGAATACCTAAGTTCCCATATTTATAGTATGATGGGAAAATTAAAAGGGAAAGGGAAAAGAAAGGAAAGATATAAAGCATGTTACTAAGGGATGCTTTGTGTTTACTTTAGTTAACTTTTATTTTGATGGCAACACTAAACTTACTTAAAAAAAAATATCTTAGATAAGAATCATCTCAAAAGTTTTTTTCCCCCTTCCTGTCAATCTAGAAATTAAATTATTTCAAAGGATCACCAGAAAACATCTTTCTTATACCAAAATCTAAAAAAGAAAGAAATTTTAGTTTTTTTTAACAAGGAGGTTAAAAAAAAAAACTTAATTCATACAAAAGTTTGTCGTCTGCGTAAGTTACCTGAAGAACTGAACTGAAAAGAAAGAAGATGCTGAAAAAAGTTAACTAAAAAAAGAAGACGTGTGACATTAGAGGCTGATAAGATCTCTCAGATTGACCTGTCACTGTCTCAAAGACAAAAAACTTCGGAGGAGAAGGGTCTTAGGCAGGGGTGGGCCCGACAAAAGAAAAAAATATCGTTTGGTCCATTATATGGAAGGCGATCTTTCATTCCGGCTGGCATTTTCGGTTTCTATGGAAATGAGCGAACAACAAGGATGGCTTAAGTCCAGTCAGACGAAACATCTCAACTCAACCCATCCCCCCCATACCACTCTCACATGATTTTCGGTGGTATCGGATAGTACCGTTGCGCCACATCGCATCCTGAAGATTCCTGTGGATAGAAGGGGGGGGGTGTTACTTAGTCGTTCTTGGCGAGAAATTAGTGAAAACAATCTACGCCAAAATAATCATATACCATTAAAAAACTAACTCAATGTAATGAAAATATTATTAATCTGTTATAAGTACTACTTATACGGATCACTTGCTTAGGAAATAAACTGATTTTACGGGTAAAATGATAGTAAGTAAGAAACAAATCAAAGTGATTTTGGGTTTCTCTTATCCATATAATAGTAGAGAAAGTAGTGTTTGTGGATTAAACTTTCAGAATTGAAATTTTGTTATATTTAGACGATTCGAGGCCCGCTGAATCTAAAAATCTGGATTTTAGCGGTTGGTCTGTGTGTCAGTAAGTCTGTAATTAACATAACTCAAGAATAAAAAATAATCGGATATCGAAACTTGGTGCTTCAAATCTGTATTGAATGCCAATAATACTTAAGTTTTTTTTTTTTTTTTTTTTTTTTTTGAAATCGAATAAATGGTTCGTATACAGGGACATACAAAAATATTCAAATATATTGCATTTGTGGGTGAAATTTCTGTGTTAGGTACTTTTTTAAATAATCAGATTGAATCAAACAATTTGAAATTGACATACATTTCTTATAAAAAAAGTAGTGTGAAAATATTTATCCTTCGCTTACGGAACCACACAAAAGAGCTCCGATATAGTAATGTTGCATTTGTAAATAACTTAAAGTGTATTGTAAGTATTGCCATGCATTTTTTTTTTTTCTACACTAAATTAAAGTACACTGCTTGATAAGCATATAATTTAAGGATTATTTAAAAGACTACTCAAAATTAGCCCAATAAGTTAGGGGGAAAAAATGGTTTGGCAGCAATTTTATGAGTGATTTAAAATAAATTTTAAAATTTAATGAAAGCCTTAATTTTAAGAATGTAGCTATAGTGTTCAAACAGAGATTTGAGAAGGGAGATAGTCTCCCTCACATAGAAATTTTTTGTTAAATAAAACTGTTAGAGGCTATTTAAAATGTATTTGACACGCCCATTTGAAATTTACCTTAAAAGTGGAATAATATGTCTAAAGCATAGCCTCCTAAACTAGATGCCTTCCGCGTGGCTCGGAAACTTGGCAACTGTTCAAGTGGTAAACAGCAAAACCTGGTAGAGTTTGCGAGATTTTTTTTATTCAACTCACCAATATTTTTAAGAAGTGATATATGATATATATAATCGACGTTTCTTCGATTCCATTCGCCTTTCATATATATCAAGTCTCACTTTTAAAAATTTTTGGTGGCTGTTGAATAAAAAAGCCGCGCAATCTGTACCAGGTGGCGCTTGTCTATCGCTTCAACTGTTGCCAAGTTTCCGATAAACGCGGAAGGCATCTTGTTTAGGAGACTATGTATAAAATAATATAGGGTAAAAGAAAGTACTGTGAATTCTACACCAGATTATATACTGTATATTGTAATTAGTCTGTTATTTGATTTTAAAAAGCTTTCTGTTGATGAGATTTAATTAAAATAACAATTGTTACGTTACAAATAGATTATATGCCTAATAATTGATCTAATCTATTAATTATCAGTTTTATTGAATAATCTGCAAATATGATCGTGTCTTTTTGATCATATCATATTATACCACAGTTGCCAACATTTGAATTTAATCTGGAGCACTTTTAGCCCCGCCTTTATTTCGCACGACTTTATTTATAAAATATTTTCCTCCAATATCATAGCTGCCAACATTTTAATTTATTCCGGAGTGATTTTAGCCCCGCCTCTATTTCGTACCACTTATTTTTTTAAAGTATTTTTTTCTTATTTTATCGAAGTTATGTATTGAATAAAATTTTTCTATAAATAATGTGGTGAGAAATAAAGGCGGGGCTAATAGTACTTCGGAATAAATTACAATATTGGCAGCTATACAATATATAACTACAATAAAACACGAAAAAATTATTTTTAAAATAAATATGGTATGGAATAAAGGCGGGTCGAAAAATGCTCCGAAATAAATAAAAATATTGGCATCTCTGATTATAATACCCATGGCATTGGTTCATCTAGGCAGTGATACTGTGATACTATACATAAAGTAAGTTAAAATGAGATTTGTAATATTTTATTATTTTAATTATAAAAGAGGAGGAATCTAAAAACCACAATTTCTATAAATACATATTGTCTATATTATTAACTATTTAATTATGTATTAACCCAAATTATTATGTGTGCTATTTTTTTTCTTCCTGATCAATAAAGTTGTAATACAGATGCCAACATTTTAATTTATTCCGGAGTATTTTTAGCTCCGCTTTTACTTCATACCACTTATTTTTAAAGAGTAATTTTTTCTTATTTTATCGAAGTTATATATTGGAGAAAAATTTTTCTATGAATAAATTGGTGCGAAGTAAAGGCGGAGCTAAAAATACTCCGGAATAAATTAAAATATTGGCAGCTATCGGTTGTAACAATATACTTTTTAGTGAAGGAATCAAATAATTGAAAACTCTTAAATTCGTATTGACACTGAAATTTATGTAAATATGAATTAAAGGAATAATTTTAATTATTAGGCTATGAATTCTGAAATCCATGTCCTTTCAATTGAATTCAAACCTCAGATATGAAAGGGTCGACATGCTTGAGAGTAGCTAAATTGTACAAGTCAGGAACGTGTACAAAATGGGAGGGATGGGGATGCGGGTGGTTTTGGCATCCTGAGCTGTACAGATATTATATATATTGCATTTTACATACATGGAAATCCGTATTAATATATTTCATTTCATGTACACGGAAATCTGTGTAAATATAATCATAAGAGTTATTTTTAATTATTGGGATATGAATATCGAATTCTATAGTATTCAGGTTGAATCCTGTTGTTTTGGAAGTTTTAATAGGTTTGACGAAAGGGAATAATCTAAAATTTCGTCAAAAGTCAGAAATGGGGAGAAATGGGGGGGGGGGGAGGGGGGGAGTGCTTGGCACTCTCACAAGTATGAATCAGTAGCATTCCTATTGAAACCAAACGAAGCTTAAATTAAAGAACATGGTCGAAAATATACGGTGGAGTGCAAATTTGCTACAACAACCTCCCGTGAGGCAGCATACAACCCTAAAAGTTCTGTTTCTATCAAAATCAACAAAAAAGAATCAGTTCGCCAGACCGTATGACGCAGTGATTAGAGTGTTCAGTTTGAGTGACGAATTGGTAAGATCGAATCCCGATAAGTACTCTAAGTTTTTATTTAAATATAAATAAAATAAAACAAAATATTACAATGAATGTATAATTTATGGGGGATTTGTACTAAATTTAGTTAAAAAATATATAATGATATACTTTTAATTATCGAAATATTTTATTTCAACAAAAAAATTATTTTTGATTTTTCTTTATAATTTAAACAAATGAATTATTTTAAGGAAAATATTTTTCTGTTTTGTGCGGTTTTCTCTTTTCTAAAGTTATTATTATTATTATTATTGTAATTAGTATTTTACGCCTAAACCGCTAGTAGCAAATGCTGATCGTTTGCTTTTAATTTTGTTATTTTTTATACATGAAAATAAATATTCAATATTAAAATATTAAAATATTTTATTCCAAGCGAATTTTTTTTTTTTTTTTTTTCAAATGAATAATTCAACGGAAAATAATATTTATACGTATATATATATATATAGATATAATTTTTTATTTAACATTTTATGTAAATATCACTCAAACATTGATCGTCTGGTTTTAATTGTGATATTATTCTAACTTAAAAGGAAAGAACTTTTATTTATTGTTATTATTTGGTTGGCCCTTGCATATATGTTCATCACCAAAATTTAAAAATCTATTTACATATGCATTTTACAAAGCTGGTTATCTCGAAGAAAAACCCGATAATTTCCAGAATAATCGTGACGTGTGTTTCAACGTTGAACAAGATTGTAACGAAATTAATTGTGATAAATTTTCTTTTATACGTTGTGCTCATTGTGAAAAGTGCTTATGCTTTGATCATTTTCTTACTTCTAATTATTTACTGAAAATAAATTCGTAAATTTAAACGTGATTTTTTCATTATAAAGTGATAATTTTACCCTATGTATTTTTTAAACATATATCATTATATATTTTTAAATTCAATTTAATACATATCCCCCCTTATATTAGTCATTTATTTTTATATTTTGTTTAATTTAATTTATATTAATTAAAAAAAAAAAAAGTCAGTAATCACACATCGGGATTTGATCTCACGACTTTCCTTACTCAAACTGAACACTCTAACCATTGTGCCACGCTGTCTTGCTAAGTGGTTCTGTTTTGTTGGTTTTGATAAAAACAGCTAAAATTTTAGGGCCGAATCTTCCCCTGGGGGGTTGTTATAGCAAATTTGCACTCTACCCTATGTTTTCGATCATGCTCTTTGATTTAAGCTTGGTTTGGTTTCAATAGCAATTTTACTGATTCATACTTCCCTTGCCAGATATACGGTATCAAAAATCGTGTAAAGCTTTTTCATATAGAAAGCACATTTACTGGTGTGAAAAAAAGGGCGGGACTAACAACATTACGGAATATTAATTAGGATGTTGGTAATTATTCACTCTCCCTCAAGCCTAGAATCCTGGTGCCTTCAATTGGGATTAAACCAAACAAGCAATTACACATAAGTCCCCCAGAAGAATAAGTATTCCTAACACTATTACCGTAATTTTCTGCGTATAATCCGCAGATAAAATATGTCATTCCCCCACCAAAAATTTTGTTTAACATAAAAATCTATATTATTCTGAAGAAGCTGCTCGTACAAAAAGAACCTCGTTTGCTAAATAAAATTTCTGGTGCAGAAAAGGCTTACCTGATCTGCGGATTATACACAGAAAATTACGGTACTACACAAAAAACTTTATCGTATATTGACAGTATGCGTACATAAATATTTTATGATTAAGTAGGATAGTGATTATTGTTAGAAAATATTGGTGGAAGCAGAATGTGTGTGACTGAAACTATATTTACATGTAATTACGCATAGATAATTTCATTTTTTTAATGTTTTTTACTACTTTGTAAAATAAAGTTTTAACGAGTTGAATTTGACACACAAATGAATTTAATAAAATATTATTACTATTTTCTGTCTGAAGTTCTACAATTTTGATCGTTTACTAATTAGAATACAAAATACGAAGTTTTTTATCGTCTCCTACTTCGAGTAGAAAGAAATGAAAGAGAAAGAGCTCTCTCTCTTCATCTACTACATTATCTTCAATTCTAAACACAGACCATTAGCTTCCTTTTCAAATGTTACGTCATTTGCAGTACTGGTCATTTAAAATGCAAAAAAAAAATAATAATAATAATAATAATAATAATAATAATAACCTTTTTAGAGTATTTTTCTTATTATCTTAATCGTAATTGTATTTGGAGAATATTACTCTAAAAATTTATTTGTGTGAAAAAAAAAGGCGGGATTAACAATACTACGGAATATTAATTAGAATGTTGGCAAGTATGCAATAATAATATAAGAGGTATTAAAACCAATTTTAATAGTTAAATGACAAATAATTCAAAAGTGAAATGGTTGGAAACACAGTCACCTCAACACTGTTCAGGAATAAGGATATTTAGAGTAGTCACCACAGTTGTCAAAAATTTTACTATATGCTTCTACACTGAATCAAAAGCATTTTGGATATGATTTGCCATGCTTCTTCCACAGGTGTACAAAATCGAACTTGCGTGGCAACGTGTTGCACATGCTAGGAAGATAATTTACAATCATCGATCAGACGTCGTCGAGAGGAGAAAAAACAAAAGAAATGGCAAGCGATGGAAGAAAAGCAATCTGGTGTGAAAAGAAAGACTGGTGCTCATTGCGCACCACTTGTTGCACATTGTCTTCTAGCTTCGAACCATGAAATCTGGTTTCAAAAAGCCCTGAACATAGCAGGATACAAATTAGCACTGAGTTTTAAGTATACTACTGAGGGATATTACTGGAGGGTATACAAGAATATCTTCTCAAATTAAAATGCCAAGTAAAAGAGTGGTATAAGTATGCGCAATCCAATAATCACGCAACTCCTCGTCATGATGTCGTCAAATTTGGTTACTGCCACAATAGTGTTATAACAAAACCAGGTTTCGTCTGAAAAGATAACGTCGTGTCATTATTCGATTTTTACATGCGCAATGTTCATTAAACTGTTTCAGATGCGAAAACCTGTGGTCTAAAGTCAACAACGGTTGTCGCAATGGGTCATTGATGCAACCTCTGTAATGAGTCGAATGGTACATGATGACATACATTACTGTGCAAGATATCCTACTTTTTGCTTATTGAGATTCATGATTTTTGAGTACACTATATACCTAAATCATAAAAAGCACCACAGAACTGGAGTTTAAAAGTAATAGAGACAAATTTTTGAATAAACACCATAAAGCTCAAGAACTTGCCACATTTGTTTCAGGATGAAAGAAAAGACGATCCTTCATCAGACGAACAAATCCTGTACCAGTAAAGAAAACTATATACAATATTTTTTTCGTTGCTCGTTGTAATTTCACAATGTAGGTCTTGGGTCCAGTGGCGGCTGGTGAATGACGTATTGGGTGGGCTACAAGCTACTGACTAAAAACACTTTATTAGTATGGAAAGCTTTTTCTTCTGATTGGCTATTGAAGTGTCGATGTATTACGTTGATTCTCAAAATAAAAGAGTCAGCCAATAAGACGAATAAAGATTCCATTCCATGTACTTTTTCTAGACGCTTTGATGCAGCACCTCCAAAACGTCATTCACGAGCCGCCACTGCTTGGGTCACCTCCAAAGACCCATACTTTAATTTCCTGACGTGTCAGAACTTAAAAAAGGATGCATATGTATGACGTTCTTTATTCGCTAGAAATATCAGAATATTTCGTCAAGTATTTTTCTTAGATACTTGAGAAAGCGTCTAAAATAAAAAATGTTGGTTTCAAAATTCCCTATTGCGTGTTCAGGTTGAAGAAAAAAAAATTTAGCTGCTTCGGGTCGAGTTAATTAAAAACTCATCTGTCGGATACGAGTCGAGATTCCACCCCGGCATTATTTTAACAAAATTTTACTTTTATGAATCAGCAGAAAAGTCATTTATTCCTTTGATTTTAATATTGTTCGTAGATTCCGGTGGCAATCTAAATTAAATGAGTGTAATACCTTATATCTGAAAGGTTTAAATAGGGAAGTTATTATTGTTAGCAATTGTGATAGCGAAAACAAGCATCTGCGTGCGCGATTAACCCTACAGTTGCCATGGAATTAACCAATACTTACCTAAATTTCTCGCATATAGTCCGGGGTAGAATAAATCTGTTTTATACAAAGAATAGTAATCTACAGTACCCGCAGCAGTCCTATATTTTTACGTGCATTTTAACCCTTATCGCTCGTATGTCCCTTCTGATGGGACATTAAAAAATCGAACCACACTTTAAGGTGTTCCTCTAAAAATGAAATGCTATTTTTCTAAAACGTGTAACTATAGGCTACCTTTCGGCTACCGGAAAATTTTAACAGAAAGATTTATTTTATTTAATGATGAAGTAAAATAAAACAAGTTATTACAATTTTTCGGTAGCCAAAAGGTAGTAAGATGGAAACTATACGTGTGACGTTTTAAAGGAACGCCAGAAGGCGTGTCTTACGGAAAATATGCCGAGCGCAAGGGGTTAATATTTTCCCACCACTTTAATCAATCAGTATACTTTTGCATACTGCTTTAGCTTTAAAATCTTGACAGATACATACATATAAAATAGTGCTATAAAAATAATAAACCACACGTGAAAATATAGGACCGTTGCGGGCACTGCTCTAGAGTTATAACATCATAGTAATATATTATATTTCATTTCTGGTATAAAACAAATTTATTTAACCATATTAGTTTGAGATCAGAAAATTTTATTAGCAGTTTTAGTTATGTTAGTGGAAAGTCCAAAAATATTATATTTTATTTTAAGAAAAAATCAGAAAGTTTTACTCAATAAAATACAATACCGTACTTAACTGCGGATAATCCGCAGGTCAATTCCACACCAGAAATTCTATGCAACAAAAAATGCCTTATATCTACAAAGAACACCTCGTATAAATATAACTTCTTTTTCTAATTGAAATTTCTTGTTTCAAACTGCTTATTCACGATATTTAGAAATTTGAATATTCCAATTAAAGTTTTTTTTGTAATAAACACTAGGGAAAGTAAGTTAGACAACTATTATAATAATGAACAAAAAACTATGTCACGCCAAACTCTGGTAACCCTGCTTAATAGATGAAACTGAATCAGTCTCCATGAATATGGAACAGCACATACAGAAAGAAAAGGCTCTAGAATAGAATCCCGGCTGCTTCCGGTCACAAAAGTCAGACGGACATTCGCTGACCACTAATCCATCAGTACCGGACATTTTCCTTGCTTTTACAGAGTTTTGCTTCGGAATAAACATGCAGTTGGAGAAAAAATCCCAGCAGTTAATGGTTCCTTAATGATACAGAACCTGTGTTATTTAGCTTGGTGAGACGAGTTTACTTGTTTATTTTGAAGAGACGTGTCTATCTTCTTAGATAAATGATGGTGCAAACGGAAATTATTCAGAATTTCTTTTGTCTGAAAAACTTTTCTAGAAGTTTTTTATTTAGAACAGTTATTCTGACGGCAGTAAAAGTTCACAGAATTTTTTGGATATAAAACCCATTTAGAGAGGGTTTTTTCTCGCAAGTTTTTACTTTATTATTTGTTTCTTTAATTATTAATATTTTGTTAGATAAAACCGACTTATATTCTAAGTAATTATTTTTACATGCTAATATAGTCCCCTTTTTTTTTTCTGTATCAGATTCTCATATGAGACATAGACTTTATATTTTTTTAAAATAGGTAATTTTTAAAAATACATAAAGTCGAAATTAATGTTTGATTAGAAATCCTTTAACGTTATATATATTTTTTGACCTTTTCTTTGTTTATATACAGAGTGTTACAAAAATTCCACTCCTCCCCCCCCCCTCCTCACTCGGAAATGAGTCGGAATTGTGGAAAATGGCGAAAAAAGTGTTCAATGGATTCGAGAGGGACCTGTTTTGGTGAAACAAGTTTAGTTCCGGGGGCCGCTAGAGAGATCTACTTTAAAATTTCAAATAGGAAGGTATGTCTTGTGATACAACCAGGGCCCGATTAACCTTACAACTGAAGGGAAGCAGAAATCCATTTGGGCCTCCCCTCCCCCTCATACAAACATCTTGAAAAATTTATAATTTTTTCATTATATTTTTTAGTTACCTGGAATTGAGGACAACTAAATTCGCTTAAAATGTAGATAAGTAAATTCACTTATTTTTTGTACCAAAATATAAAATAGTGAAAGCCTATATTGACCACAATATATGAAATTACTCTATTATAAATGAATGTGTAAAAACTTCATTAGCATATTTCCTATATAATCCAGAAATTATAGTTGTGCTGTCAAGTGTACTGTGACTTCTTATAATCAGAGAATGCATTTAGACCACAACCTGACAATACGGGGCCCTATTTTGCTTAATTTGGGGCCCTTTCAAAATTTTACAGGGGAAGCACATGCTTCTCGTGCCTAATGGGTAATCAGGGTACCTGGATACATCCATGAAAACGTCTCTTCAAAACAATGAATTTGATATAAATAGTTTTGCCCTACGATAATTATTATGGGAGATACATGAGTTTTTAGACTTTTGAAATGTGTATTTTATACTTATACCCCTTTAATAATCATTGCAGGAAAAAACTGTTTATATCAAATTCATTGTCTTGAAGAGACGTTTCCAGGGATGTATCACAAGACGTACTTTGACCAAAAATGTTTAGGCCCAGGCAAGGGGATAGTAGTAGTAATGCCACTAGGGAGGGCAGCTTTAAAATTTCAAACAGGAAAGTTCCCATTTGAAATTTTAAAGTTGCCCTCCCTAGCGGCCCCCTATCTCCCCTGGACCCACACTTTTTACACCAAAAGAGGTCCCTCTCGATTTCATTCAACATCTGCTTCGCCATTTATAATTCTGATTCATTTTCGAGTTAGGAGGTGTGGGGGGGAGTTTTGGAACACCCTGTATTATATACACAGGGTGTTTCATAAGTCTGGATACATCAAAATATCTCGAAAAGAAAGCAAATGTGCTGAAAACATTCATTTCAAAAGTTTCATGGATTTAAAATAATCATTTACATAATGTATCACAAGTGGGTTTAGGGGGCCCCTGGGGGCCCTACGTGGCACAAACTTCATTATTTTAAATAGAAACCCTACTTTTTCTTGGCAGAATCGTGTTAAGCAGAAAAAGTGTTTTAAATTATGTACTGCTTTTATTTTTTACAGCATAGGGGGCCCCGGGGGCCTCTATTTTTATGTTGTAATAAAAAATTTGGAAATCCCAAAATATCTCAATGAAAAAAAAATTCCCTACACACATTAATTTCAAAAGTTTCGTGCATTCGAATGATCTATCACATGAGGTATCACAAGTGGGTCCTGGTGGCCCCTGGGGACGCCACGTGACACAAACGTCTTTTTTTTAAAATAGAAACCCTACTTTTTCTTTGCAGTATCGTGTTAAGCGGAAAAAACTGGTTTAAAATCATGTAGCATAGGGGGCCCTGGAACCCCTATTTTTATGCTGTAATAAAGAATTTAAAAATGCATTCGAATGATTTATTACATGAAGTATCATGAGTGGGATACTGGGGTCACTGGGGGCCCCACATGATGTCAATTTAATTTTTTCAAATAGAAGCCATACATTTTCTTCACAGAATCGGATTAAGCAGAAAAAATATGTTTTAAGTCATGCATTGCTTTTCTTGTGTTGGAGAATAGGGGGTCCTGGGGCCCCCATATTTGTAATGTAATAATAAATCCCGATATCCCAAAATGTCTCATTAAAAATGCAATTCCTCTGGACACATTCATTTCAAAACTTTTGTGCATTCAAATAGTCTATCGTATGAAGTATCATAAATGAGACCCTGGGGCCCACATGACACAAAATCAATTTTTTTTAAGGGGAAACGTTTTTCTTGATAAAATCGTGTTAAGAGAAAATAAAAAGTCTGCAATAAAAAATCTATTTTTTTTTTTTTATTATTTTAATGATTAGGGGGTCCCCAGGGCCCCTGTTTTTATAAAGCAATAAAATATCTGAAATTCCCAAAATATCTCAATAAAAAAGCAATTTCGCTCAAAACCGATGATTTCAAAAGTGTCGTGCATCCAAATGATGTATCAGACGAGCTACCATACATGGCCCCCCATGGACCCCATGTGACAGACACTTCATTTTTCAAATGGAAACTTTTTTGTACGATACATTTCTATAAAATAAACCATACATTTTCTTTAAACCATACTTTTTCTTAATACGATATTGTGAAGAATAGCCTATTTTCGATTACAAAAAATGGAATTTTTATAATGTAGGCCCCTGGGGACCCACTCTAAGGCCCCTGGGGACCCACATAAGTTAATTCATCTAATACATCGTTTGAATAAATGACACTTTTGTAACCATTCTATCCAACAAAATTACCTTTTATTTAGGTACATTCGGATTTTCAAAATTTTCCTTACAACATAAGATTCGGGGCCCTAGGGCCCTTTACGCTTCAATACTAATAAAAAAAAAAAGGCAATACATCATTTAAAATAATTTTTTTTTCACTTAACAATATTCTATGAAGAAAAAGTTTGGTTTCTGTTTGAGAAAATTGAATTTGTATTACGTGGGGCCCCAAAGGGCCTCGGGACCCAGTCATGATACTTCATGTAATAGATCATTCGAATGCACGTAACATTTGAAATTAATGTGTTCAGAGAATTTTCTTTTTTATTGATATATTTTGGGATTTCCAAATTTTTTATAACAACATAGAAATAGGGGCCCCCGGGGCCCCTATGCTGCAAAATATAAAAGCAGTACATGATTTTAAACAGATTTTTTCCGCTTAACACGATTCTGTAAAAAAAAGTATGGTTTCTATTTAAAAAAATTAGGTCTGTGTCACGTGGGGACCCCAGGGCCCCTGCGACCCACTTATGATACCTCATGTGATAGATTACTTAAATTCATGAAACTTTTGAAATCAATATTTTCAGCAAATTTGCTTTCCTTTCGAGATATTTTGCTGTATCCAGAGTTATGAAACACCCTGAATATACGTGTTTAAAACATAATTGCCAATTTTAGCATTTTTTGACTACCGGAAAATTTATTTTATTTAAAATAGAGTATCTGAAGAAGCAATGCCTGACGCTTTTACTTTCCGAACATACATTATTTTATATTAGAAAAGTATTTTAACCATGAAAAAATTCGATTTAAAAATTATGTTGTATTTTGAGGTCTCCTAAATTCATTTTTGCAATATTTAAGGTATTGCACGTATGTGCGAATATGTAAAAGAATAAATATGATAACGTCTAAACGCTTTGTTCGAATGAGCTAAAGGTTTGTAGGTATGTTATGGGTCACCGTCATACGAACTCTATAGATTTTGATGAGTGTCGCACTTATAGTTAGTTATTTTACACAAATACAAAGAGAAATATTTTATCATTATGGCGTACTGACACAAGATATTTAAAATGCGATAGCGACAAAACGCTACATGAATTGAGATAAGAATTTGTAGGTGTGTTACAGGTCACCAATGCACGAACTGTATGCATAATGATAAAACTCTTTATCGTTATGGCAAATGTACTCAAGCTATTTGAAGTGTGACAGCTTCTTGAAGCCTCTTCCGATTGAGCTAAAAATTGGTAGGTTGATTATAAGTCACTATTGCATGATTTTTGTAAATTTTTGAAATGCACAATATGTAGCACTTTTGCAGAAACATGAAAATTTTTTTTCATTGTTATGGCTAATAAACTAAGATTACTCGATGTGTGTTTGCATCTAAACGTCTTATCCGTTGAGCTAAAATATGTTAGGTATGTTATAGGTTACAGGTTATATGTCATCACCCCACGAGCGGTGCAGATCTTGATGAATTTGAGACTTATAATTCACTTGCAGGGACACAAAAAAGAATTTTTTTTGTCATTAATGACTATAATTACACTGTGCTGTAAAAAAAAAAAAAAAATTCAAGACCTGATACCATTTTTGCTGATTCTTATGTAAAATGACCTTCTGAATCTGAATATGGTTTTCATTTTGACCAGTCACCCACCGTTTTCTCGGGACACCACCACCTCCCCCAATTTTTATCACTGTTCGGTAATTTTATGGCCATGAATTTGATTTGGAGAATGAAAAAGAATTAATTTAACACTTAAAAACAAAAAAAATATAATGTTTAATAAATAACATTAATAACAGATTAAAAAATATAAGAATTGTAATACATAATTTCAGTCGCAAATCCCCCCTAAATTTTACCCTTGCCGCAAATGTTCACGCTTTAGAATTTTCCAGCTCTGTAGCCACTCAGAAGTTATTTAACAGTTAAAATAATCCCCCCCCCCTAAAAATAAAATTTATTGCCACAAAATGACCAAAACGTGACAAAAATAGGGGGCAGTTCCCAAAAAACGGTGCGTGATAGGGCAAAATGGCCGCCATATTCAGATTCAGGAGGTCTTTTTACATAAGAACTTGCAAAAATGGTTTTGGGGGCGATTTTCATACAGAGCAGTGTTGTTTGAAGCACGCGGTATCTAATTTCTATATTAAGGTATGAATTGGTAGGCATGTTACAGATTATTATCGCAAGAACCGTACAGATTTACAACAGTATAGGACATATATATATATATATATATATATATATATTTTCATTTAGTGTACAAACTGAAATATTTGTACATTGATGTCAATGGGCTTAAACTATTTCTTTGATAGTATTAAATTACAAGCAGGGTTTGCCCGTTTTGCTGGATACCATACTTAAATGAGTCGTCAAAATTCCATATCATTATTAATAAACTAAGTTCTCGCTGCGTTCCGTAGAGGTTTTTCTCGCTCGCAACGTAAGGAGTCCGGATCCTCACTACCTTCGGCAACAACTTACCCGCTTCTTACTCCCCCTTCCCCAGCGGGTAATTTCGAAGTTTTGCGAAATCCCACCAAAATACATAAAGCGTGCACTTAATCAACATCCACAGACTAAAATTCGCCATTCTAAGATAATTTGAGGCGAAATTAAACGGGAAAACATGTTTTCCCACGTGTTTATTGCCCCCCGACCCAACGGGAATACGGGAGGAATTTCGGAAAATCCCGTTACAATAGGTGTCAGGTACATATAAAGAATTTTCGTGACCGCAGATCCCATAGATTTCCCAAGACAAATTTAGCACTAAAAGGGAGTTCTCGAATTTGCTTTTTCGTAATTCCCCCCCCCCCCCCCCCCCCAAAAAAAAAAAAAAAAAAAAAAAAAAAAAAAAAATCGAAAATCGAAAATCGCAAAAAAAAAAAAAAAAAAAAACGAAAATGTGTTTTTGGAAATATCCTGAAGAAGTTTTATTTAGTATCCTGTTTTCAATTCCTTTCTACCGTTTTTAGTAGAGTTCATACTCAAAAATAAGGAATTTTTGAAATTTCCCCCCGAAAAACGGTTTTTTCCCTCCCTACTTTAAGAATCAAGAATTCTAAAATCGTACATAAAATTTTATTTATACTTAAGTCCTCGTGTGCAATTTCTTCGCCGGGAAGTAATTTGGGGTCGAGTTATGCTTAGAAAGTTTTTTTGTTTCCTGCAGTACATCCTAAGGATGCCCTTTGTATGTCTTTTCATCCATAGGATATCATGTGGAGGAGATGTGATATTAGGGATAGTAATTAGAACGTATAAACGATTCCTTCAAATTTATAGCTATTAGAATTTAACTTTGTTCATGAGACAATTTCCTGAACAAAGATCCATTTCTTGACAATCCTGCAATACTCTTATGTTATACAATATTTATATATCAGACGCTGAATTTCTTTTTCAGAAAACGAGACAAGTTAATGTTCAAAGAAGTCTTCATCAACTCGATTTTGTAAGTCTCCCCCTGTCTGGCATTAGCATGAATCATTTCATGGATTTTAGCGTGACGAGAGAACAAAATCCAAATCATTCTCACTGCCTACAAACAATCTCATAAAAAGGAACCCGGAAAGCTTACTTCTATAGAACTATATCTCATAAACTCCTAAAAACGCCGTTACTATATGCTGCATCGTAAAAACTCCCGGAGTTTTCTTAAAACTTCCGCAACTGACACTCTACCCCACCGGAACTTTTAAAGAGGGGGTTGAAGTAGGATAGAAAACGAAGAGCTTTACAATAGGAGGCAGACGATCTTTCCACCGTTGCCACGTGCCTAGTAATAAATAAATACATTGGAAAATATTTTATGTAGAGTCACCTTATTCCACCGGAACCCTAGAATCCCCTAAAAACGTGGGGGAGATCTGTTGAAGTAGATGGATGACCCTTCATCTTGTCGACGTCTGATACCAACAAAAAAGACAGAGATTGGACTATAATAATGATAATATCATTGGAGTTAATAGGGTGATTGGCGAAGCTTTCTCATTCGAAACACGCCAACTGAAAAACAGATATAATAATTATAGTTTCAACATTGGCCTGATTAATTTATATTTTGACATTTGGTTGTCGTGTCTCGGTTCGGTTTAGATATGATGGGATTTTAAGTATTTTCGATTTGTGCACCATTTTAAAGGTTTTTGCTCTCTATTTTTATTGTTAATCACTTAATTGTGATTAATTTCATTGAAAATAAAAATATTTAAAAAAAAAAACATTTAAACTTCAAAAATCATTATATGAAATTTATATATATCCGAATATCTCGAGTATTAAAACATTTTTTTTTTCTAATGCCAAGGCAAATACAGACGAAAAAATGCAAAATGATTACAATAATAATAATAATAATAATAATAATAATAATGATGATGATGATAAAAAAAATATTAGGAATACACACACACACACAAAAAAAAAAAAAAAAAAAAAAAAAAAAAAAAAAAAAAAAAAGGTGACAAAAAAGTAGAAGTGACCGAAGTCATTGCCTTAAAAGTTCTCTGGCACGCCAGAACACTGTTTGAAAATTATGTTTGAATTCCTGTTTGGAAATGATGGTAATAAATTAAAACAGCGGAAAAAAAAAAAAAAAACTGGAACAGGAACAGGAATTTTTTTATGCTTGCACAACAAATAAAAACTACATTTCGTAATTAAACTATACATCATTCAAAGCTGTTTTTTAATTATTAGAATAATTTTAAATCTTTAACGACTGCAGATAATGCAGAGTCAATGAGCTTCTGTTTCTTTTTTCTTTCTACTTGTTCTTTCTTTCCTTTCTTTTTCTTTTTTATGAGTGTTTTATAAATTTTCAACCTCTATTCTAAAATAAAAACTTTTGACAAGGTTTCAGTGCTGTAATAGTACTTCAAAAATCCTGTTTGAAAATCATGGTAGTAAATTAAAACCTCGGGTAAAATAAAAACTGGAACAGGAATTTTTTTTATGCTTGTACAACAATTCAAAACTACATTTCATAATTAAATTATACATCATTCAAAGCTGTTTTTTAATTATTAGAATAATTTTAAATCTTTAAAGACTGTAGATAATACAGAGTCAATGGGCTTCTGTTTCTTTTTTCTTTCTACTTGTTCTTCCTTTCTTTTCTTTACCTTTTTTATGGGTGTTTTATAAATTTTCAACCTCTATTCTAAAATAAAATCTTTTGACAAGGTTTCAGTGCTGTAATAGTATTTTAAAAATCCTGTTTGAAAATGATGGTAATAAGTTAAAACCTCGGGTAAAAAAAAAAAAAAAAAAAAAAAATTAAATCCTTGTACAACAATTAAAAACTACATTTCATAATTAAATTATACATCATTCAAAACTGTTTATTAATTATTAGAATAATTTTAAATCTTTAACGACTGCAGATAATACAGAGTCAATGGGCTTCTGTTTCTTTTTTCTTTCTATTTGTTCTTCTTTTCTATTCTTTATCTTTTTTATGAGCGTTTTATAAATTTTCAACCTCTATTCTAAAATAAAAACTTTTGACAAGGTTTCAGTGCTGTAATAGTATTTTAAAAATCCAGTTTGAAAATGATGGTAATAAATTAAACCTCGGGTTAAAAAAAAAACTGGAAGAGGAAGAGGAATTTTTTTTTATGCTTGTACACCAATTAGAATTATTATTATTGAAAATAAAGTTGACTTTTTCAAAATAAAAACAATTAATTCTACAACACAAAGAAATAATAAATCATTAAATGTAATAATTATGAGCTTAAACGACAGATAAGTGATTCAATTAATACAAGAATAAATAAATAAAAATATGAATAACGACTTTAAATGACAAATAATCTTTATCATTATCATTATTATTTCATATCTTCTTCTAGATGAAAGTTCTTGCTGTTGCGGTAAAGGTGTTTTATTTCCAGAACAATGATTGTTTAATGTGCAGTCCAGTGTGTCCTGAACACCAACATTTTGGGGGGCACCAAGATTTGATACAGGTTCTATATAATCAAAAGATTATGTTTGCTTAAAGAATAAATAAATAAATAATAATTATGAATTTCCGCATTGCATCAGAATTAGCCAAACAATACATACATATATTTTTTCACGCAAAAACTACGGCAGATTTTTATTCTACAAATACCTGTTGACGTTTTAATATGGTCAGGATTGTTATAGTCCGTATTTTTTCTTGACTCTTCTACCAGCACTGTATTGATATAGTAATCTTGTATTTTTACTTTCTTCTATATTCAATAGAAGAAACTATTGGATTCGTAAAATATTTCGACTTACGGTTTTCGACGTATTTACACGTTTTGAAAGGTCTAGAATACGATTTTACCATTTTTAGAAAATGTCCGTCTGTCTGCCTATCTCTCTCTGTGTGTGTGACAAAAATTTTGTGGCAACTGTATCTCCGAAACTACTGCTCAGAATTGTGTATAAATTTATATGTACATGCACCTTGACCTAAATTAATGCCTATCAACTTTTGGTGTCAATGGCTCAACAGATGATTCTGCTATACAGCGATTTCCACAATTTAAGGAGATGCTATATCTCAGGTTCTATTTCGTTAAATCAAGCAAAACTTGATATGTAAGAAGGTCATTATGAGGCATTATGCTGATTCGTTTTGAATGCTTATTAGCCAACAGGTGGCGCTGCTATACAGCGATTTCCGAAATTTAAGGGAAGGCTATATCTCAGGAACTACTACACAGAACTGCATATAAATTTATATGTAAATGCACCTTGACATAAATTAGTATCTGTCAACTTTTGGAATGAACCACTCACCAGGTGGCGCTGCTACACAGCGATTTCTGCAATTTAAGGAAAAGTTATAACTCAGGTTCTATTGTGTATAATCAAACAAAACTTGATATGTTGAGAAAGCCATTATGAGATATTATGTTGATTCATGTTGGATGCTTATAGGTCAATAAATGACGCTGCTATACTAGAAATTTCCTAGATAACAGGAAGGCTATATATCTCAACTTGTATGGCCTATAACTATACGAAACTTGATATGTGAGATATCCATTATAAAAACGCATTTTGTAAGACGTTATTTATAGAGAATACAAGTGTCTTTCTCTGGATATTTGGTGTTAGTTTTCTCTAAGATGAAAAGCATTTGCATTCATCATGTTAGATAATTTTAATAAATAATAGCTTCAATAAATTGTTTGCGCTTAGTGAATTTGTATAGTAAAATATAGTCGAAAGTCTTGTGGTGGTCACAACGTACTAGTTTTTCCTTGACTCTTCTACCACCGTACTGATATAGTTATGTTCTGTACTATGTTTCCACGATCAATATTGATAGAGAAATTGCTGTATAAATAGAGTGATGGAGGAGTTAGAAAGACCTTGCAGCGCTCCCAAACTTTTACTCGCGTTTTACAATATTGTCAACATTATCATTAATAAAAAGAATTTTGCTTTAATGTTTTATTGCTGAAATGTTATGTAAAAATTTATCATCTTAAAATAGTGGTGGCAATATAGTAAAATGAGTGTAAAATTATAGGAATGATGTGAGGCCTCTTTGTATAAAACGTAAGACCGTAGTAACCCCAACATTTTAAAATTTTAAATCAGATTTATCACCGCTATTTTTAAATATGTATCAGTCATATTTATTTTCAATAATTAATAAGAATAAGTCAGAATATGTTTAAAAATCGTTCAGATAAATATAGACGCATGTTATATAATTTCAAATGAATAAATATGATATACTAATTAAGTTAAATATTTGAAAGGTAAATTCCCATATTCTCGTCAATACGTAAAGTAAATTGAAAAATTCTTCCCGTTTTAAGTTTAATTGAGGTAAAAGTAGAAAACCTAATTCGAAAAAAATCTATGATGTGGAAAATACGTCAGTTAAATTTCTGAGTAAGTTAAGACTTTGATTTCATATTAATACGTGACGTTGGTCCATTCCCAGAATAGGGTTATTCTATATGACGCCTTTTTAATATATATATATATATAAATACAGGGTGTCTCTGAATTCATGCTCCAAACTTTGAGGTTAGGTAAAATGGATAATAAGAAGCGTCGTTCGTGCAGCAGTCAAAAATGCAACCCTTCGCCGAATCCCGAAACTACCAATCCACAGCTTTAGTTTACTTTTCTTCACTATTTTTCCTTTCTTCTTTGACTCGTGTGTCAGTTATTTTATTTATTTATTTATTTTTTTAAGACACTTATGTTTGAGCGGGTTTATATTTTTTTATGCTATTTTCTATTGATTTCTCAATTTTTTCCTATCATAAAGTGCGGTGCATTTCTTGTTTTTCCTTCTTTCTTGTTTTTCCTTCTTTCTTGTTTTTTCACTTTTCATTTCTGACCCCATACTGTTATACAAAAAATGACTCTTTATATGTATTTTACCAACCTAAAAAGTTTCGCCCATAAATTTAGGAACATCCTATATATATATATATATATATATATATATACAGGGTGATCAATTTAAAAGCGTACCCATATTACCCTTAAATCTGATAAATGTGACAACTATTCTAGCACTGGAGTATAATTATTTAAACCTTAAAAAACAAGGAGAAACACTGAAGGAAAATCACATTTACAATATCTTAACAGTTATGGATAGACTGCAATATAAGAACATACTTGCCAACGTACTAATTGATATTCCATAGTATTGTTAGCCCCGCCTTCTTTTTCACACCAGGATCTTTTTCGAGTATTTTTCTACTTATTTAATCGTAATTGCATTTGGAGAATATTACTCTAAAAATGTATTGGTGTAAAAAAATGGGCGGAGCTAACAATACTACGGAATATTGATTAGGATGTTGGCAAGTATGTAAGAAGGATAGCCATTTGATTTCGCGGTAGCGAACTAATTGGGAAACGAAATTTCAAGACTATCGTAATTGTTACAAAATCTTCTAATCCCATCAATTTGCGAAAATAAACTATTTTTCAAAATTGTTGTTTTTGTAGCTCTTGAAACATCTTACTGTTTCTAACTTGCATTGAGGGACATCCCTGATAATGGCCTAAATGTTCTTTGGGTTACGTGATAATTTTTAGACTGTTTCATGCTTGCCAACGTACTAATTAATATTCCGTAGTATTGTTAGCCCTACCTTCTTTTTCACACCAATATCTTTTTAGAGTATTTTTCTTCTTATTTAATCGTAGTGGAAGTTGAGGAATATTACTCTAAAAATTTACTGGTGTAAAAAAAAAAGGGTGGGGCTAACAATACTACGGAGTAATAATTAGGATGTTAGCAAGTATGCTGTTTCCTTATGTTTTCTTACTGCATTAATTTTCAAAAATTTCAAATTATAATTATGTTTGTATATTTTCCAACTGGAAGATATTGGACGATATTTATCCAACTGGAAAATGGCAGAATTCGTAACTTTATCTGGGGCATTATACGAATAATAGAACAAGCAAAATTCTGTGGTCTTCTGTAAAGTTAAGGGCATAATGCTCATTATTACTTACAGACATTAAAACACTATATCACTTCAACAGCACAGTGTTGCCAACAAAAATATATCAAACTTTGCCGTATTGACTTCATATAGAAATAAATAATATGCAAGAATCTAGTTGTTTATAGTCAGGGGGAAAAATTCTAACAAATATGTATGTATATATATATATATATATATATATATACATATATATATATATCACTTCCAAGTGACTCTGGGAATTGATGAGTTAAGGCATACCTGCTAACCTACTAAATAATATCCGTAACATTGTCAGTAACCGCTCTTTTTTTTTTTTACTCCAGTCTGTTTTTAGACTATTTTTCTTCTTCTTTAATCGTAATTACATTCGAAGAAAATTTCTCTAAAAATAAAATGGTGAAAAAGGAGCGGGTATTAAAAGTCTTCCGGATATTAACATTTTCGCGACCGCATGTTTCTGTCTTTTTGGAAGTAAGGTCCGCCTGTGGGCGTCATTCTCCCAAGTTACAATTTTTCAGAACAAAATTTTCTGCATCCACATTTATATTACACAAATGAATATACATTATAATCATACTCTCCCTAATCAAAGTATTTGTATCCATAGTTTATTGATTGCATAAGTATGAATATTGGGTATATTTTTAAGAAACAAATAACACACAGATTGCAAAAGAAACGCCCACTGGTGGAGTTACAGATTTTCAAAAAACGTGTATCTACGTCAGCGGTCGCGAAAGTGTTAATTAGTAGGTTGGCAGGTATGGTTGATGTTGGACGTTGAAAATCAGTCTTTGAAATTATTGTTTTAGAATTATGAAAATTTGCATACATGTGCATTGAAAATTGTAATACTAATATTAAAATGTCTCGGAAACTATTAAAATTCAAAAAATTCAAAATAAAAATTTTATTGTCTGGATTGATTTATAGTTTATTTTTTTTTTTTTTTCTTTTATACTTTTATGTTTGAATGTTAAAAATTTGTTAAAATTTTGAATGTTGAAATTTCAGCTTCAAAAATAAAAACCTTAAAAAAAAAAAAAAAAAAAAAAAAAAAAAGAAAAGAAAAAAACTTATCAATCAATTTACAAATTTCTGCGCAACCATTTTTAGAATATATTGATAAACTACAATAATATAAAATCGAAAGAAAAATTTTAAAACCAAATCGCATAGAGCATTTTAAATTTTTTCAGAAAAATTTAAATTATTAATTAATTAATTTTTTTTTTTTATTTCAATAGTTTTCAAGAAATTATAATATGCTTAATATTGATACATTTCAATGCCCATGTATGCAAACTTTTATATTTCTAAGATAGTAATTTCACAAGAATTTTCAACGTCTAGCATTCCCTTAAATAAATAAAAAATTACATTTATTAATATCACACAATCAACAGATTGGGAAGAAAATCATATTTATTGAAAATTTATTTTTCCAACTGAGTGAAAATAATGCCTGTACCGGGAGTCGAACCCCGGATCTTTGACTTACAAGGTCAAGGCTCTACCAATTGAGCTATCCAGGCCGACAACCAGTGGGCATTACTTACTCAGACAACCTTTAGGGAGAGCAACTGGTCTATCATGTAGATAGCTCGACAGAATAAGCCGCAGGTAATGGAAAACATCATTAAACCATGGAAGGAATAAATACATTTATTAATATCACACAATCAACAGATTGGGAAGAAAATCATATTTATTGAAAATTTATTTTTCCAACTGAGTGAAAATAATGCCTGTACCGGGAGTCGAACCCCGGATCTTTGACTTACAAGGTCAAGGCTCTACCAATTGAGCTATCCAGGCCGACAACCAGTGGGCATTACTTACTCAGACAACCTTTAGGGAGAGCAACTGGTCTATCATGTAGATAGCTCGACAGAATAAGCCGCAGGTAATGGAAAACATCATTAAACCATGGAAGGAATAAATACATTTATTAATATCACACAATCAACAGATTGGGAAGAAAATCATATTTATTGAAAATTTATTTTTCCAACTGAGTGAAAATAATGCCTGTACCGGGAGTCGAACCCCGGATCTTTGACTTACAAGGTCAAGGCTCTACCAATTGAGCTATCCAGGCCGACAACCAGTGGGCATTACTTACTCAGACAACCTTTAGGGAGAGCAACTGGTCTATCATGTAGATAGCTCGACAGAATAAGCCGCAGGTAATGGAAAACATCATTAAACCATGGAAGGAATAAATACATTTATTAATATCACACAATCAACAGATTGGGAAGAAAATCATATTTATTGAAAATTTATTTTTCCAACTGAGTGAAAATAATGCCTGGACCGGGAGTCGAACCCGGGATCTTTGACTTACAAGGTCAAGACTCTACCAATTGAGCTATCAAGGCCGACAACACTATTTATTTATAAAAAATTATAATAAATAAATAGTGGTAGGAAAAAAGTAAGACCCTATGACCTCAGGTACTCACGCCTATTTTTAGAAATATTGGATTGTTTTCACATTTAGATGAAATTTTACGATATCTAGTGAAAAAATGAAAAAATAAAATAAAATAAAATAAAAGGTCAGTTTTTATTTTATTTATTTATTTATTTTATTTCTATTTTCATTTAATTAATTATTTTTTTTTTTTTTTTTTTATATATATAATTTTCTGCAAGCTTTATTTTTTATGGTAAAAGTTTGGTTTCTATTTTTTAAAAAATCAAATTGTCTTTAAGTCGTATCTGCTAATTTTTTCACGTCAATATTGATAAGATTTAATTTTATTCTGACATTTAAATTCAGTGCTCCCAATTAGATATACTGGCCTGTAGAAAATTAATTACGCTTCGATTTTTTTTCTTCTTTTTTTAACACTTTCGCGACCGCATGTTTTTGTCTTTTTAACAGTCAGCCCCGCATGTGGGCGTTCTTCTTGTATATTACATTATTTTAAATCAATTTTTTCCATATTCATATTTATAGCATAAATGGATATACATGACAGTTACGCTCTTTCGAATCAAAGTACAGTTCCCACCGCTTATTAAAATCACATTCGTTCTGAGCCAAAGTGATTTTATTAAGCGACTGATTTTTATATCCGGCGAACGTTGCTGCCCATAAGGAAAAGGTATTACTTCCCTGAATTTCGAAAGAAACTTCGAAAGGTAACGAATAACGAAATTAGTAAGCAATATTAATTAATTTTTAATGTTAATTAATTTTTGGTAGATAATTAATTAATTGTTTATTCGATATAATTAAACACATTCTAAGTTCTCGTGCACTTTCGTTTGACGAAAATCATCATTACTTTACCAAAAGTTCACACTGTTCTTATAAACTTAAAACCACTCCGTTTAAACCTTATGAATTATAGCACTTTCAAAATAAGAATTAGAAATTGCCTTCAAATAATTAGAAAAAAAAAAAATTCAAATCAAATTTGTATTTTATTTGTGCGCTTTGAAGAATACGTTCCTTGAAATTGCTACGAAGATAAGTTGCGGGACGTGCTTAATTTGTAACTGTGCTGCAAATGTAAAATCTTCATCAATGAGCGATAACAGAGGGTTTGTTGTGCTTTAATTTCTTTTTCTATTTCAAAAAAAAAAAATAGTGTGCATAAAGGTATTTTTGGCTGGTGGAGAGATATTTTTGAGTTTATTAACCGGCGATGCTGATTTTATTAAGCGGTGGCGTTAAAAGTAGTTTGTATTGATTTGATTTCGGTCCTGGCGATTTGATCAGATTAAGCGGCTGATTTTATTAACCAGTGATTTTATTAAACGGCGGTTACTGTATTTATATCCACGATGTATTGATTGTATAAATGTGAATATTGAGTGTATTGTTAAGCAATAATGTAACCTATGTAATCTGCAGAAACGTCCACTGGCGGAGTTACAGATTTTCAAATGACGTGAATTCACGTCAGCGGTCGCGAAAGTGACACTAAATAAAGGTAAAATTACTAAAAATATAGTAATCCTCAAATTCCACCATCTCTGTAGAACTGGTGTATTTCTTACATCCCATTTTACAACAGACAGAAAATAATCAAATCGAATATATGATGTAGCATTTAACGTACACAGAATAAAAACTTATTTATCATATTTACTAACTCCGCAATTTGTGAATGTTAACATTTAGCATTTTGAATAATTTTTTACATCATGGCAATCTGTTTCCTGAACCGTTTTCTCATTCTTTATGATTCATTGCGTACCTTCACCCCTTTGTTCGTAAAGTGTTTAAAGATTTCATCAAAAAAATATTTTACTTGTAAATACTTCGCCCTGATAACTTTTCAGAATTTATTTGAATATTTTTTAAATGTAAATTAACATTTACACGGCCTAATCCATTTCACGTATTCAAGTTCCTTAATGTGTGGAATGAAAATCCGTTAGTTGCTCTTGAAATTAGATGATAAAAGTTAAATTATACATTAGTGTAGACAAATGAGGACATCGCTTCCGTATGCATTAGGGAAAGAACAAAACCATTTGGTAATAAATAACCAGTAATTTTCCCATTTTAGACAATTTGACTCTAAATTCTTCTAGTTTTTAACTAATTACGAGAAAAAAAGTAATAATAATAACAATGTTGGTTATTTAATACCACCAAATCAGATTTTTACTTCCATTACCCTACTACCGTAGGTAATGGAAGTATTGTATTCGGTCTGAAAATTCGATATCGGGTTTTCACCTGATTTACACGTTTTAAGGTCCCCTGAGTCCAAAAAAGTGGTTTTTGGCAATTGGTCAGTGTGTATGTATGTGTGTGTGTGTGTGTGTGGAGAATCTTCTGGCTATTATAGCTCAGAAACTAATAAAGATAGAGCTACGAAACTTTAGAATTCAAATACGTCTGGCCTACAGATGAAATTTCCAAATTTTGGTGAAAATTGAAAAACCGGAAGTGGGACATCGGAAACCGGAAATTGGACCGTAAGTCCGTATCTCAAAAACGGCTCTAACGATTTTCTTCAAACTTGCTATATAAACACTCTATTAGATGTCCTTTCGAATGATATAGTTGGTTAGTTCAAGAAAATTGATAGGCGTCCTGTATAAATAGCTCAATTTCAGGCCTCCCAAGGGCGTTCCTTTAAAAACGGTTGTACGGATTTTTTTCAAACTCGCCATTTTAACTCAATTTTAAATATGCTTTTGTATGTAATTATTGTTTTCCTGTCAATAATTGAGTTTAACCGGAAAGGGGACATCGGAAACCGGAAGTGGGACCGTAAGTCCGTATCTCAAAAACGGCTCTAACGATTTTCTTCAAATTTGCTATATAAACACTCTATCAGATATCCTTTCGAATGATATAGTTGTTTAGTTCATGAAAATTGATAGGCGTTCTGTATAAATAGCTCAATTTCAGGCCTCGCAAAGGCGTTCCTTTAAAAACGGTTGTACGGATTTTTTTCAAACTCGCCATTTTAACTCACTTTTAAATATGCTTTTGTATGTAATTATTGTTTTCTGGTCAATAATTGATTTTTTGTAAACATTGGTATCTCAAAAACGGCTCTAACGATTTTCTTTTTTGGTCACTTTTATGTTTTCTGATCACATTATCTCTCAAAAATGCATGTAATACATGTAATAGCGGGTAATGGAAGTCGTGTGGTTGTTTCACACCAGATTTTTTAAAAATGTCAAAGGGAAGTTAATTCAATCACAGCCTCCTAAACTAGATGCCTGTCGCGTGGCTCGGAAACTTGGCAACAGTTGAAGCGGTAGACAGCGCCACTTGGTATAGATTGCGCTACTTTTTTATTCAACAGCCACCAAAAGTGGGATATGATATACATAAAAGGGGAATAAGATCGAAGAAACGTTGATTATATATATCATATATCACTTCTTAAAATTATTGGGGCCAGTTGAATAAAAAAGTCATGCAATCTGTACCAGGTGGCGCTGTCTATCGCTGCAACTGTTGCGAAGTTTATGAGCCATGCGACAGGCATGTAGTTAAGATTCAATAATATGAAGAAAAAAACTCCGTACGCAAATACTGTAAGTCATTAGTTAATTCTATGAAACATGATGGTATATATTATATACCTTCTTTTTACTTTCGCTTAGCCATACATATAATGGAAAAAGTATTGTTTTTGGAACAAATATTCGATATTAAGTTTTTGTTATACTTACACATTTTGAGGTGCCCTGAATCAGAAAATTATGCTGTTAGTGGTTGGTGTGTTTGTATGTGTCTATCTGTGTTTCTATCTGCCTATTTGTATGTCTGTCTGTGTGTGTGTCGGCCATCAGCATACCTCCCGAACAGATAGTAGATAGTATTACGTATTTTAAATCTGTATCATAAAGTGATACTACAGTAAAATTTTTCGTTGAAATCAAGCAAGTAGTTCGTGCACAGGGACATTCAAGAGAGTTGAACTACATTACGTCTATGAGGAAATTTCCGTAACTTCTAAAAGCTGACCTAAACAAGATGGAATGAACGCAATTTTTTATATGCAAAAAAGCATGTTTTGCATAGATATTGTGGTATGGAAATCATTCATCATTCGTTTACAGGATTAACCAAAGTATTTGGATATATTGGGGTTATATTTGGAAATTGCTAGAAGTTTCTTTCATTTTATGTTAGATTTTTAAAACTAAATTTAAGCACACAGTATGTTGGGAATATATTTTATAGACAATATACAGGGCACCCCAAAATTAAGCTAAACGATCTTTTCTATTGAATGTAATTGATGTATAGCAACACTTTACTATATCGAGAAACACTGCTCAAAAAATAAAATAAATTTTTCAAATCCAAACTATAAACAAAATATTCCTTGATGTTCTATTTTAACGCTGGATTTGTTTTCTTTTTTTGTTTAAATTCCCGTTTTGAAGTGCTCTGAATGTGAAAATTCAATTATTAGCAGCTGATCTGTTTATCTATCTTTTATCAGCATAACTTAAAGACAAATAACTACAGAAATTACAAATTTGGTATTTTGAAGTTCGTATTCGGGTGCAACTTGAAAATTTTAATGAAGATTGGCAAGTTTGAAGGCAAATTAATAACAGCCTTAAAAAAATAAATAAATACTAAAAAGATGTAGCACTATAATTGAAGGGGGTTAGAGGAGAGTGATCCCCCCCCCCCTCCCCGCTCACGCAGAATTATATGTACATACTTGCCAACCATCTCATTAATAACCGTACAATTGTTAACGCCCCTTTTCTCACACCACTATATTTTTAGAGTTATTCTCTCAAAGCGTTGTTACGATTAAATAACACTAAAATTACTCTAAAAAATTATTGGTGTGAAAAAAAAGCGGGTACTAAAAATTGTACGGTTTATAATGAGATGTTTGACAAGGATGTATGTCAAATAAAACTATTTCTAAACTTATGTTAGTTCATTTTTAAAGTAGATTGAACTTACCTCATTGATCTTATTACTTAATCTGCAATCTACGTTAATAGTACAGAAAGGCAGAGAAATTTCCGTGAGTGACCCATCAAATCATTTTTATCCTATTCTTCCGGGATTATTATTATTATTATTATTATTATTTTGAAAAATTTGCTATTAAAACTAAGGGGAAAAAAATTAATTTCTATTCTTCTAATTTTGATTCTAATTTCAGGTGGCAGTCAATATTAATAAACATAATTACCTTGTGTTTCATAGGGTTTAAAAAAAAAAAAAAATCGAAAATAATATCTCTTAAATCTACCAAATTTGGTCGATGAAAGTATTAAATTATTCTCCTCAACTCTTTTAGAGCATAGTAGCGTGGAAAACGTATCACATATTTAAACTTCATATTCATTTAAACAAGATTCATACAAGATTCAAAATTCTCATGCAGTATTCAAGATTCATATTCATTTTAGTTTTAAAATTATTAAAAAAAAAAGAAAGAAAGAAAGAAAGAAAGCAATTTGATGGGAAGAAAAAAAAAAAAAAAAAAAAAAAGAAATCATCTTTTTTTCAGACATAAAAGAAAATATACTTATTTGCACGTGATTAATAAATACATTTCTCTTTATGTCGAAAAAAATGAATGTATAACAGTTTTCTTTTTGAAAGAAAAAAAAAAAAGAGGACAAAATAATTATTGTAAGTAATTGTAAAAAATTTTACATAAGTCAATTGTTAACTATTTAATTAACAATTAGTAAACTAATTAAATTAAACAAAAGTGTCCTATTTCTGAAGAAAAAAAAAATCAAATTGTTCAAAAGTTGGACTTTAAAACACAATAAAATGTTCAAATTAGCTTTTTTTCTTACATACGTCATGAATATTACTTCTCCCGCCATTTTCATTAATTGAAGTTTTTTATAGACAATTAGATTCAAAATCATGGAGTAAACTATTTTTCACGAGTTTTTACATTTAAATAAAAATAAATAAATAAACTTGAATGTAATTCATTTAGTTTATTTTTAGTGGGAAATTTTATCTAAGAGAAATCATCGAAGGATTAAAAATTAAGAACTTTGTTTTAGTGAAAATCCGCAACAATTATTGTTTTAGATTCAAATAGTTACTCTTGCCCCTACCAGGTAGAAAAAGTAGACACGAGTACAGTTGACCTATAATCTGACCTATAATGATTATTGTTGAAAATAATCGTAATTTTAGGCGCATAATTCGCACATCAGAGTCATACGTTTTGCATACGTTATTTCATTTCATAAAATGCAATGTTTGAGTACTGCGAATAGCGAAACGTTTATTAATTAAAGTTTCAGATGCTACACTCATTTTTCTGACCCGTGACTGCCGAATTGTCCGTCTCAAAAAACTGTAACGACGGACAGATTTTCTATATGTTGCAAAATGATAGGGAATATTTTTCTTTCTCTTCCTCTCTTTCATTTTTAATAATGTTGTGATTTAAATGAAGTAACAACATTTAAAAGAAACAACAGTTGTTTTCTTATTTTAACATTTTCGCGACCGCTAACGTGAATTCACATCATTTGAAAATTTGTAACTCCACCAGTGGGCGGCTATTTAGGTTACATAGGTTACATTATTTCTGGACAATATACCCAATATTCACATTTGTGCAATCAATGCACTATGGATACAAATACTTCGATTAGAAAGAGTATAATTGTAACGAATGTTCATTTATATTATAAATTTGAACACAAAAAATATTCATTTTAAAAAATGTAATGTAAAAGAATAACGCCCGCAGGCGGAGCTTACTCTCCAAAAGACAAAAACATGCGGTCGCGAAAGTGTTAACTACTCATTTTTCATTGGCTCTTTACGTTACTAATTTCATGCTATACAGCTTTTTTTTTTTTCCCCATCAGATGAAGGGTTGTGGTTGATTATTTTAAGCAAAGAACATTTCATTGGGATTTTTTTCTTAAGAGACCTTTATCATCGCGTTGATATTGGACCAGAAGATACTATCATGCTTGTAGAATAAAACAAAAACAATTAATTCATTATAAGTAACAGGTCCACGTTCCAAGAAAGACATATTTGTAATAAACATACGCTTTCTAGTAAAGGCTTTGTGCCAAATCTCATCCTAAATTCAAAAGTGGCGAAATCTACAATTTCATCAACGTCGAAATATAACGACAGAAATCCAAATTATTGATAGGTGTAGAAAACTAATACGCGTTTAGCCTCTTCTACGGGTTTGGATTCGAAAAACGGCCATTCTTTAAGGCAACATTTAACATCCGGTCTTATACGTAACAGATATGCATAACGTAACGTGATATCGCGTCGAAGAACGATTCAGAGCTTGCTATGTCTTTCTTTACGGCTTCCGGCCAGACCCTACGGCCAATTTGAAGACAATCTATCAAAATCAGGCACCCTCGCTTCTTTTTTCTTTATTATTATTATTCTTTTAGTGCTGCCAACCCACGACTATAATTTTTATTTCGAATTTCTGCCTAAGGGTTGCTAGCTGTTCGACAGAATTGAGTTACTCTAGCTGGGAAAGAACTAAAATTGACATTTGATCGAAAGAATTGCTGAGAATTATCAGTTCCCAGGAAGGTTGACTCTCCACTATAGGCACAATGTAACTTGTTAAACGAAGATGGATGTTTAGCGGAAGATAATAAGACGTTATAAATCTTTATTGAATATGCCTTTCTAAACAATGGTGCTCGCAGGTGTTAACTCTCTATACAAATCTTAATATTAAAACAAGACATCAAAAAACATACTCATTGAAAGTTCCAAAATCCACGGCACCTCAAATATTAACTGGTAACTGTGAAGGTAATACCCGTAAATAAATATTTAAATAAATATTATTACTGTAAAGAGAAAAAAAAAATAGCGACTTTTTTTTTTTTTTTTTTTTTTTTTTTTTTTTTTTTTAATGCCACCACTTCGATATAGTGATATTTATGAATAAGATATTTCTGTGACGTACCATAATTATTATTATTACATCTTTGAGTGTTTCTGATGATTTGTGATACGCGGAATTCCGAACTCTTTTCTGCCAATCACTTAAGGTTATACCACAAAGTAAGGATGTACTGTTGAAAATGGTTTCTTAAAAATGAGCGAAATTGTCTCAAAATAGCTCCGAAACAATATATACTTGAATTTGAGAAACTATATACTCATTTTTGAGTATACTGATATGCTCAAAAATGGGGTTGACAGATAAGCATCCCAATATCCTCATTTTTGAGTATATGTAAATATACTCAAAAATGAGTACATGGGTTTTCAAATTTAAGTATATATTGTTTCGGAGCTATTTTGAGGGAATTTAACTCATTTTTAAGAAACCATTTTTAACAGTGTGAAGATCTGTAGAATTCTCACAGAGGGCATACTAAAATCGATACTCTTTATGTATAAAATGTAATAAAATAGGCTATCATTTACGCATTGACTTTTAATGTTTCTGTTTATCTATATAAAAGCTTTGTTTGAAGGGTTTTTTTTTTTTTTTTTTTTCTTGTGCACGGCTTGAGTGTGTTGCCAGATCTGGCGATTGGATTCGTAAAGATTTTCGACCTCGGGTTTTTGATGGATTTACACGTTTTGAGAGCTGTAAAACACGATTTGACCATTTTTAGAAAATGTCTGTCTGTCTGTCTGTCTGTGTGTGTGACAAAATTTTGTGGCAACTGTACCTCAGGAACTACTGCACAGAATTTCATACAAATTGGTATGTAGTTGCACCTTGACATAAATTAGTGCCTATCAACTTTTGGTAAAAATCCGCCTTACAGGTTGCGTTGCCATCCCGCTTTTTCTAAATTTTTAACATGGTGATATAGGGCAACAATTTGTATAAATGTGCATAAAGAGAATTATTTTTTAGTAATCATTATGAAATTTACAAGAATTATTTATAGTAGAGATAGTCAACTGAGAAAAAAATTTTGCATGTGTAGGAGCCTCGTGAACCCCCTGGAGGTGAAGTCCCCCCTCGAAGGGAGTAAATTTTCAAGATGGGTATCTTTCGAAAGGTCTCGTCAGTACCTTTAAAACGAATGGTTGAACTATAAATCTGTGATAATTTAAAACAAAGTTATCGATTTTTTTTTTTTACTTTTTACGAAAAAAAAAACAGAAAAAAAATCTTAATTTTTTTTTTTTTTTTTTTTTTTTTTTTAACGAAATTTAACAAAACTTGGTATTTAGTTGGCTCCTGACATAAACTGCTGCTGATTAGATTTGGGGATCAATCGCACAGGAGGCGCTGTGATCGTATTTCTTCTAAATTTTTAACATAGTAGTATAGGACAAAATTTCGTATAAATGTACATAATGAGAGTTATTCTTAACCTGTGATTGTAAAATTAATATGAATTATTGCTAATAGTAGTAGATAATTAGGAAAAAAAATGTGCATGTGGGGGCATCGCTTCCCCCCCTGGGGGGAAGTACCTTCTGGTTCTGGGGTGGGGTAAATTTTCAAGATGGGTATCTTTCAAAAGATCTCGTCAGTACCTTTAAAACGAATGGTTGAACTATAAATATGTGGTAATTTAAAACAAAGTTATCGATTATTTTTACTTTTAACGAAAAAAAAACCTTGATTTTTTTTTTTTTTTTTTTTTTTTTTTTTTAATATTGTTACTGAGTGAATTTGTATAGGAAAATATAGAAGAAAGTCTCGTGGTGGCCACAACATACTAGTTTTATTCAATAATAACCAATAATTTCAAGAAGTGATATTTGATCTACATAATTGACGATCAATCTTTGGAGTGATTAGGCAAACGTTACGATTAAAAATTATTGGGGATTATTGAATAAAATATCCGCCAGATCTGACAACACTGTTTGAGAGCACTCTCTATGCAGCATCCAACAAAAATCTGCTGATTATGTTAACATTCCATTGTCCTGACAACTCTTTCCATTTCTTTGATGTCTTAAATAAATAGCTCTCCTAGTTTTTCACTCCCAACGTGTAGATTTTCCCGGAAAATAATTGAGATGTACTTTCAGGATGAACTCCGGGAAACTACTGTGTTGAGAAAACGGAGTTTTAAGGTCATTTCTATTAAAAAAAAAAAAAAAAAAAAAAAAAAAAATCCTTTTAAAATTTTATGTGATGGAAACTTTTCAGTATTTTTTACCATGTTTTTATTAACTTCTATTCTTGTTTGTTTGTTCTACCTCACTATACACTATTATGGGATGAAATGCATAATTTTTATTGCATACTTGCCAACCATCTCATTAATAACCGTACAATTGTTAACGTCCCTTGAAAAAACGCCCCTTTTTTCACACCACTTTATTTTTAGAGTAATTCTCTCCAAATATTGTTACGATTAAATAAAAATAAAATTACTCCAAAAATTGACTGGTGTGAAAAAAAAGAGGGGTACTAAAAATTGTACGGTTCATAATGAGATGGTTGGCAAGTATGTTATTGTTTTTATTATTTTAAAATTACTCTTAAACAATACCAATAAGTAAATAAATAAAAATAAAGGATTTCAAATGCTTTTTTTTTTTTTCAATAATTAACATCAGCATTTACATTATGCAAGAATGTTTATTAATAACTTGTAATAAAATATACTGAAAAGCTGGTGTTTAAAACTGCAATACTTAAACAAACACCCTAAATTGTAAAGACACTCGACAGTTGTTTCCAAACGAAATAATTATACACGATCCTTCAAAATGCAAATATAGAAAATAGTCTCCGATACAATGTTTAATTCAACACAATGTAGCGTAGACTCAAAAGTGGTACAGTTATAGAACCTTAAATATGAAAAAAAAAAAAAAAAACTTGGTATAGATTATTGAACTATTAAGGACACTATCTTATTATCATTGCCGTTTGTCCACGTTATCCTATGGAGAAATTTGGTTTCACAATTACCCATTGCCATAGTTCGTACAGTCCTTGAATTTTTTTGATTGCCTGCACCACTATTATCATTTAGCAATGTTCGATATTAAAAAAGCCTTAAAACTTAAAAGAAAATATACTGCAGAGCTGCCAACCTGATCCGGCAAATTGTTAGTACCGCCCCTTTTTCTACACCACTTAATTTTTAGAGTAGTTGTTTTTTCATTCATCGTAAATATATTTGAAGAGAATTACTCTAAAAATTAAGTGGTGTAGGAAAAGAGGCGGTACTAACAATTTGCCGGTTTTGCTTGGCAGCTCTGATACTGTATAAAAATGCTAGTGTCCTTGAAAAAAGGCGTGGCCATACGAACCGTCAGCCTATTTTTGTTTTATTCCATTTTCATTTTCTGAAAATTCATAACCATTAAATTGGTACTCGTTTTCCAAAAATTAGTTTTATTATTATTATTATTATTTAAAATTTTTGAGTTCAAAAATGTGAATAATTAACGAAGCGAATTTTTCATATTTTTAGTTGCAATATTATATCTTAAAAATCAGTTTTCGAAAAACGAGTATTAATTTAACAGTTGTGAATTTGTCAAATGTGAAAACGAAAATAAAAAGACGGTTAAACTGCAAGGAGAGAGAGAGGAGCTTTAATGATATTTACTAAACAAATATTGAAAATTAGAAGTTTGATTTGAATATAAGAATTTCAATTTCTAAAATTTTTTTTTAAATACCAATATTTCACATATACTAAAATATATTTGTTTTCCTTTTTTAAAAAGGAATATAAATAGAAAAAAAAAAGAAATCATAAAAATGTCTTAGGAACAGTATTGCCAGATCTGGCGGATTTTTTATTCAATAATCACCAATAATTTTGAGAAGTGAAATTTCATATACATAATAGACTATCGGTCTTCGAAGTGATTAGGCGAACGTTGCAACAAAAAAATACTGGTGACTGTTGAATAAAAAATCCGCCAGATCTGGCAACATTGCGTTGGGAAACAAATTTTTCGTCCATTTGAATGATTTTGCAGATATTTGTTTATGACTTGTCGACAATTTCTTATTTGTCACTTTATTAACAATCTAATCTACCGGATCTTTGACTGAAGATCAGTTATCTCTTAAGTGCAAAAACTCTATAGCCGTATAGGATCTTATATCTTACATCCTGATCGACAAGCAATAGCCTTTTTTTTTTTTAGTACATGTCAATTTTACGATACCTTTTACTGCTATATTACATTATAACAGAAAGTGGGCAAAGTCTTACATTTTTTATCATAACTGAACGTCTGAACTGTTACTTTTCCTTGAAAAACCTTGAGACGGAAGATTCGAATCCATATCCTGGTCGGGTTTTTCCGTAGTTTTCTCTAAAACTTTCATGAATACCGGCTGGAACTCCTAGAAAGACCCCGATAAAGGCCCCTTTACTCAAGCCTAAAATCTTAGCGTAATAAATCAGGCTTACAACCGTAACACCAACACCTACACCAATATTTCAAAAAACTGTTTTGTCCCAATTAATTCTAAATTTTATCCGAGTACTTTGAACAACCATGAGTTTATTTCTTTACAACTAACAGCCGTATTCACCATTAACTTCAACCCCTGGTTCAATGCTAAAACTTGAAAAACATGTAATGTCCAAGTGCAGCTTTCCAACAAAATTTAGCACGATGCTATGTTTTGAAGCATCATTTTGTTTGGAAGCTACACATATCCGTTTGGAAGCTGCAGGATACAGAGCTAAAGACATACAGACAAGCAAAAGCTTACATTTTTTACGTTTTTCTATATATAAGAAATAATAATTGGATTCGTGAAAATTTTTGAACTCCAGTTCCCGACGGATTTACCCATTCTGAGATGTCCTGAACATGATATGACTGTTTTTACTTTCTTCTATATGTAATATAGAGAAAGTATTGGATTCGTGAAAATTTTCGACCTCCGTTTTTTGGTGGATTTACACGTTTCGGGATGTCCTGAACATGAATTGATAGTTTTTAAAAAATGTCTGTCTGTATCACTTTTTTGTGGACACTGTATCTCACGAACCAATGAATGAAATTTAACCAAACTTGGTATTTAGTTGCACTCTGACATAAACTGGTGCTGATTAGATTTGGGAATCAATCGCTCAACAGGTAGCGCAGTGATCGCATTTTTTGTAAACTTTTAACATGGTAGTATAGGACAAAATTTCGTATAAATGTGCATAATGAGAGTTATATTAAACGTGTGACTATAAAAATAATATGAATTACTGATAATAGTAGTAGTTAACTAGGAAAAAAAAATCTGTGCATCGCTTCTTTCCTGTGGGGGAAGTATCGCCCGGGGGGGGGGGGGGGAATTTTCAAGATGGGTATCTTTCGAAAGATCTCGTCAATACCTTAAAAACGAATGGTTGAACTATAAATCTGTGATAATTTAAAACAAAGTTATCGATTTTTTTTTTACTTTTAACAAGGGGAAAAAAAAACCATTCGGAAAAAAAAAAAAAATCGTTTTTTTTTTTTTTTTAATATTGTTACTGAGTGAACATGTATAGGAAAATATAGAAGAAAGTCTTGTGGTGGCCACAAAATACCAGTTTGAAAATGTCTGTATGTGAGTGTGTGTAACCCATATTTTGTGGACGCTGTATCTCAATAAACAATGAACGAAATTTAACGAAATTTAGTATTTAGTTGGACCGTGACCTCTTGCTGATTACATTTGGGAATCAATCGTTCAACAGATGGCGGTGTGATTCCATTTTTTCTGAATTTTTAACATGGCAGTCAGTGTTGCCTGATCTGATGGATTTTTTATTCAATAATCACCAATAATTTTTAATTGTAACGTTTGCCTAATAACTTCGAAGATTGATACTGTATTATGTAAATCAAATATCACATCTCAAAATTATCACTTCGAAGCCTAATCACTTCGAAGATTGATACTCTATTATGTATATCAAATATCACATCTCAAAATTATTGATGATTATTGAATAAAAAATCCGCCAGATCTGTCAGCACTGATGGCAGCCTGGGACAAAATTGGTATAAATGTACATTATGAGCAGAGCCTGATTAAGGGGGAAGCACACATTATCTCCGATCTCAGCGCTATAATATTTTTACAATTATTTTTTACTTCATGTCATAGAAATTCCACGCTTTGAAAAGGAAATATTTTTTATAAAAAATGAACGGTGTAAAATAATCCAATTTACTCACCGTTATTAGACACCAGAATTCTTTGAAATAATTTTCAATGAGAATTTTCTGTTTATTACAGCAGGAAAGTATTCGTTAAAAAATAACGGTGTAAGTATAAATAATGTGTGCTTCCCCCTTAATCAGGCTCTGATTATGAGAATTAATTTTAAAGCATAATTGTAAAATTAATATAAACTAGCAAACCCATGCGAAATTTTCGCAGCTTATTTCTTTTTATATTTACTTTTAAAATTTGAAACTCATAAGTCTTATACTAATTTCACCATCCAATTAAAATTTTAATTCACTAGAAGCCAAATTATTGTTAGTTTTTGTGGGTTGAATGTTGGTACCATATCATTCAAAAAAAGTTTCAAAATAAAATTCGTGTTTGACTACCCAGTTATCATATTTTTCCAGGCAAGACAGCTTTAAGAAAGGACCTCAATGGCGACTTTAAAATTTTTGCCGCCATGTTGGTGAGATCCCTTTATTTTATTTTTTAATTATTTGTAAATTTTGGCATAATTTTTTGTTAAAAACACTTAGTACCTATTTTGATTATGCTTTTTATTATTGCGTTTATCAGTCAATTTATGAAAAAGTTCGTATTTTGTTTATATCTTTAAAGTATTGCTGGGTTTAAAATGACGCTTGCAAAGATTGCAAAGATGCAACTTTCAAAAATAAATTTTTCTTTAAAATTATCTAATCAGTCAAATGTCGTCAATTATTATTATTATTATTATTATTATTATTATTATTATTATTTAATTTTATTATATCACTGAACTGAGTCTGCGTGCTTAAATATTACTTTTTTATTATTTTTTGTCCTCGCGTATTTCATTGTCACTGTCGTATCGTTTCTACAAACAGAACCTGATTAAGGGGGAAGCACACATTATTTATACTTAAACCGTTATTTTTTAACAAATACTTTCCTCCTATAATAAACAGAAAATTCTCATTAAAAATTATTTTAAAAGAATTCTGGTATCTAATAACGGTGAGTAAATTGGATTGTTTTACACCGTTCATTTTTTTATAAAAAATATTTCCTCGTCAAAGCGTGGAATTTCTATGACATGAAGTAAAAAATAATTGTAAAAGTATTCCGGTGAGAGCGGAGATAATGTGTGCTTCCCCCTTAATCAGGCTCTGTTTGCAAAATATAATTGTCATTGGTCCACGCTAGAGAACTATTATATAGATTATTAATAATAATAGTAGTAAACTAGGGAAAATGTTTGGGTATTTAGGAGCATCGTTCACCCCACGTGGGTAAATTTTTAATATAGCAGGGATGGAACACGGGGCAGAATTCATACCGGAATCTGTTTAAGAAATTTCTCTACTTATAATATCGTTGATTTAAGAAGTAGAAAATTTTCTTACATTGATAGTAATATGAATTCTGCGCCCGTGTTCCATCCCTGATATAGGTAACTAGAACTCGTTAATACCTTTAAAACAAATGGTTAAACCATAGTACTGTGATAATTTAATACAAAGTTATTGACTTTTTCCTGTTTAAAGAAAAAATAAATTTAAAAATCGCATTTCTTCTGACGTTGGCAGAAAATCTAGTTTCTTTCAGCATTTAGTGTTATACTTCAATGAGATAAAAATCGTCAGCATTTATCATGGAAAATAATTTTAATGAATAATAATTTAATAAATAAATTGTACTGAGTGAATTTGTGTAAGATTATATTGAAGAAAGTTTTGCGGTGACCACATCATACTAATTTAAATAATGGATCTTCGGATACTGTGGGATGGAAGCACCTGTGACAAAAGCCACGCATCTTCCTCTGCCTAAGGATGTAACTAACGAGGCGCGAGCCTTTAAAAATCACAATTACTGCAACGGAGAGAGGGGGAGGGGGCAGAGAAGGACAAAACATAAATATGTAAACCTGGAATCTATATAACAGGAAGCACAAAAAAACATAAAATAAAGAAGGTTAACCCTTTGAGTACTGAATTATTTGAAGATTTTTATGCCTAAGGGACGGCTTTAATTTGTCACGATATGGAATGATTTTGAATTTTTGGCAGTAAGGTCCGCCTGTGGCCGTTATTCTCCCATGTTACTATATTTCAGAACAAAATTTTCTGTATTCACATTTATATTACAAATGGATATACACTATAATTTTATTCTTTCTAATCAAAGTATTTGTATCCATAGTATATTTCATTGTAAAATTGTGAATATTAATTATATATTAAAAAAAAAAAAAAAAAAAATAGCATACAAATTGCAAAAGAAACGCCCACTGGTGGAGTTACAGATTTTCAAATGATGTGAATCTACGTCAGCGGCCGCGAAAATGTTAATATGTAAAAGTAATACATTTTATTTGGAATATACTTATATTGGTGATATAAATATGGTTGTAAGATATCATAAAAAACGCCAGGAAAGTGTTTGCGATCAACACCCACTGGCGGGGGTGCCACAAACATCAACGCCTACTTCTTAAATTCAGATGACGACTCAGACTCGTCCAACGTAACTTCGCCCAATTAAGCAGATGACGAGACTCACTCGTCAAATGTACCCAAAAGGTTAAGGATAGCATTACAAAATTTATTAGTAAGTTTAAGAATAGCATTAAAATACTAAAACAAAATTCTCTTTGAGAAAAAAGGTGGCAGTTTAATAAAAAGCTTCTAAAATTTTTGAAAAGCTGCAAACCCTGAGTCAAAACTAAAATCAACCAACCCCTTTCATGACAAAACAGTTGCTAATCAACTGTAAAATGTATTCGCTCTTACCTCTCTATATTTTAAAATTACATCAATACCCCATGTTTGTTCTTATAGCCACCAATCAACAAGTTTTCCAATTTAAAGTCGCATTTGTTTACTTCAAAATGAGTTCACAAATTTTTACAAGTCACTGATTTACATTCACATGCGTATTCAAGTCGATTGCCTGAAACAAAGAATAGTTTTTTTGGAATTCTATATTGTCATACATACAGTTCTGAACACTTTAAAATTCAAATATTTCAGGTTGATTGTCCTGTGCAATCATTATGCGATTCTTGTATAGCCTTGATTGCAATCTCGACTTACCAGTTACGGTTCGGTGAAAAATTCTAAATGTATCTTTAAAAGTTTATATTTAAATTCAAAACACTCTATTTTAAGCAACACTTCACGACTAATTTCCCAGCTTATTTCAATATCACCCTCTATTTGACTATTCATATGGTTGTTGTTCTAAATTTATACGCCATATTGCGCATTTTCCCGGAATACCAACCATACATGTCCTTTGTGATTTTTCATTCAGTAAGTTTAGTCAAACAAAATATTCTGAATGTTCAATAAAATTTAAAATTTAACGTAGACACTTTTGTTTTTAATCAATGCAAGTGTATTCATTAGGTGGTTATATTATCTAAACCATTATATTATCTGAACTACTGTCGACAAATTAGTTTGATTAAAATCGTAAATAAATACTTATTATTCAACATGTGATTTCACATTTGGTTTTTTAATGTCGGGCTGCAGTAATTTGATGCTAATGTTAAATTTTATAGTAATATTCATTGAACATTTGTAGGCTTTTATCACTGAATAATATTTTTATCGTTTGGTCTTTTTATCGTGAACGTTTATATCCTTATGAATCTTTCAGTTATTTAAAATGAGTTGTAAATTTTACAATTATGCTCTTAAAATTTTAAAGTTCATGTAAAAAACATTGTTTTACATGTTTACAAGTGTATTCACCATGTGGATTCATTATCACTTACTTTACGATGTGTTATTATATGTCATTAAATTAAATCGATATTATTATTCTTGAATTGCTTAAAATTTTAATAGGATATTCAACAAACCCTCATATGTTTTTGTTATTGAATAACATTTTTATCAGTTAGTATCGTGAATGCTTATACTTATGAATCTTTCAGTTATCTGAAATGAGTTGCAAATTTTACAATCACGCTCTAAAATTTTAATTTTAAACGGAAACTATTATTTTAGTGCAAGTAAGGGCAAAATTAGATTTTACTATAACTCTTATTTTAACAGAGGATGATCAAAACGAGAAGTATTTTATATATTATATTTATGCGATCCGAATTGTTTGAAAATTCTATAGCATATTCTACAAAGCCTCATGTGTTTCCGCCACTAAATAATATTTTTAACCGTTAGTATCGTAAATGTTTATATTTATGAATCTTTCAAACATCGAAAATGAGTTGTAAATTTTAAAATTACGCTGTAAAAGTTTTAATTTAAAGAAGAAATTATCCGTTTTAATCTGCGTCGAGAAAGTGTTAAATGCCATTAACCCTTTACTTTCATTTAATTGTAAATGCACCAGAAAGTACAAAAAAAGTTTTGACAGAAAGAATAAAGCACTTTTTTGCTAAGTAAATAAAGTTCTTGTAAGAAATCTAGAATGAAGTTTTGCAGTGAAAATCAGTAATAGCATTCATGTGGTGCTAACGAAGCGCATAAAAGCTGTTCAATTAAATGAATTGTTTTATTAACAAATTGTTTATAAAAATTTAATACCATATTCAGCAAATTTCCATATATTTTCGCCACTGAATAACATATTTTTATCGGATGGCATTTTGTTGTAAGTTTTTATACTTATGAACATTCAGACATGTAAAATGAGTAACAAAGTCTGCAATTACTTTGTAAAATTTTAAATTTAAAACAGAAAGTATTATTTTAATATAAATGCATATTCAAAAAGCATTTTCACTATCACCTTGTAAACATTATTTTAACATATGTTGATTAAAACGAAAATTCATTTATACATATTCTTACAATAAGAATTGTTTGAAAATTTAATAGCATATTCAACAAACCCTGGTATGTTTTTTGCCACTGAATAATATTTTCATCCATTGTTCTTTTATCGTAAGTGTTTATACTAATTATGAATCTTCCACATATCTAAAATGAGTTGTAAATTAGATAATTATGTAGCAAAATTTAAAATTTAAAGCAGAAAGTATTATTTTAAAGTATGTACATACAGTAAACTTCTTTTCCACTATCACTTTGTAAAAAATATTTTATTTTAACAGATGTTGATTAAAATGAATATTGATTTACATAATTTTTGTATAATTTGAATTGTTTGAAATTTTAACAGTATATTCGTCAAACCATCACATGTTTTCACAACTGATTAATATTTTTATCAGTTGGTCTTTCATCATGAATGTTTACACTAATTATGTTTTAGATATCTGAAATGAGAAGCACATTTTACAATCAGACTGCAAAACTTTGAATTTAAAGCATAGTTGCAAACTTTTTAATTTATTACGGAGCATTTTCAACCCCGTCTTTATTACATACCACTTTTTTTAAAGAGTAACTTTTTCTTATTTTATCTTAGTTATATATGGAAGAAAAATATTATAAAGTTAAAGTGGTACGAAATAAAGGCGGGCTAAAAATGCTCCAGAATAAATTAAAATGTTGGCAAATCTGTTTGAAGCAAAAAGTATTATTTTAATATAAGTAATGTTGAAAGCATTTTCACTATTAAAGATTGGAAATATATATATATATATATATATATATATATATTAACACATATTGATTAAAACAAAAATTGTTTTATATATATGCATTAGTGCATTCTCAATTGTTTGAAAAATAATTAGCATATTCAATAGTCTTTGGTATCGCTTATCACGAAGTGATAATTTTTACCTCTCGGGTCTTTAAAATTGTTTATACTACTTATTAATCTATCAGACATTTAAAATCAGTATTAAATTCTACAATTCCGTTGTGAAAGTTTAAACTAAATACAGTTACATGCGGAAATTTTACAGAGTTTTAATTTTAAATATTACTCTATAGGCTTTTATAAATTAATGCATTAACTCATGTTTTAAGGCAGAAGGGTATTCCAACACAGCGTGGCCAGATGAATATTATAATTTTATTTTTTGATAGCACTAAATTTTTAAAGTATCAGTCTACTTGTTCGATTATACCAGCAGTGTAGCCAAATCTGGTGGATTTTTTATTCAATAATCACCAATAATTTTTAATTGTAGCGGTTAAACATTAACCGCTATAGCGGTTAACAAATTAAACACACCACATCTTTCATCTCCGCAACAATTTCAAGAAACGTATTCTTCAAAACACAGTCATAAGTCACAAATTTGATTTGAAAGGATATATCTGTACTGATAAGTATAAAGGATTTAAGTCCAAAAATGTAGATTTTGAGTTAAGTACATAATCAGACTCAGAAAAAAATTCTCTATCGATTGGTATAAAGGATTTAAATCCATGTCATTTAGTCTTTGAGAAAATCCATTTCTAAAAAAAGATTCAAGTCAGAAATTTAGCATTCCTGTTTGGTATAAAATATTTAATTCAATTTTTTCCCTTTATTAAATGAAGATTGAACATCACTGAATGGTATAAAGCCTATAAACCAACATAATCCCTTTTTCCTAATCGATTCTGTTCATTAGTTTTTAGTTAGTTTAACTTTATTTTTCGTCTCCTGAAAAATCAAGAATATGGACTTAAATCCTTTATACTTATCAGTACAGATATATATATATATATATTTTCTTGATTTCTAATTATTAAAAGGAAAATTCTAGTTATTGTTTTAAAATTACTATAATAAAAGGTTTAAACGAAAAGATTTTAAATTTATAAGAACAACGTGAACTTTTGGTAAAGTAATGATGATTTTCCTCAAACGAAAGTGCATGGGAACTTGGAATGCGTTTAATTTATTTATATCGAAGAAACAATTAGTTAATTATCTATCAAAAATTAATTAATATCGTTTGCTAATTCCATTATTCGTCACCTTTTGAAGTTTCTTTCCAAATTCAGGGCAGCAATACCTATTCCTTAAGCGCAGGAACGTTTGCCGGATATATAAGTCAGTCGCTTAATAAAATCACTTTGGCACAGAACAAATGTGATTTTACTAAGCGGCGGAAACTATATATTAAGCATCACTTTTTAAAATTATTGGTGTTTATTGAATAAAAAAAATCCTCCAAAGCTGGCAACACTGTAAGCAGAGTTTCCAACTTTTAAAATTTATTCACGATCCTTTTTAGCCCCGCTTCTTTTTCATACCGGAAATTGTGAAAAATGATTTTCTTCTTGTTTAATCATTGTCACATATTAAAGAGAAATAATCTACAAAATTCCTGGTGCAGCAAGAAGGCGGGGCTAAAAATGCTCGTGAATAAATTATAAAAATTGGGAACTCTAGCGGAATGCCAGATTTAGTTTTCATATAAAGCGGTTGCTTTAACATACATTTAGTGGCGTTAAAAAATAAAAATTGTAGTATTCATCTGGTAATCCGGTTCCAGTATCCCCAGGTAAACATTTTAAAAAAAGATATTGATGAAAATCTAAACATTTTTAACAGTCTGAATAATAAAAATAATAATTATAGTATGTTCGTCAAAATCAGAACAACTATATTTAATAAATATTTACAATTTTATCGCTTGGTTTTTGTCGTAAATGTTTATCACTATGAATTTCTCAAATATTTAAACTGAGTTAAATTTTACAATTAACCTGTAAAAAAATTTTAATTTAATGCAGCAAGTAAAGTGTTTTAAATTTTAATCATATTCAATAAAACTTTACAATATTTTTTTAAACATTATTTTTTAACAGATATTAATAAAAAAGAAAATTGTTGTATACATATCCATTTATATTCATTGATTGTGCATTGGCGGAAAATTTAATGGCGTATTCAACGAAATCTTTTATACTTTAGCTCCTAGTTTTTTTTTTTTTTTTTTCTTTTCTTTTTTCTTTTTTTTTAGGGGGGAGGGGGGTGTATTTTAATGGGAATGTTTATACCTATGAATCTTTCAGACATGTAAAAGGAGTTGTACATTTTACAATTACTCTGTAAAATTTGAAAATAAAGCAGGGAGTTTTATTTCAATGAAAGCATAAGCAAAAATCCTTTCCACAATCACTTTGTAAATATTATCTTGACTTATTATTTAATAATATTTTAGCTTTAACTTAAGATCCCCATTTAAACATTATTTTATAAAATTTTCATTAAAAATTTTGGAAAATTCATTTGGGGAGGTCTTAATTTCCGGAAACCCTTCAGAAAGACTATTGACACGATTTCTTAAAAACTAATGCCATAGGTATCAACATTTTAATCTATTCCGGAGTATTTTTAGCCCCGGATTTTTTTTCATACTACTTATTTTTTAAGGATAATTGTTTCTTATTTTATCGAAGGTATGTATTGGAGAAAATTTTTCTATGAATAAAGTGGTTCGAAATAAAGGCGGGGCTAAAAATACTCTAGAGTAAATTAAAATATTGGCACCTATGACTAATGCACTGACCATATCGAAATTTTGCACACTTCTTCAAAAAAGTGCTTGAACATAGAATAAAAAAAAAATCATGAAATTTGAATTTTTGGCAGAGTTGTATGTAAAAATAGTACAATATTCGGTACAATTTACTTCTAGTATACATACTTGCCCATAGCTGCCAATATTTTAATTTATTCCGGAGTACTTTTAGCCTCGCCTTTATTTCACACCACTTTATTTATAGAAAAATTTTCTCCAACATATAACTTCGATAAAATAAGAAAAAAATTCTTTAAAAAAATAAGTGGTGCGAGATAAAGGCGGAGCTAAAAATACTCCGGAATAAACTAAAATATTGGCAGGTATGCTTGCCAACAATCTCATTAATAATTATACAATTATTAACGCCCCTTAGAAAAACGCCCTTTTTTTCACATCACTTTATTTTTAGAGTAATTATCTCCAAATGTTGTTATGATCAAATAAGAACAAAATTACTCTTAAAAATGACTGGTGTGAAAAAAAAAAAAAAAAAAAAAAAAATGCAGGTACTATCTTTTCTATAAAGTCTCTCCGGGAGCCAGGATCTAACGGATGAATTTTCCAATTATTATTTTTTTTTTTTTTTATGAAAGTTCTATAAAATGTTGCTTAAATGATGCTCCTTCATATGCTCAAAATTTAGAATTTCTTTATTATTATTATATTAAGAAAGAATGAAAAAAAAAGATAGAGAAAATATTCTTTCATTAGCCTTCGAAAACCATCTAACCCCTTAACCATTTCATCATTCATCGTAAGTGCCCCAAAGCAGAATACTTTTGAATACTTTTGTATATTATTGAAGCTATAACTCACAATTTCTTTCCCTTAACCCTTTCAGGGGCAAATAATTTTCCTCATTTAAAATCAAAAGCCACCAGAAATCACTAATAATATTAAAAGACAAGAAATAAATGAAGTTATTTATCTAAATAGTAAAAGAAAAATCTTATAAAAAATTTCCGGGAGCAGTTTTTGCAATTTTGAAAAAAAATCTATGGACCCTGAAAGGGTTAATTTCGAAACATCTGCAGTTATTATGCAGTAAAGCCTTTTGTTCTGCAACGTACGTTCCAAATTTTGACACATTCTGCTTTGGAACGTAAATGTTTATTATTATCAATTTTTCAAACATTTAAAATGAGTTTCAAGTTTTACAATTACTCTGTAAAAAGATTTAAATTTTATTCAGAAAGTAATGTTTTATAATAACAAGTATATTCTGTAAATATGTCCAATGTCTTTTTGTAAACATTATTTTAACAAATGTTAATGAAAACGAAAATTGGTTTATAGATATTCATGTATTCTGAATTGTTTGAAACTTTAAATAGCCTGTTCAGCAAGCCTTCATACGTTTTCACCAATGAATAATATTTTTATCACTCGATCTTTCATCGTAAAAGTTTATACATATGAATTTTTCAGTCCTCTAAAATGAGTTGTAAATTTCAAAATTGCTTTGTAAAAATTTTAAATTCAATGCAGAATGTATTGTTTCAATGATAGTATATGCAGAGAATATTTTCACTATCGCTTTCTGAACATTATTTTAACAGATGTTGATTAAAATAAAAATTAATATATATAAATGTATATATTCATGCAACTTGCATTATTTGAAAATTTAACAGCATACTCAACACAATCTAGTGTGTTTTTGCCACTGAGTAGTATGTTTATCAGTTAGTAATTTATTGTGAATATTTATGCTTTATGTATTTTCACGCGTCTTAAACGAGATGTAAAATTTTTAATTACATAGTAAGATTTTTAATTTAACGTAAATTGCATTGCGTTGCATGAATAATAATTACAAGATAAAAGGACATTTTATATACCACGTGTTAAAATTTTCTGTTGAATCATATAAACTTGACAATTCTATGTATCAATAAATACTTTTTACTTTCTTCTATATATATATATAGAGAGAAAGAATTAGATTCGTGAAAATTTTCGAACTCCAGTTTTCGATGGATTTACACGTTTTAGGATTTCCTGAACACGATTTGACTGTTTTTACAAAATGTCTGTCTGTCTGTGTCTGTGTGTGTATCACAAATTTTGTGGGCACTGTATCTCACGAACGAATAAACGAAAATTAACCAAACTTGGTATTTAGTTGGATACTGACATAAATTGGTGCTGATTAGATTTAGGGATCCATCGCTCAACAGGTGGCGCTGTTATCCCATTTTTTCTAAAATTTTAACATGGCAGTATAGGACAAAATTTCGTATAAAAGTACATAATGAGAGTTATTTTTACCGTGTAGTTCTAAAATTAATATGAATTATTGATAATAGTAGTAGTAGACTAGAGGAAAAAGTTTGTGTATGTGGAAACATTGCTTCCCCTCCCCCCTGTGCAGGGACTGATTAAGACCGGGGCAAACTTTATTTACACTTACACCATTATTTTTTAAGAAATACTTTCCTTTTATAATATACAAAAAATTATCATTAAAAATTATTTAAAAATAATTCTGGTGTCTAATAACCATGAGTGAATTCGATTGTTTTACATCGTTCATTTTTTATAAAAATTATTTCCTAGTCAAAACGTAGAATTCCTATGATATGCAGTAAAAAATAATTGTAAAAATATCCCGGTGAGAGAGTGCCCTGGCCTAAATCAGGCTCTGCCCCTGTGGGGAGGTTCGACGGGGCGTAAATTTTCAGTATCATTAAAACGAATGGTTGAACCATAGATCTGTGATAATTTAAAACAAAATTATCAATAATTTTCGTTTTTTAACGGAAAAAACTTAGAAAAAAATTGTATTTCTTCTCACGTTCGCCAAAGACTGACTTCCTTTCAGCACTTAGTGATAATTCTGCCAGGTAAAAATTGTCTGCATTTACCATGGAAAATAATTTAATAATTTAATAAATGATTTAGCACCACTTTATTTATAGAAAAAATTTATCCAATATCTAACTTCGATAAAATAAGAAAAAATTATCCTTAAAAAATAAATGCTATGAAAAAAAGGCGGGGCTAAAAATACTCCAGAATAAATTAAAATGTTGACATCTATGCCCCTCAAATCTCTAGAACAGAATTTCGAGATAGTTTTATATTGGTTTGCGGAAGAATACATTAGTAAGAACCTATGTGCGGGATATTGGGATTCACGAAACGTGGGATTTTTAAATTTGAGTATATCAGAGTTGCCAACTTTTATAATTTATTCCGGAGCATTGTTAGACCCGCCCTTTTTTTCACACCGGTAATTTTAAAGAATGATTTACCCCTTATTTATCCATTATCACCATGGGCGTCTGCACATAAGGGCAAGGGGGTGCACTTGCCCCCTCCAGGAAAATTTTATAATTTAAAAAATATTTTAAAAAGTTACAATTAAAGTTTTAAAAGCTGTGTCATTAGAAATTCAAATGACTAAAAAAAATTTTTGTCACAGAGCCAACTAGAGTCAAACCGACTCGACCTGCATTTATAGGTTGTCTCTAACATTTCCCTGCAAAATCGACTTGACAGTACGTTTTATGGATTATTGTTAGTTTAGAATAATTTCTATAAGTAAAATGTTTTAGCTTAAACTGCATGCACAAAATATTGTTGCACTAAATGCTTACACACAGGTTTACTCAATCACTTCAACCAACCAGCCAATCATTTTAACTGATTTTTTTAAAAACATGCTGAAATTTTGCAATTTAAATTTTGCCCCCTCCTGAAAAATTTTCTGGCGACGCCACTGATTATCACTTATTAAAGAGAAATATTCTATAAAATTTATGGTGCGAAAAGCAGGCAGGACTAAAATGCTCCGGTATAAATAATAAAAGTTGGTAACTCTGGTATATTTGCTTCGGAGATATACTTAATATGTAACATTCTCAAATTTGTCTCACTTCCACAATTGCCCCTACAGTTCATTTTGTTTTTTATTTTAGCAGAATATTGCTATTTCCATGTTATTTGACCTACTAAATCCCTCATTTATCTTTTTTTTGGAAAGGAAAAAACTGGTAGTGCAAGAGTTAAGGCAGAAAGTATTATTTTAACGCAAATATATAGAGAAAGTGTAAATATATATTAGTTTTTAAACATTATTTTAACAGTTATTGGTTAAAATTAAATTTATTGATAATATATTCTTAAATATTTGAGAATGTAATAGCATATTCCTCAAAAACAATATTCATATCACTGAATAATATTTATACCAGCTTGTTTTTCTCGTATCCATTTACACTCTGAATCTTATATAGATTTAAAATGAGTAATAAGTTTAACAATTGCGCTATAAATTTTTAATTTATTACAGAAAATATTATTTTAATGCAAATATATATAAAGAAAATGTGTAAAGAATATTACTTTTTAAACATTATTTTAACAGTTATTGGCTAAAATTAAATTTATTGATAATATATTCTTAAATATTTGAGAATGTAGTAGTACATTCCTTAAAAACAATATTTATATCACTGAACATTATTTATATCAGCTTGTTTTTCCAATATCCATTTACACTATGAATCTTATATAAATTTAAAATGAGTAATACGCTTAACAATTACGCTATAAACCAGCGTTCCCAACTTTTATAATTTATTCACGAGCATTTTTAAAGAGAAATAATCTACAAAATTTCTGGGACGAAAAGAAGGGGGGGGGGGGGCTAAAAATGCTCGTGAATAAACTATAAAAGTTGGGAACTCTGCTATAAACTTTTAAATCCCTTCTTTCTGACTCCCGTGAAAATGACGGAGTGAGATTTCGCTCTTTATTTCTCGTGCTCGTGATATTTCAGGGCTGGGATGTTTAAAAATAATACACATAAATAATAATAATAATAATAATAAATAAATAAGTAAAAATTAACCATTTTTATTACCCGAATTTTTTTTTTCTTCTTCTTCTTCTTATTTTACGCCCTAAATGGAAGTAGCAGACTATTTAAATTGTAACTGGAGATAGTAGATTTATTTTAACTATAATCACTATCCAATTTTAAATATTTGTAATAATTATTTTGAAATCTTAGCTCAGTTAGGCTTTTGAATGCACATAGTTTTGTGCGCTATGGTGGAAAAAATATATATATTTTAATATTATGTGCATTATCTAGTCAGAATCACAAAAAGACTGCGATTCTAATTTTAGTATAAATGAGTCTGAGGGTGATTTTGAAATAAGTGATATTTATGAAAGTTGGGATAGAGAATCTGAGAACAGTGATACATAGACAGAGTGTGCCAAAAAGATTGAAACGCGGTTTAATTCTTTACCTGTTAGAGATGAGAGGGTAATGTAAATTGAAAAGTGTACAAAATAAGATAGGAAATAAAACTACGCTAATAAAAATATCTTCCTGGTAATTTTCGAAAAATAAATTTTTTTAAATTTTTATACGACCCCTGCAGACAAATTTGGTCAATTAGAAAGTTTTTATTTTCAATGCAACAACATCATTGCAAAAAACCGCATTCTTGTATCTTTAAAACAGAATGAATTATACTTAATTGAAAACTGAACTCGGATTATAGGGACCATATATCAAAATAGAAATGTAAATTTGTGACATATTATAAAAAAATAGAAAATAAAAGATAAAATAAAGAATTTTACGACACACTATGTTTTTGATCTAAACATTTCCGTTATCAATTTGCAAATGATTCTTATTTTCACCGAAAAGTCAGCCTTTTGAAAGATACGGAAAATGGCATGAGTCACTTTTTTTTTTTCTTTACCATAATTCGATTGTTTTAAAGATACATTTTCGCGTTTTTATCCCACTTATAATTCCTAGAAGTGATTCTTATGTTACTGGAACACATGTTTATCAGTTTTTATTATGTTACATATTATTTTAAATGATTTAAATAAAACATGCTGAGATTAGCAACATTTTTGTGACAGTCACTTCACTTTATGTTTCAAAGTACTCTCAACGTGTAACATTTTGGATCTTTAGGATTGAAATTTAGTGTGAATTCTGACGCATCTTTAATAACAAAAGTAAAGTTTTATTATTAATTTTCAATTAAATATATTTTTTCTACATTTTTATAACTTAATAATTTTTTTTTTTTATTTTACTCTGGTCAGAGGAAGTTACATATTTCAGAGAAAAAAATCCGAAATAAAATCTCTCCTGCAGCACTCACAAGGAAAGTCGCGGATATTGTTAGGGTTTCTAAATCTCCTGTTAATAAAATAAAAGTGAATTTAGACAAAAGCCTGTCGTTTTAACTGAAAAGAACAAGGACGTGTGATAGAAAACGTATGACTACGCCCAGAATAGACAGATAAATTAGGCACATTTGCTTACGAAACAGGAAAAATGTGCTACTACACTGTCTCAGATTGTTCAGAAGTCAGGTATTGCCGTTTCCAAAAGAATTGTGCAGCGTAGACTGGCAGAAGAGGACCTGGCAGGCCATCGTCCATTTCGCAAGCTAAGCTTATAGAGGCTATGAAAAAGAAAAGACTCCCCTAGGCTCCAGACAATCGTTGCATGACTGTGGAAGATTGGAATAAAGCAAAACATGATATTTATTAATAGTTTCAATGATTTCTAAGTGTTTTTTGCAATTAAACCATAAATTATTTTAATTCCAGGTGTGTTTCTCAGACGAGTTAACTTTTGAAATTTTAGTTGATAAAAGAAATTTCTTCTGACGGCGTCCTGGCGAACAGTTCCATCTTGATTGCGTAATAGAAAGGGTTAATACCTAGTAAAGGTCATGGTGTGCTCTATTTTAAAAACCAAAGGTGTAGGACACTAATACATCGTTCAAAGAACTATGAAACAGGAACAAAATAGGAAGTTCTACGAACTCACCTTCTTCAACAGCTGGAAGAATGGTTCCCCGAAGGTGAGCACGGTGTTTTAATGCACAATAGTGCCCCTTGCCATAAAGCCAAATGTGTCACCGAATTTACGGGCCAAGAATATTGAAGTGCTATCGTGACTTGGAAATTTGCCAGATATGAATCCCTCAGAAAACTTATGAGAAATTACAAAAAGAGAAATTGCCAAGAAAATTATTACAACCAGCAGGGAACTGATCTAAAAACTTCAAAGTGTCTGACACCACAATCCTTTAATTAAAGAAAGTGCAAAATCCTGCATAGAAAGCATGCCGCAACTCATTGAAGTGCTAATATAAGCTGAAGGAAGTATCACCAAATATTAAGACTTTACAAGATGTTAATTTTTTTATGTTTCTATTATATATTTTTTTATTATACAGCTATTAGCTATATATATTACATTAAATAAAGCAAAAAACACTGATTGTAGCATATAATGTATTTTTATTTAGAAGAAAAACCACGATAACTTGATTTTTACGAGTGTCCACATTAATTTGGCAACCCACTGTATATATATATATATATATTCTTTATATTACGTATATTACGTAGTGTGAATCACAAAGTAAATCGGCTTCTAATTTTGGTATTAATGTATTTGAGAGCGATTCGGAAGTAAGTGATATTTATGAAAGTTTCGATAGCGAATCAGAGAACATTGTATTATACGTGTACTGTTGTATTATACGTGAAATTCTTTTCACAAAATCCTATTTTAATGTTTAAAACACATATCTTTTATCTTATCTACTTACTTAAAAATAAACATTCAGTCAGGACAACCCTATTGTTGTTTTTTCTGTAAAATTAAATTTTCTTCATTTAAAGTTAAAAAAAAAAATAATAATAAATAATTAAATAATAATAATTATAATAATAAATCCTCTAAAATTAAAAATGAATGCCTATATCATACACTTTGTTTTATACAAATTTCTTGAATAAAAAAATAGGCACTTTTGTCACAGATTTCTTGAAAATTACGAAAACGTTAAGCTTTTCAGGGGAAAGTAAATTCTAATTTAAAGTCAACAGCCACCAGAAATCACCAACAATGTTTAAAGACAAGAAATAAATGAAGATGCTCGTTTAACCCTTTCAGTTGCAATGTTCCCGCTGATGGAACACCTAATTTTAATTCTCAAGTGCAAAAACTCATCCCTGAAATTTTTTAGCAAATTTTTACATTTATAACATAGCAGAGAAGGCCCTTTTTTTAACGTGAAAATTTAAAATTTCTTGTCTTTTAATTATGTTCGTAAATTCCGGTGGCAGTGTAATTTAAATGATCCGAATTATCTTGCGCCGCAAAGGGTTAAAATACTCCGGAATAAATTGAAATGTTGGGATCTATGCAACTTTTACGAGTTTTTTGTTGTCGATAATGTTTACTTATAAAGTGATTTATTTATTAAATTAAATATTATTTGAATTTAATAAGGTTTACTTACAGATGTTTCAAACCGAAAATTTCTCGAAAAGGAACAATGCTAATTTTAAAATTTTTAAATATTTATGATCAGCTATGTGTCTAAAAGCGATTTTTAAAATTAGTTTAGTAATTTTTAAAATAAATTAAGTAGTGAACGTTAAAGGGTTAAGTTGTAAAAGAAAAATTTTATAAAAAGATTTCCGGGGACAGTTTTTGCAATTTTAAATTAAAATTTGTGGTTGAATTTGCAACCACCGTCCCTGAAATTGTTAAGAGGTTAATGCAGAAAGTATTGTTTTAAAGCATATACAAATAGAAAGTGTAAACAATATCTTTTTAAAAACATTGTTTTAATAATTATTGGTTGAAATTAAATTTATTGTCTAACGTCTATAAACCTACCGACTGGTTATGCAATAATACTAAAAGAGTATTTTTGTTGCCCTTCATAAATAACTGCTTTTAAAATACAATGTGAGGGAGTAAAATAAATTAATTATCATGGACAAGCTCTCCACCCAGACTTCTGGCTCTATATGCTGCACGTGGGTACATTCTTAGCCAAAATATTCGAGCACCTTACCCTCCTACAACTGTCACCGTGATTGATTTTGATAATAACCGAAACACCCTAAATTTTCTTCTAACTAAATATTTTGTATTTTGATCACATTTATTTTTCTATCCTGTTTAACTTAAATCAGCTATTTTTTTATTTCTTTTTTTAACTAATCATTCACCTGCTACATTACGAATAAATTTTAACTGGAAACTATTAAATTGATTCCATTAGACCTCGGTTAATCCCAGTGTACACTACCACCAGACTTTTTTCACAATAATTCTTGATTTATTTATAGAAATTCTGTCCATTAATTAAGAAATTATTTTTAAGAGAAAATCGTGGTATGTATTTAGAAACTTAATTGTTCCAGAGTAAAACACAGTTATTTTTAAAAAATATCTTTTCACTTTCTCAATGAGGAGAGAACTATTATCTCCTCATTTTGAGGGAGGGAAGGAGGGGGAGTACGTTCCTCTTCATAATGAATTTATACTTCGAGCATTTTCAACCATAGCTCTAATATATCCAAATTCATTTGTGTGGCCTTGTAAGTTAAGGATAAATACTTTCCGTAGGGGAAAGTGATGTACTACCTTGGACATAGATGTATCTCGGGCCTATGCCATTTCTAGCTCTATTAGTTTAGATACATATACAGTATCACATGCAGTTAAAACATTTACCTTATGGGGTCTCAGTGAATTAATCTATGTTCGCTTAGAAGCTCAAATTTTTTAAAAGTTCTTGAAAAAGTAAATTCACCTTGCAAAAGTAAACTTTTCTCAAATACTTTTATGTATTTCTGTACCCACACATACACTGTACATTTTGAAATGAGTGCTATGCATCATGAAGTAGCTTTCCAGCTATAAAGCCATATGCTTGTAATCAAGTTAAGCCCAACCTGAACATCATGATTAGCAATTTCGTTTTTAGTAACAGAGTGGTGTGCCTTGAACCCAGTCAGAACCTGATTAAGGGGGAAGCACACATTATTTATACTTACACTGTTATTTTTTAACAAATACTTTCCTCCTATAATAAACAGAAAATTCTCATTAAAATTATTTTAAAAGAATTCTGGTGTCTAATAACGGTGAGTAAATTGGATTGTTTTACACCGTTCAATTTTTATAAAAAATATTTCCTGGTCAAAGCGTGGAATTTTTATGATATGGAGTAAAAAATAATTGTAAAAATATTCCGGTGAGAGTGGAGATAATGTATGCTTCCCCCTTAATCAGGCTCTGAACCCAGTACAAGTAGTATACCTTGGACTGGTCATATTGTGTGGTGAATCAGAAATGTAGCTCCAAAAGTTAACATTTGGAATTTATCAACGCAATTACAAACTTGATTATAAATAAGTGCAAGGACTTTTACCAATAATCACAATATGACTTAATGTAGACTTTTTAAAGTTAATATTTAATGATTTCCACTTTTTAGACTCAAATTAGACTTAATAGCAATATGATTCTGACAGATTAATGATTTTGAAAAAAAAAAATGTTTATTTGAATTCATATGTGTGTAATTGATTAATAAATAGATTTTCTTACTTAAAATTGAGTCTTTCTGTATTTTTTAATAAATGATATAAGGTACACTACGAGTAGTGTACCTTGGACCTAACGGCACTTTATTTTATTTTTAAAACTATAATTGATATAACTTTAATAAAATTTTGGAAGAAATATATGTTGTATATAACACCATACAGTATTTAAAAAAGCAATTTGCATTTAGTTTTTGCGAATAATCACAAAATTAAAACTGGAAAAGTCAGAATAGGTCCGAGGTACCCCACCTTCCTCTATCATATTCTGTGAGAAACATGCTCTACATGTAAAGAATAAATGTCAATTTCATTTTGATAAGCATGTTCTAAAGATGTTAAACTGTATCGACAAGAAATTTTCTTCGGAACTTAATATATTTGAGTATTTTTGCATGTTCTTGTACAATAACTCACTAAAACGAATTTAAAAACATTCCCATATGATAAAGATTACTATCTGTTTTCGAATTATGCTGATAACAGTCTGCCACATACCGGCACACACACATACACAGACCAATCACTATGATCAGGATTGCTAGGATTCAAGGGACCTCAAATTATCTAAATATAGCAAATTCTCAATTTTAAAATTTTTGTAACAAAACAGTACTTACCATATATATATATAGGTATGAGACATTATATTACGTATTCTTTATGAAATTTGTTTAGAATCAATTCATTACTTGAAGAGAGAGAGAATAAATGAAAAGTAAACAATTACCGTAATTTCTGGTAGATACCCCGCAGGTTATATAATACAGTTTTGCACCAAAAATTTCAATTGATAAATAAATTTACATTTGTATGAGCTCTTCCTTCAAAAAAGTATAGATTTCTCTATTAAATAAAATTTCTGGTGGAGAAATGACACATCTTACCTGCGGGTTATCTACCAGAAATTACGGTACTAGCATATGTATTTTAAGTCTTTATTAACTACTTATATGTACACAGAGTTGCCAACTTTTATAATTTATTCAGGATCATTGTTATCCCCGCCTTTTTTCATGCCGGGAATTTTGAAGAATGACTTCCTTCTCATTTAATCGTTGTCACATCATGTTAAAGAAAAATATTCTACACAATTTCTGGTGCGAGAAAAAGGCGGGGCTAATAATGCTCCGGGATAAATTATAAAAGTTGGTAACTCTGTTTATCTACATATATATATATATATATATACAGTAAAGTCTCGTAGAGCATGGTGTCAGAGATGACAAATACATAAAACAGTTTTATTTTTTAACACCACTAAATTTTTAGAGTATCAATTCATTGGTCCATACCAGTGTTAGGTATAATTGATTAAAAAGTAATTGAATTATAATTATTTAACTGTCAATCGATTAACAAGTAATTGATTATAAATAAATTGAATTACTTATTCAATTTATTTGTAATCAATTACTTGTTATTCAATTGCTTTTTAATCAATTATGCCCAACACTGGTTCATACATTCGATTTAGCTTTTATATAAAGCAGTTGCTTTGATATAAAATTAGCGTTGTAAAATATAAAACTGTAATATTTATGAGGCAAACATGCACCTGCGTTGTACGAGACTTTACTGTATATACATATATATATATATATATACATACACAAGCTAGAATTTTTTAGTCTGTAATCACGGGAAGACTCAATGTCTAAATTCCACAGCTGCTAATTTTTATGATTTTCGGTGACAATTTCGTAACTCAGTGTAATACACTTCAGTGTATAGCAGCACAAACTCTTCGCTGAGAATAAGATCCGTGAAGTCATAAGTAGTGTTTCATCTGAGTTCTTAAAGAAACTCATAGCAAACTTGTTCCTTTAAGACAGTGTCTAAAAAATACTGGAGCACACATCAAAATAACTTTTGGAAAGATAATGGTATACAATAAACTATCTGTATGCAAAAAATTGAGTTAATATCTACAATGTTTTAGGAGGGAAAAAAAATAGGGGTTACTTCCTCACCACCCTATAATTTAAAAGTAATGTAGATGGAAGATATTGTTTTCAGTGTAATTTACAAGGGCCTTAAAAAAATAAATAAGGAGAAAATTATGGAAATTTCAACATGAGTATTTAGCAACTAATAATTTAATATTAATTTCAGAAATTCGGAAATAATTTCTAATAATTTAAAATTAATTTCCTTCATATTCGGTTGAAACATGGATAGTAAAATTTTCATCATTATTCATAGGTTTAAAAAATACAAATTATTATTACAGTATTATTAGTTATAATCATTATACACCAAAAAACATTGAAAGAAACTAATAAATGAACTAATAAGTTTTCTTCTAGCAAATTGATTTATTATATTAATTTTATTGTAACATTAATTCTATAGAATACGTTTAACGGCCCTCTTCACTTACCGTCGCCGGAAGCTCAAACCAATGTTATTCTGTGGTAAATTTTCTTTACTTATAATTCTTCAACTGATACATGTTTTTAAATTCTGTTTTCCCTTTCAGAAAAATCACAACTGTTAAATTGACGGACCTTTTTTGAAAACGGATTTTTTTAATATTTAATATTTTATTTTGAAGCTGTAATATACGAATTTTCGATATGTGAAATTTTTCATTTTACAGTTTTAAAATAAAATATTTAAAATTAAAAGGAAAAAAAATACATCTGTTTTTAATAAAAGGTCCGTCAATTTAACAGTTGGGAATTTTCTGAATGTGAAAACAGAATTTAAAAATATGTATTAGTTAATGAGTTATAAAGAAAGAAAATTTCCCATAGAAAAACATTAGTTTAAGCTTCCGGCGACGGTAACTGAAGCGGGCCCTTAATAATTTTCCTAATTTATAATATAATTTGTATTAAATATATAAAACGGGGTTTTAAATATTCTAAAAAAATCAGATTGGTTGATAGGATTTAACTTCGCACTAGTGCTGCACAATGGGTAATTGGGGACGGTCTGGGATGCACTCCTAAGGATGGTCCGGAGACATGCCATCACGATCCTCCACAGAATTGATGACTCCCCCTCTTTGGTGATCACCCAGAGGTATAATTTAGATGGGAAAGTAGAGGACATTGCGACCACGACGGATTTTGCGTGCACCACCCACAATTAAAATGTTGCCAGATTTTACGACTTTTTTATTCAACAGTTATCAATAATTTTGAAAAATGATATTTGATATACATGACAGACAACAAACCATCGAAGTCATTACACAACCGTTACATTTAAAATGCAGTAGTGGATTTTGAATTAAAAAAAAAAAAAAAAAAAAAAAAAAGTAAAAAAAAAAGTAAAAAAAATCTTGCAAAACTGTACAGGGATGGAACACAGGCACAGAATTCATGCCACTATCAATGTAAGAAAATTTTCTACTTCTTAAATCAACGATATTATAGATAGAGAAATTTCTTAAACGGATTCCGGTATGAATTCTGCGCCCGTGTTCCATCCCTGACTGTACAATTACATACATGCCAACCATCTCATTATGAACTGTCCAATTTTTAGTACCCGCCTTTTTTTTCACACCAATAATTTTTTAGAGTAATTTTAGTCTTATTTAATCGCAACAACATTTGGAGAGACTAACTCTAAAAATATAGTGGTGTGAGAAAAGGGGCGTTTTTTCAGGGGGCGTTAACAATTGTACGGTTATTAATGAGATGGTTGGCAAGTATGCAATTAGTGTACGCAACGGTTTTTGGCCGGCTCGAGTGTCGAACCCACAATCTTCCAATTACGAGCTTGGTGGTCTACCGACCGGGCCACCGCACCCCCCCTAAAAAATCAGGAGTCTCAGTCTAAGAATAATTTTCAGAAATACGAAATCAGGACTCGCAGCGTTCCTAAAATTTTAGGAATTTTAGGAATCCTTTAGCTACATTGCACCACTATTTTAAATGAACAGTTATTTGCCTGATACTTTAACATTAAAACCTTGAAGAAAAACGTTTTTAACAATGGTGATGGCAGTACAATAAAACGCAAGGAAATTTTTAGGAATGCTGCGAGTCCTGCGAAATAGAAGTATTTTTTAAGAGAAGATAAAAAGTGATTGAAAAAAATCTTGAACCGAATCTGCGGAATCTGCCAAGTGATTATAAAACCGAAACTAGCGAAAAATTTCTTATCAAAACTTTTTAACAACCAATAAGCAAAACTACTTATACTTCAACTTTTAGAGTTTCGGTTTACGTCACGACCGATTACGAACAGTTCATTTAAAATGCTTCCTACGAACTTTCTCACTCGGGGCTTCTTGTTTATTTCTGCACAACTACGGAGCTCAACAAAATTACAGACGCGAACAGAATTCGAAAATATTACACGGGCATTAATATTTATGCTGCCAAAATTAACATTAATATTTATGCATAAAAATTTAATATTTATGCGTTACGACTCCAGATGTACTTCCTTCACAAAAGAAAGGGTTTGTGTCACAAGCGATCCACGATGCAGAAAATGATGCCAAAAATAGAATCAAATTATCCAGTATAAAATAGTCGAAGTTCTAAATTTATAACCATGTTTTCAAGCATAGTAGAATCGGTTGGGAGGTTTTTATAAATTTTTTCGGAATTCAGAATAGTTTTTATGAGAGAAAAATTCCGAAAGATTATCGTTTATTTGGTTTCACATGAGTCAGTTTTTTTTCTTTTTTGGCTAAATATGTGAGACGTGTTTATAGAAAATGCTTTTCCTGATTACATAAAAAATTTAAAGATCTTTAAACTTTGTTCTGGAAGACAGAGATAAAATGTTAAAATATTTGAATCAATGTTAATCCTTTGAAGTAATATAATCTAGAATTAAAGATAACAAGTATAATCCTTGTATATTTTGAGGTAGAGTATTTCGTAATCCCAAAGTTCCTAATTAAGTCTTAAGTATTTATACTCATGATTTTATTTGCAAATTAAGTTCACAAATAATGGCAATTTGTTAAGATGATAAATAATTTTAATCTTGTATAGCTTAATGTAGTATTTCTAAACTAATTTTTGAAATATGCATATTGAGCTAATAAATCCGGTTTTCTAAATTAGCTATTACAAATATTTATTCCTTTAGAGAAACGATATTTTTTTTTTTTTTTTGTCTGCATCTAAAAAAAGAATTTGGCTAAAAAAGGATATAAAATTTTCTTTATTGTTTTACTTTCATTGTTAAAACTTTATTTTTAGCAGAATTCATAAAGACAATTATGGAGCCGCGGTAAAAATTACGGTAGGTGGAGAGCCAAGTTCCTATTTTTAAGATGTGGGGTTCGATACTAGACCCGCCCAAAGATCGTCGTGTACGCTGGTCAATGTAAAATCTGTATTAGCCGCAATGTCCTCCATGTTTCATATAAATAATACATACGAGGGTTACCGTTGCGCGGAAGACATCTGTCTGCGAAACATTAAAATTGTGATGGCATGTTTCCGGACCATCCTTAGGGATAAGTCCCAGCCAGACCGTTGCCAATTGCCCATTGCCCATTGCGTAGCACTAGTGCGACATAAAACCCTACGTAAACGACGTTAAACCTTATTTTACTACATCTACTAAAATAAAATGGCTGCATTCTGACAAATGTATGGCATATATACAGCTTGATTATAGAACAGCGTATTGAAATACATGCATAGATTCATGTCAGTTTTCCTCTGAAATTTTATAGCATATATACCGTCCATCGTAACTTAATTTTATTTACTTATTTATTTATTTATTTTTCTAGTTTGCACAAATTAGCTTTTTGAATCGTATTCAGAACTTCAAATTGGAAGCATTACAGGCAGTGTTGCCAGATTGGGGACTTTTTTTTTTTCAAATATCACCAATAATTTTGAGAAGTGATGTTTGATATTAATAATAGACAATCAATCTTCGTAGTAATTAGGCAACCGTTACAATTAAAATTTTGTGGTAGCTATTGAATAAAAAAGACCCCAATCTGGCAACTCTGTAAATTTCGTACAAAATTACACTGTCTAACCATAGCCTCCTTAACTAGATGCCTGTCGCGTAGTTCGGAAACTAGGCAACAGTTGAAGCGGTAGACAGCGCCACCTGGTACAGATTGCGCTACTATTTTATTCAACAGCCACCAAAAATATTTAAAAGTGGGATATGATATACATAAAAGGCGAATAGAATAGGAAAAACGTCGATAATATATATTATGTATCACTTCTTTAAATTATTGGTGACAGTTGAATAAATAAGTCTCATAATCTGTACTAGGTGGTGCTGTCTACCGCTTCAACTGTTGCCTAGTTTCCGAAATACGCAACAGGCATCTAGTTAAGGAGGCTATGGTCTAACTAATTTTCGAAAAACGAATTTCCCTGTTCAGTAACGTTGCTATTCCATCTAATAAAAAACTTTCTCTCTCCACTTTTTGTTTTCAAAAATAAAATTTACCATACAAATCTTCTCGAAATTTTATTATGTACATATATATACAGGGTGATTCGTTACCATACCGACAAATTTGCAAGGGGTTTAGGGGGTACAGAGACGACTCTGAATCACATAGAAATACAGGCTCGGAAATGCAATCTTAACGACATGGGGATATAGTTATTAGGAAACTCATAACTTATTTTAAGCTTTTGGCCTTTAAATGTCATTTCACGATTACCATGTATTCATAGTTTTCATCCTAGCACTTTTGTGAGTAGCTGCTGACTGTTTTTCTGTGATAGCACTTAGCCCTTTAACCCTTTCAGGGGCGGTGGTTGCTTAGTACAACCAGAAATTTTAATTCAAATTGCAAACACTGTCCCTGGAAATTTTTTATAAAATTTTTCTTTTATAAGTTCATTCATTCCTTGTCTTTTGTGTTTTCTGGTGGCTGTTGATTTTAAATAAAAGAAATTTGCTTGGGTTAACTCTCGCGTACGTAAAAGTCACGGGATTTGACCACGCCCCCTGTTTCTTGTTTTCTTGATATTTTAGAGAACTAGAAAGCATCAACCAGCATCGTAATATTTAAAATATATTAAAAAATATCAAATGAATGAAAATGTCTGTCATTCATATGCTTATTTTAATACAAGTGTCTTGAATTCAACAAAAATTGGAGCCATTTGGGTGTGTTTGAAAACAATTATAAAAGGACTAAAAAATCCCCTATCTCGTTAGAATTGCATTTTTGACCTTACATTCCTGTGTGACTTCGAGTCATTTCTGTACCCTCTACACCCCCTGAAAGTTTGTCGGTCTAGTAGCGAATCACCCTGTATATATATTATCAAAATGAAGATTGAGGCTTTTTTTTTTTTTTTTTTTTTTTTTTTTTTTTTTGCGTTGCAAGTTTTACTCAGTTTAAAAAATGTAACTTCAAATTAACGATTTAATTTTTAGATTATAAAAAAGTGCCTTTTTCATAAAGTTTTTTACCCCTTCCTTAAAAAATGAAATAAAATAAAATAAAATAAAACTAATTTCGAACAAAAATATATTATAACTGGTGACAAACGATTAAAATATATTTGTTAAGAAAATGCAAAAATAAATAAATAAATAAATAAAAATAAAAATAAAAACTGTTTCGTTCATAATATGTCTGCTTTATATTTATTTTCACCAAGTTAGCCTAAAACAGAATATATATATACATTAAATGAGGTTTAATGAAATTATACCTGCTTGAGGCCCTGACAGATACATCTTAATCTTTCCTGAAATTATGCACAAATACTGACATAGAAATTTGATAAAACATTTTTCTTGAGACATGGGGAACTGTCATAATGTTAATGAATGTTTTTCGTAATAAATAATTAACTAATCGTACAACATTCTAAAAGTGCTCAATTAAAAAGAAAAAGGGGGAATTTAGGTTAAATAACGCATGATTGAACACAAATTACCGTTAAACAGGGGAAAAATACTTTTGAAAATTATAATAAAATTACGATAAAAATTACTTCACATAATTATGTCATAAATGAGTGAGAAAATGAAACTGACGATTTCGAATAACGTATACTTTTAAAATAATACTTTTAAATTAGTATGTCGTGGCCATTAGAAAATTTTTTTCGATGTTTTCTTATACAAATTCACTCACAAGGAAACATTCAAAAGATGTCGTCTTCAAAAAATATTGAAAAGAAAAAAAAAAAAAAAAAATACATGTGATTCTACTCTTCCTAAAACAACAGAAAGTGAAAAAATTATTGGTTGAATGAATTACAGCGACCACAAAACATTATCAAAATTAAGCATATTTGGCGATTTCACATTCATAGGCGATTGATTTTTTTGAGTACTTGGCGGAGAAACAAAATACGGTTCTGTTCGTACACGGCAATCTCGGTGCTAGCAAACTGAACGCTTAACAGCGCTAAATCGCCAAATATGCTTAATTTTGATCATTTTTTGTGGTCGCTGTTATTCATTTCAGCCGATAATTTTTTTCACTTCCTGGTGTTTTAGGAAGAGTAGAACCACATTTATTTTTTTCAATATTTTTTGAAGACGACACCTTTTGAATGTTTCCTTGTCAGTGCAAACAATTTATTAAAATTAATTTCCTTGATGAGAGCAAATGATTTTTTCTCATAGAAATATAACACTACGTAAATGTCGAAAGAAAGTCGGCTTTGTGTTCTACCAACGATAGCCTGAACACAGGCACACTTTGACATATATACAGGACTCACCAAAAGTCCCCCACTCACCTTCTCAGAAACACGCCAGAGTTTTGAAAAATGGCGAAACAGGAATTGAATGAATTCGAGATCAAATTCTTATCGTGAAAAAATTTTGGGGGGTGGGGATGAGGGGCTAGGGAGCCGCTTGGGAGAGCAACTTTAAAATTTCAAATAGAAGGTTTGCCTTATAATACACCCATGGAAACACCTCTTCAAGACAATGAATTTTATATAAATATTTTGTCCTGCGATGATTATTAAAGGAGATACATGAGTATAAAACCCAAATTTCAAAACTTGAAAAACTTATGTATATCTTTCAATAATTATCATAGGATAAAACAATTTATATCAAATTAATTGCCTGAACAATCGTTTTCATAGATGTCTCATAAGACATACCTTTTCATTTGTAATTTTAAAGTTCCCCTCCCTAGCGGCACCCCTAGCTCACAACCCTCCGGGCCCAAAATGTTTTCACCAAAAACGGGCCCCCTCGAATTCATTTTAAACACAAGTCATTGAACATGTTTCAACATTTTTCAAAATTCTGATGCATTTCCGAGGTATGAGGGGAGTGTGGGATTTTTTTTCCAGTTTTGAAATAGGAATTTTGCACTCATGTATCTCCGTTAATAATCATCACAGGACAAAACTATTTATATCAAATTCATTGTCTTAAAGAAATGTCTCAAGAAATGTATCACAAGACGCATCTTCTTATTTGAAATTTTATAGCTACCCTGCGTAACGGCCACCCTCTAGAACAGACCTGTCCAAGCCGAAACTCTTGTCAGGCGGCATTGGAAATCTATTTCACATTGGCGGGCCGCACTGTATAAATTCACCGTATACATAAATTATTCCTTTTACCAGTTGGCTCGTGAGCATTTAAAACATAAAATATGTATAGCGAATATTTTTTTATTCATAAAATAACTATTAAACAGTCAAAAACTTATTATTATATATTCATAAGTATAATAGTAATAATCAGTTATTGATCTGACAATAGTATTTTGTTAACGTTAATAAGCGCGATATTTGCTTCTTTAGATATCTTAATCAGTATTTTCATTAAAAAAATCAGAAAAAAATTATTAATTTTAGGTGTTTTAACCGACGATGTCAAATTAAAAATTTCCTGAATTGTGTCACGGACAGCAGAAACTTACACGGCGGGCCGCGGACTGGCCAGCCCTGCTCTAGTGCCTCCCCAGTTCCAAAAATTTTTCACCAAAAGAGGTTCACCTCAAATTAATGGAACATGTGTTTTGCCATTTTTCTAAATTCTGACACATTTCCGAGATAGAAGGAGGGTATGGGACTTTTAGTTGACCCTAGATATACATATATATAATCTCTAATTATACATATACATTATTATTATTGTTTTAATAATAATGTATATATACAATTATTATTTATTATTATATATTTGGGATTTTTTTTTTTTAATTAAAAATGAAAAAAATCGATAACTTTCTTTCAAATCATCACATATCGATGGTTCAAACATTCGTTTTAATCCTTTGCGGCGCAAGACAATTCAGATCATTTAAATTATACTGCCGGAATTTATGAAATAAATTAAACTAAAAGAAATTTTAAATTTTAATGTTAAAAAAATCGGCCTTTTCTGATATGTTATAACCGTAAATTTTTGCTAAAAAATTTCCGGGATGAATTTTTGCAGCTGGATCTTAAATTTTGCGTCCTCGCAGCGAGGACAGCGCGCGTTAGGGAGTTAAAAGTATTGACAAGTTCTTTTAAAAGTACACATATTGAAAATTTGCTTTAAAATATTAATTTTAATTTTAATCTATTATTTTTTTTATTTAATTTTAATCTATAATAAGTAATTTATGTAAAAAAAAAAAAAAAGAACATATTTTTCATAAATACATAATATTTCACAGTTGTTACGACCCATATTTTATATAACCAGGATTCATTATAGCAAGCTTTTATAGTTTTCGTGAACGATTAAAAGGAAAATTATTATATGAATATAGTGGTGGAAAAGTAAGATAAAAGAGGCGGTTGAAAATTTTTTATTTTTGTACAATATTTTTCTTCAATATGCAAAGTTGCCAATGTTTTAATTTATTCCGCAATATTGTTAATGCCACTTTATTTTTTTTTTACACTTTTCATATTTGTTCTTATTTTTCTCTCTCTCTCTCTCTTCTTATTCAATCGCAATATGTAATTACGATTGAAAAAAGAATAATATCACGCTTATGGAAAGTGGTATAAAATATATAAATACAGGTACTAACAATATTACAGAATAAATTGAAAATACGTTAACCCCTTAACGCGCGGTGTCCTCGCCACGTGGACGCAAAATTTAAGATCCAGCTGCAAAAATTCATCCCGGAAATATTTTAGCAAAAATTCACGTTTATAACATATCAGAAAAGGCCGGTTTTTTAAACCTTAAAATTTAAAATTTCTTTTAGTTTAATTTAGTTCATGAGTTCCGGTGGCAGTATAATTTAAATGTTTCAAATTGTCTTGCGCCGCAAAGGGTTAAAACCCTGCATTCACACTATTAAAAGTAGTTTCTTAAAAATGAGCTGAATTGTCTCAAAATAACTCCGAAACAATATATATTTAAAAAAAAATTCTCTCATAAGGGCAAAACATTGGTATTTCCACCAATATCGTTTGTCCTTTTGCCACTCGTGAGTGGGAAAGATTGATTAAAGGAGCGTTTGTTTGTAAACATGCCCTTTCCTTATAAATCTAAACAAAGATTATAAATCTAAACAAAGTGCATAAATGTAAACAAAAACTACAAATATAAACAAAGACTACAAATGTAAATAAAGACCTAACTGTAAACAAAGACTATAAATATAAACAAAGACTCCAAATATAAACAAAGCCTAAATGTAATCAAAGACCCTAAATGTAAACTAAGTGTAACACTATAAATGCAAAGACCCAAAACGTAGACATAAACTTAAATGTAAACAGATTAACCTAAATAAAAACAAAGACTGTAAATCTAATCAAAGCACCTAAATGTAAACGAATATAAATGTAAACAAAGAACGTACATGTAAACTAAAACACTAAATGTAAACAATGACCCTAAATGTAAATAAGCACCTAAATGTAAACAAGGACCCTAAATGTATACAAACATCTAAGTGCAAACTAAATGTAAACAAAGTCTACAAATAAAAACGAAGACCCTAAATGTAAACAAATATATAATCATCACCAGTCCTATTTTGGATACCGCGATACAACAAAAGACCGAGAAAGGCACCAATGTGTTGTTGGAGAGATAAAATTGTGAAATTTGGAAGAGAAGAATGGAGAAGAATTGCAGAAAACAGGGCAGATTGGAATCACCTAGAAGAGGCTTTCATCCTGCAGTGGACTGATAAAGGTTGAAATTGATGATGATAATGATATATATAATATGGAGTAAATAAATATTATCAATGATCTATTGAATACTGAGTGACGAAAATAGGACGTTGAGTCTTCTGATATTCAGATCAACTAGTTATTAATATTTTGCTGTTTTTAGCACTTCTTTTCAGGAATATGATTTTAGCACTTGTGTGCAAGTTAATTTAAAATTTATTCAACGAATCACAATATTACCAGAAATATATTGTGCACAGCTATAAACCAGCATCGTAAATGTAAACTCAGATCTTTCAAATTGGAATTAATTTTCCAAATTTATGTGCAAAGTTTACTTCCAAAACCTTTGATATTTTCATTACCTATCTTAAAAAAGAATATACATATTAGCAACATTTTCAGATTGCCCCCGAAAAGTTGAAACGAACTTGTTTTTAAATGACATTTTTAGCATATGGTCCACGGTCTAATTGTTTCGGAGCTATTTTTAGACAATTTAGCTCATTTTTAAGAAACAATTTTTAACAGTGCAGATTAAAAACACATGTTATTGTTTCTCAAAAATAACTAACAAATCTAAGTTTCCAGTGTGAGTCCCTAATTTATTTTTCTCTCTTACAAAACGTGCACTATTATTAATATAAATAAATAAATAAGTTCCTAAAAATTATATTAGAATACACTACAATTTGCGAGTAAAAAATCCATTAACTCTTTATACAGTATATTTAAAACGTGCTGTAAACAAATGCATTATTGAATCTTTAAGTACCGTAATTTTCTGCATATAATCCGGAGATAAAATATGTCATTCCTTCACCAGGCATTTGTTTTAACAAAAAAAATCTATATTATTTTGAAGAAACAGCTCGTACAAAGAGAACCTCGTTTGCTAATTAAAATTTCTGGAGCAGAACTGACTTACCCGACCTGCGGATTATACGCAGAAAAATACAGTAGTATTGAAAAGAATCTCATCTACGTTTACTGGTAAAATGCTGCAAATCTGTTCAAAAAACTTGTTAAATAAATTGCCACCTTATGCCTTATTCTACAAAAGAAAAATCTGGTGTGAAACAACCGCAAGACTTCCATTACTCACTGTTACAATTATTACATGCACTTTTTGAGGATATTGTTATCAGAAGATATACACACAGAAAAAAAAAAAAAAAGTTGTTAGTTGACAATACAGAATTGATAACCCAAACAGCTGACTAGGAAACTTCAGTTAAAATGTGTACTAAATGAACTATTCTCCAAAACAATACCTCAGACTACGACAGTTAATATTATCAGATACAGCCGTCTTGACTGATAATATTAACCTTCTTAGTCTGGGGTTTTGTCTTAGAGACTAGTTCAGCTAACGAACTTCTTAACTTGAGTTTTCTAGTCAACTGTTTGGATTAGTCAATTCTGTATTGTCAACTGACAACTATTAACTTTTCTGCGATAACCAAGTAAGGCATGAGAAAGGATATTTACAATGGGTTTATGTAACAATTTTCACGAAAATCGTTGGAGCCGTTTTTGAGATAGCGGCTTTTACGAAAGCTTGGCATAATTAATTGTTGACCAGATAACAACAATTACATGCAAAAGGATATTTAAAAGAGGGTTAATATGGCAAGTTTGAAAAAAAAAAGATTATACAGCCGTTTTGAAAGGAACGCACCTGAAATTTAGCTATTTATACAGGATGCCTGTCAATTTTCTGAACTAACCAACTACATCAATCGGAAGGATATCTAAAAGAATATTTATACAGCAGCTTTGAAGAAAATCGTTAGAGCCGTTTTTGAGATATGGTTTCTGTTTCAAATGTCCCACTTCAGGTTTCTCAATTTTTCACAAAATTTGGAAACTTCATCTTTACACCAGACCTGTTTCAATTCTAAAGTTTCGTAGTTCTGTCTTTATTAGTTTCCGAGCTATAATAGCCAGAAGATTCCCCACATACATACACACCCATCACACTGACCAGTTGCAAAAAACCACTCAAGAGACCTTGCTGACCAATTGCAAAAAACTTGGACTCAAGAGACCTTAAAACTTGTAAATCAGGTGAAATCTCGATATCGAATTTTTGGACCGAATACAATACTTCCATTACCTACGGTAGTCGGGTAATGGAAATAAAAATAAAGGGAAAGAGAGATTTTGTGTATATTAATAATTTAGATTTGATATGTTATGCGCAGCATAAAGACATTTAAAAAATGCTTTAAATTTTTAAACAATGTCCGTCATACACTGTAATGCATCGAATATATTTTCTCGGTCTCTGTACGCAAATCCAGTTGCTCTTTTTATATTATTTTCAAAAAATATATATATACTGTGGGAATTTGAAAATCATTCATCCTTTTTGAGACATTCTATAAATATTAAATGAAATTTATGCACAGACCGACGATGGATAAAATGATGAAATGATGTCATAAGTTTATTCAGACATTTTTGGAAAATCTATATCAATCTTTTATTTGTAAATTCTTCAGAATCAAAAAATTTTGTGATATCTTTAAGTTTCATACATCGTGAATGCCAAAAATGTCTTCAGAAAATCTTTTGCGTGTGCGTGGATGTGAGTCGCTGTGTCTGTATGTCTGTAAGGTTATTTTTGTCCGGGTATCTCGTGAGAACAGCTAGGAGAAATTCAACGACACTTGGCAGAAATTTAAGTCTGTAACCAACTTAAAACTACATATCAACTTTTGCTAAATTCCCCCCCTCCTCCCATGGGGGAAGAGGAAGCAAAAACACGTTTGTAAGCGTAACTCGACTCAAAATTGCTTCACGAAAAAATTGCACGTCGGGAAACTAGACTTGAGTACAAAAAAATCTTTTTCTGTGATTTTGGAATTTTCGACTTTTAAAAGGAGAGGAATCGATTTTCCGTTGAAAAATTTGCAAATTCCGGATATTTGAATAGAACTCTACCAAGAATGGTACAAAGATGTTGAAATCAACCATGCGTCTTTAGAATATTTCAAAAAATCAATTTTTGTTTTTTTCTGATTTCCGATTTTGTAGCGGTGGGGAGGAGGGGGGGGGGGCGTTACGAGGAAGTAAATTCGAGATTCCCCTTTTAGCGCTAAATTTATCCTGCGAAATCTATGGAAACTGCGTTCACGAATTTCGGCGAGTAAATTGTTTTTATGTATCCGACACCTATTGTAACGGGATTTTACGAAATTTCTCCTCTCTCCTTTTGGATTCGGGAGGAATAAACATGTTTCCAAGCGTAACCTTGTTTCAGATTATCTCACTAAGAGCAATTTTCATGTATGGGTTGGTTATGCGTACCCAACACACACTATAAAGAGATATTATTAAATTCGCCTCCTTTCTTCTCCATTTAAAAGTGGAGGGACGTGTTTTGAAGAGTAACTTTGCTCCAAATTATCACAGGAAAGCGTTTTTTTATGTGTCGAGTGGTTATGCGTACCCAATACATACACTACAAAGAGCTTTTGTGAAATTACTTTCTATCGTTCCCGTAGAATGTGGGAACAACAAGCAAGTTTTCAATCTTATATCTGTTCAAAATTATCTTAGAAAAGTGATTTTTAATGTGTGGATCACTTATACATATCCAACACGTAATATAAAGAGATTTTGCGAAATTCCCCCCCTCTTTCCACCCTTTAACCTTTTCAGGGGCAATGAATTTCATTTCTTTTAAAATCAAGTGCCACCACAGTTTGAAAAGAAGATTAGAACGAAAGTAATAAATTAATGTTTTCGCATAAGGTAAAAAAGTAAAATTTTATAAAAAATTTCTGGGATGAAATTTTAAGTTAGGAACTGAAATTAGGAGGTATAAAATATATACCACTGCCCCTGAAAGGATTAAGAGCGGGTGATAAACACGTTTTCAGACATTACTCTGCTCTAAATTATCTCAGGAAGGCAATTTTATGATGTGTTGTTTGGTTATGTCTATGCAATACGCACTATGAAATGATTTTGCGAAATTATTCATCTTCCCTTGTAGCGGGTGGGCAAATAACGGTTTCAAGCTTAACTCTGCTTCGAATTACCTCAGAATGGCGAATTTTTAAGGTGGGTGTTGATTAAGTGTACGCACTAGCAATATGCACTTTGATGGGATTTCACGACATTTCTAACTCACTTGCAAGGTGTGTGTGTGTGTGTGGGGGGGGGGGGGGGGCTAATTCGATTCCGAAGGCAGTGGGCACCTGGATTCTTCATACTGCGATTTGCCCTTACCGAACGCAGCGGGAAACACGATCTTAAATTTCAATTAATTTAAGTGATTTTTTTTTTTTTTTTTTTTAAAGATTTTACTTAATAATTAGATGTTGCGCCCGTTCTTCGCTCAGTAATTTAATTATTACTCTCAGTATATTATTAAAAAGGAAAAAAAAATCTTAGTTGCAGCTTACTGTGCTGATGAAGGTTCAGAGTAGGTTATTACAGTTAATAAGTACAATTTGTAAATTCTCACTTATACATATATAATACATATCCTTTAATTTACTTAATTATCTGTACACTGATTTAAACATAAATTTTCTCAATGCTCAAAAAACACAATTTTTATTGCCATTTGCGTTCCAAAAATTAGATACTATGGCTAATAAGAGAAAAGATGTGAAAAGGGTTTTATACTTAACACTTTCGCGACCGCATGTTTTTGTCTTTTTGACTCTAAGTAGCGTCTGTGGGAGTTATTCTTGTATATTACATTATTTTAAATCAATGTTTTCTGTATTCACATTTGTAATATAAATGGATATACATTACAATTATACTCTTTTTAATCAAAGTATTTGTATCCATAGTGCATTGATTTTACAAATGTGAATATTCGGTATATTGTTAATAAATAATGTGTCCTATGTAACCTAAAGAAACGCCCACTGGCGGAGTTACAGATTTTCAAATGACGTGAATTCACGTCAGCGCTCTCGAAAGTCTTAAAACTATACCTTTTCTTTAATATTCAATTGCATTGAAAATTCATTAGTTTTTCTGCATTGAATTTTCTTAAAATGCTGTATCTACGGTTTCTAAATCTATAGTTTAATCTGGTATAGATGATAGGGAATCACTTAATATGTATGTGTTATAGAATACAGAAAAATAATTACATTTTGGAACAGCTTTAGTTGTCTCACTTGGCGAAATTTGAAATTTGGTATCGAAGTAACTCGGTCGTTTCTTGCTATGGTCTTTTCCAACGTAACTACGTCGATTATATATATAAAGTATCACTTTTTTAAATTATTGGTGACTATTGAATAAAAAAGTTTTAAAGTCTGGCAACACTGTAGCCATATTGTTAATTCTTCGCCAAAATAGAACATTTAATATTCAAGTAGTTCCTTCAAATTGATATAGTTATTAAAGTTCACTATAAGATGTTTAATATAGAAAATGGGGTGAACATCATCTCTGGTTTGTGAACAGGGACACCAAAAGAATTCTAATACTTTGTGTTCTATGAACCATATTTTAATATATTTATTTTGAACAAATCATAATGACATTGATATTTTTTTTCTTCATATATATAAGAAAAATATTTTCGATAGAATATATTATGATTAGCATTAAGATATACAGGACCACACAAAAATTCTCAGATACATTAAGAGAAATTGGTGTAATTGCATTTTCATTTTTTTTAGCATTTTTAACATTTTATAACAATGTTTAAAACTGATTGTAATTTTAAATGGTTTATCTGTTTATGTATTTGTCTGTCCTTCTGTCCGTCTGATTATCCGTCCATCTATTTGTCACCTGTCCGCCTCAAGAGTCCGTAAATATTTTCAGAATTTCTACAAAATGATTTACAATAATCAAGTTCACAATAGTATGCTCCCTATTTAAAGTGGCATAAAAAGCACAACTGGTTTTGGGTGCAGAAACGCGCAAAAGAATACCAATACGTTGCGTTTTATGAGAGGCATTTTATAAAATATATTTAAGTAATTTGTACTGCATAAATTAGAATGACATTGACATTTACTGTTCATATGCTACAAAAATATTCCATAGCATATGTTAAATTAGCATTAACATTCACAGAGCTGCCAACCTAATCCGGCAAACTGTTAGTACGGCCCATTTTTCTACACCACTTAATTTTTAGAGTATTTGTTTTCTTAATTCATTGTAAATATATTTGAAGAGAATTACTCTAAAAATTAAGTAGTGTAGAAAAATGGGCGGTACCAACAATTTGCCGGATTAGGTTGGCAGCTCTGCATTCACAGGGCTAAACCAAAATATTCAGATACATTATATTCTAACCAGAGCCTGATTTAAGCCGGGGCACTCTCTCACCGGAATATTTTTACAATTATTTTTTACTGTATATCATAGGAATTCCACGTTTTAACTAGGAAATTTTTTTTATAAAAAATGAACGGTGTAAAACAATCGAATTTACTCACGGTTATTAGACACCAGAATTCTTTTAAAATAATTTTTAATGAGAATTTTTTGTTTATTATAACAGGAAAGTATTGCTTAAAAAATAATGGTGTAAGTGTAAATAATGTGTGCCCCGGTCTAAATCAGTCCCTGTCTATACCTGGAAATTGCTGGAATCGCATTTCTGTTTGTTGTTAAGCTTTTTAACACTTTTCGAGCAACATTTAAAAGAGAATATAAATACAGTTAATCAACCTATCTTTTTGTTCGTTCGTTGTGTGATCATGAAGGCAAAGTACATTAAAGTTTAAAGGATACAACAAGCATGTATAGTATACCTGCAAACCATCTCATTATGAAACTTTAAAGTTTTAGTACCCGCCCCTCCCCCTTTTTTTTTTCTCACATTAGTCATTTTTTAGAGTAATTTTATTCTTATTTAATCGTAACAACATTTGGAGAGAATTACTCAAAAAATAAAGTAGTGTGGGAAAAAAAGGGACATTGTTTCAAAGGGCGTTAACAATTTTACGCTTAATAATGAGATGGTTGGCAGGTATGATGTATAGTCAAAAAGTTTTAATAATAAGAAAGCACCACAGAACTGGCGTTTTAAAGTAGTAAGTAGAAAACTTTGAATAAACACCATAAAATGTAATAAACTCGCAGCAGTTGTTTCGGCCTGACCCTTCGTCAGGCGAAAAAAGTAGTCACGAGTGTTGCAATCAAGTAACTTATTACTTTAAAACGCCAGTTCTATTGTGCTTTCTTATTATTTTGTTGTTTCTTTAGTCTTTTGGCACCAAGCAAGTAGTTTTGCGAGTGATGCAGTTCTCTTTTTATTGTTTTAATTGTTAAATTCCACACGTTTCTTCTCTTAGTGCGTTTCCGCATTGATTACAGCACTCGTGTCTGTTTTGTTCGCCTGACAAAAGGTCATGTGTTTTTTCGACCCGAAACAATTGTCGCGTGTTTATTTCATTTTATGGTGTTTCTTGAAAAATTTGTACTTATTATTAGAAAGCGTTAATAATCTACGCGAACTGCATACCTTTTCGTTCTTATTTTGGTTCACATCACAAATCTTTCTGAAAAAATTTTCGTGTTTCAACTCTTTCCTGTAAAGTTACATTAACTTTTCAGGTAACTCTTTGAAGTGTCTGTCAAGTAAGTGCGTCATAATTTTCATACTTTTTAATAGACGAGTTCTATTTTGTTAAAAAAAAAAAAAAAAAAAAAACTAGTATGTTGTGGCCACCACAAGACTTTCTTCTCTATTTTCCTATACAAATTCACACAGAAACAATATAAAAAAAAATTAAGTTTTTTTTCGCTAAAAGTAAAAAAAATCTATAACTATGTTTTAAAAAGGGGGGGGGGCGATGCTCCACATGCACAGAATTTTTTTAGTAGTTAACTACTACTATTATCAATAATTCATATTAATTTTACAATCACAATTTAAAAGTAACTCTCATTATGTACATTTATAACAAGTTTTGTCCTATACTGCCATGTTAAAAGTTTACAAAAAATGCGATCACAGCGACACCGGTTGAGCGATTGATCCCCAAATCTAATCAGCATCAGTTTATGTCGGGGTGCAGCTAAATACCAAGTTTGGTTAAATTTCATTCAATGGTTCGTGAGATACAGTGCGCACAAAAATTGTGATACAGACAGACAGACAGACATTTTCTAAAAACTATCAAATCGTGTTCAGGACATCCCAAAACGTGCAAAGTCATAAAAAAACGGAGGTCGAAAATTTTCACGAATCCAATTCTTTCTCTATATTATATATAGAATAAAGTATAAAAGACGTATTAGTCTGAAATTTATTATATAAAACTGGATTTCAGTTTAACTTAATAACTTTGTTTCACTCTGACTGTTTGCAAAATAGATTATTGCTTGTAATATTTCCTCCTCAAATTTAAGATAAACGCATTTTTCTAGAAGTGTCTCCAATACTATCATAGATTGCCAATATTTTAACACTTTCGCGACCGCTGACGTGATTTCACGTCATTTGAAAATCTCTAACTCCGCCACTGGGCGTTTCTTTAGATTACACAGGTTACATTATTTCTTAACATTATACAAAATATTCACATTATGTGCAATCAATGCATTATATATACAAATACTTTGATTAGAAAGAGTTTAATCGTAATGTATATTAATTTATATTTTCAATATTAATACAGAAAACAATGATTTAAAATAATGTAATAATATAAAAGAATAACGCTCACAGGTGGAGCTTCCTGTGAAAAAGTTCTCCAGAATAAATTAAAATGTTGGCATCCATGTGCTGTGCCATTGGTGTCTTTTTAAAGAGACAAGAATAAATGATTTATACACATCAATCTACTACAAATGGAAATGATTGTAAATAGACAAGAATAAGCCACACATAAAGACACACGCATGAAAAAATAGAAGAAAAATGAAGAACATCTTTTTAATAATTTTTATTTTGTTTCATATCACAAATCTTTCTAAGAATTTCTTCTCGTTATAACTCTTTTCTGTAAAATTACATTAACTCTTCCGTTAATTTTTAGAAATATCCATCAAATAAATGTATCATACTTTTCACCCTTTTTCAAGTTCTGTTTCGTTATAATTAACCTATAACTTTGAACCCTATTTTGTAAAACCAGATTTCAATTTAACTTAATGACTTTGTCTCACTCTTACTGTTCGAGAAATAGCTTATTGTTTGTAATATATCTTTTTCGCGTTTGAAAAAATTGTCACTTTCCAGTAGCTTTTCGGATAAAATTACACCGTGCTGTAATAGAATTTACAACGTCCAATTTATATATCACAGCAAGGGATTGAAAAGATTATTATTATTTTTTTTTAACCTGTGGAATTCCCGACATATATAGGCCTCTTATTTATCACTTGGAAAAGAGAAAAATAAGAAAAGGTTAATTTTCAAGACAAGTAACTTTTTGTTTGGGCGGAGTTGTTGGTATCCCGCTGAACTTAATCCTCCGAATATCATAGATATTATCGTACACGGAGCATCCTAGAGATATTTGGATGTTTCTGGTTCCGTTTAACTTACACCGAATTACATGGAGCTGTTTATTAGAATATAAATAAGTTATTGAAAGCAGACATTCTTTGTTCTCCAGACAGATAAAATTGTATTTTTCCGTTACACTTACATATCTAATATATACAAATTCTCAAAGCTAAATTTAATAATCATACTTAACCCTTTCTGGGTCGGTGGTTGCATAGTGAAACCACAAATTTAAAAAAATTGCAAAAACTGTCCCCGGAAAATTTTATAAACTTTTTCTTTTATAATTCAGACGAATAACTTCATTTATTTCTTTTATTTTAATATTGATGGTGATTTCTGGTGGCTGTTGATTTAAAGTGATGAAATTTGCTTGCCCTTGAAAGAGTTAATAGAGATCTTGTTCTTCACGATTTAGATTAGTAAAATTAAGATTCATGAACATGATTTAAAAAATCTATATGTAACGTCCAACAAGAAAACCCTAATGTATTATGAATATAAATTGTTATATGGGATAAATTAAATGCTTAAAATAAGGAATATTTAAAAAAATAAATGTTTGAACTCACGCTTTACAGGAACGTTTGAACGAAACGCCTTACAGGAGTGATTGCGTATCGGGTTTTTTATTTTATTTTCCACCAGTAATTACGAATTGTATTTTTGGTTAGAGTTAATTACTAAACTTTCCTAGAAAACTATCAATAATATCACAGTTAAAAAATTCTGGTAGCAATATCCGGGGACACAAACACCCCTGGCTTCATAAATCGTATTTTCAGATAAAAAATTGACTTACTAGAAAGTCTATAAATAATGTAATAGCACAATATAAATAAAACAAGAATTAGATACGTCTAGTAGACCCTGTTTATATGAAACATGAATGAATATGTAAAACGTGTTAGGAATATTATTATTATTAAATCACCTTGCTTTTTTTCCATTAATTGCTGCCTTTTTTTTTTTTTTTTTTTCTGCAATGTTGTCTGCAATGCACTCAGAAAAAAATATATACCGCTTTCATCTAGAACGAATCAATAGTCCTTTTGTGAGTCCCTAAACAAGGAATACAGATTTCCCAGTTCTGCGTATAAGGTAACAACCTGAATAGATTAGCATACTTGCCAACCATGTCTTTAATAACCGTACAATTGTTAACGCCCCTTGAAAAAAACGCCCCTTTTTTCACACCACTTTATTTTTAGAGTAATTCTCTCCAAATGTTGTCACGATTAAATAAGAATAAAATTACTCTAAAAAATAACTAGTATGAAAAAAAGGCGGGCACTAAAATTTGTGCGGTTCATAGTGAGATATTTGGCAAGTATGTATTAGATCGAGAATTTCTGACCTATACTTTTCTAGATGGTGAAACAATATGAATATTATGAATATTTTGTATTGCGAGAAATTTGCGTTTGAATTCCTAGAAATGGGTCATAAACCAAAATTATAGTTACAAAAATCTCGCCTCTTGGGTTCCTATTTATTTTCACAAGATTTTAAATAAGACCACAATAATATAGGAAAACGCTTTAGAATTCTAGTAGAAACTTTTAGATCTCGCTAACAAAGGGAACTAGAACATATAAGGAAGAAAATTTTCTCAGAAAACAAAGTGGTGTGTAAAAAGGGGCGAGTTCTAAATGTTCTGTGGGGTATTGATTAGTAAGTTGGCAGTAAGATTAAAAGTAACCACCATAAAGAAAAATTAATTAGCCCTAGGCATTATAACTTTATAAGCTATAACTTTTATATCGAAGATTGTATGTCATTTTGAAAAGTACATTAATTCTACCTGTGATTATTCGATAACAATATATAAACGTTCAGTGGTATTAAAATTACATCAATCATAAAACCTGGCCTTCTGCTTCCAGCAGAAGCATTAAACGTAACGCATACGTGCTAACATTATAACTTATTCCGGAGTATTTTTAGCTTCGCCTTTATTTCATACCACCTATTTTGAGAAAAATTTTCTTATTTTTTCAAAGTTATATATATATATATATATATATATTGGATTTTTTTATATATATAAATAAAGTGGTGTTAAATAAAGGAGGGGCTAAAAATACTCCAAAATAAATTACAACATTGGTTGCAATCAGGGGTTGTACTCTCCACACTTTTTTCGGAATACTCTCAGGGATAAGAAATTGCCGCCCTTTCTGCCACCATTGACTTCATGCAGAAATACTTAAGGTATATTTATAGAGGATTGTACAAGGTAGAGTTTAATTTATAAAAATAGTGGTAGCAATAAATTTGGAAATTTCTTATTCATGAGAGTGTCCTGAAAAAGGGCGAAGAGTACGACCTCTGAGCAATGCAAAACGTCTAGGTTTAGGCGACAGGCATTTCCTCCTGATTAAAACTATTTTTACAGATGTTGATTATTGCCATCTGGATCATCTACTTCTTAAATAAAACTTTGAGAAAAAAATTTCCCTTTTTCATATTTGCCAACCATCTCATTAATAACCGTACAATTTTTAACGCCTCCTGAAAAAACGCCCCATTTCTCATACCACTATATTTTTAGAGTAATTCTCTCCAAATGTTGTTACGATTACATAAGACTAAAATTACTCTAAAAAATTATTGGTGTGATAAAAAAGGCGGGTACTAAAAATTGTACGGTTCATAATGAGATGGTTGGCAAGTATGCTTTTTCAGGCGATAGGAAATCTTTTTCTAATCGTAGAGCTTAGGCAAAAATTTCAGTGAAAGAGTACACGGAATATTGAAGTACTGGTTGATACATTAGTCATAAAAACTTTGCAGGGAGAGCAAGTGAAAGCAAAATAGAAAAATGAAAATCTGCTTTAAAAAAGGAGTTTTTTTTTTTTTAATAAGCCCTCTTCCCCCCCCCTCCCCCCCCCCCCCAAAAAAAAAAAAAAAAAGCGTCAGGGAAATTAAAATACAGCATAGAAGCAAACAGCTTCTAGTGAACAAAAGTTAGGAGAGTCAAGATAGAATCAAGTGACTTTGTTATCTTAACCATTTCCAAGACTTATGCTCTATACCAGTAGTCCAATCTGTTCGACTTCACGGACCACCAAATTGATAATTTAATATCCAGCGGACCACTTGTATGATTGCTTAAGAAATGTAAATATATTTCTAGAATAATGATCAGGAAACCCCATTTTATTAATATTAAGTAAACTTATTTAAAGTAAAGCAATAGAAATACTTATTATATTATATGATAAATACATATTTAATCATAAGAAAGGTGCCTAAAAATTCTTTGATTATAATAAAACAATTATAAGGAAATCACGAACGTATTCTTATTATTTATAAATTATAAAAAAGTTGAGATGAGAGATTAAGTTAAGGCGATAAATTTCTATTTCTATATATAAAACTGTATTTAATAAATCTAATAATATTTATATTTTTAAATAATATAAATGAATATGAAGTTATATATATATATATATATATATATATATATATATATATATATATCTTTTACGTACATTTGAAATTTTTGAAATATTCGAATATTATGATAAATTTAGAAACTGTATTTACTAAATCTAATAATATTTATATTTTTAGATAATATAAATCAATGTGAAGTTATACATATATATATATATATTGCGTACATTTGAAATTTTTGAAATATTCGAATATTATAATAAATTTAGAACAACTCTAGCTAGGTACCAACTGCAGGTATGTAGTTTAAAGCGATTTCTATGCCTGATAAGAAATTCAAATTTTTGTGACAAATGAGTAAACAAATATTCCACTCAACTTCTCGCTCATCCAGAAAATTTTGAAGCCTAATGCTGTGTGTATGAGTGATTCAGAAAAAAATTAATTTAAAATGAACATAAGTATAATTTCTAGTAAAATATTAAAAATTGAAAATAATCCGTGAGAAATTAAAATCATCAGTGATAACCCGCAAAAATATCCGTGTTTCTTGCACTATTTTCTTTCTATTTCTTCTTATGCCTACAATTTTCCATACTATCCGTTTCGCCTATCAATTATGAGACATTTAAATTCTATTGAAACTGAGATATAGCTTTCCCGCTAACAGAGAAAATTTCAGTACAACAGCGCTACTTATCGACGCTTACGCCAGTATCATAACCTACTAAACTAGATGCCTTCCGCGTGGCTTCCGCTAGTATATTATATATACTAAAGAAATTCTACACTGGATTTCAAAATGATATGAACACCAAGTTTTTCAAACATAAGAAAGAAAACAACGCCACATAATAAACTTAAGGATTATCAACATTAGAAATACAACAAATAATTTTATTTTATAGCAAAATGTAATTCAAACAGACATTTTTATACAAAGAAAACTGCGATTTTCCTTTTTGAGGTGTTGCATAATGATATGAAAACGAACCCAAAATAGGAATTAGTAGAAATAGGAACTAATTAATTATTAATAGGAATTAATTAAATATTTATTTTATTATTACTTTTTTTTTTTTTTTGACAATTTTTCGGTTACACCTATTTTTTTTATTATAAACAGTAAGCCCCGCCTATTTAGTAGATTTTTTACCTCCTTGTCTTCGTTTAAAGGATTCAAAATTTATCACCAGTAGTCGATGAGGTAAATATCACCTTATCGTATATTTTTGCAAACGTCAATTAAGAGATTTAACACGAGTATGCATAATCACTTTTTTTTTTTACTTTTGTAATTGTTTTATTTTAGAAGAGCGATGAAAAGCGGGGCTTGTTTTCTATAGAAAACGAAAATTTTTGTTTGTTATCTTTAATGTCTAAAAATCATCTTTTTTAATTTTCTCAGTTATATTTTAAGATTTTCTTCGTTATATCATGGAAAACTTTATAAGAGATGCTTTCCTAAGCCTCCCCGAAAGAAAGATCTATTTTTATCTCGAAAACTAATAACTGGAATGAGCTGCAAATTTCCACAACCATATTTTTCAACATTGGGATTCATTTTATGTAACACTTAATATAGATCATAATTCGTAATTTTTTAAACATGAATATAATTATTATGTTTCATAATATAAAATATTTTTTAGAATCGAAAGTTATCATGGATTATGGTTGGATTTTTTCACTGTATCTCTTAAAAAAAAAAAAAAAAAAAAAAAAAACTTATTTTTTGTAAAGATATTCACAAAAGTTTAAGATGTGAATTTAACAATAGCACCTTCAAACTTTGAACACCTATAACTCCATAATATATATATAGATATAAAGTAAAATATGCAACCAATATACTTTTTCACATTGCTGTGACCCCAGGAATTCAATTATAAAACAAATATAGGATATTACCATAGAAAAAATCAAAGTTGGTGCAAGTTTTAAAATGTAAACCACCCCCAATTCAAAATTTTACTTGATTTTCTAAGAGTACTCACAATTCCCTGTCGAATGATATCTATTACATTTTTGTGCATCAATTAGCAACAAAATTATGTTGAGTGTTGCGTTTTTTTTTTTTTTTTCTTTTACCCCGACTGCACAACAAAGAAAATTTTAAAATTGATATTTAAACAAATATAAGTAATACATCTTTGACACCAGTAAAATTAGGAAAGAAATTATTTATATTATTAATTACGATACCCAACGGTTGGTGTGCTTAGCTTCGTATTATTCGTAACGCTCTTGAATTACGGATAGCTTTGCTGCAGTCCGTAAATTAGGAGATGAAAGTAAATGGGATTGAAATATCGCGTACAAGTAATTTTTTTTTTCTTTTTCCCTTCTTATTATTAAAATTCCGATTGCTCAATTGCGGATATACTACGGTGTAAAGGAGGTCTCGTACCTTTTACAAGATTTAACTCAGTGGCGGATACAGAACATGACTTTTTTTTTTTGGGGGGGGGGGGGCTAAGATTTTTCAAAGTGTTATTCTAGACCAATAAAAAATTTACAATTGCAATATTCAATTATGAATGTCAGTGTTTTGGGAGGGGCTTCAGCCCCCTAGCTCCCTCCCCCTTAAATCCGCCACTGATTTAACTATGTGTGAAATATTCAACTAGAAAATAAACAAAGTTCTCATTTGAATATTGGAAAGAAAGTTATAAAGTTAAAAAAAAAAAAAAAAAAAAAACTAAATTCTAAAAGTTTTCAACTGAAATGGGCAAATGTTGATTCATTATTCCTTGAGATAAAAACTGTTATGTTATATTTTGATGGCGTCATCTAGTGTTCAGTGTTAGAAAGAACTTTTGAAGTAAAATATCTGAACTAATTTTTTAATTTAAAAAATGTACCGAGAAACTGCTCTCGAATGATGAAATAGTAAAAAAAAAAATTATAAGCAAAAAAGATCGTTCAACTCCCTTAGTTTGGTCGAAATAATTAAACATGATTCTTCGTGTATTTGTGTGGAGGTGGGGGGGGGGGGGGGGGTTACACGTAAAAGTTAATTTTTTTTTTTTTTTAACTCATCTATCCGTATGCGTGGACAGATTACAAATAACGTGTAATTTTTTATTTCTGCTCAAGTATTTTTTCTACTTTAACATAATTTTTAAATCATTTTTGTTGTTATTGTTTTTATTATTAAGGTTAACGTCATTTTTCCGGCAACGTTGCAAAAAGAGGAAGTCTGTTTTAACAATATGAAATAAATCCATGGTTAATTTTTATTACATTCATAATTATTTCCATTTGCTACTTCATTTAATAAATTAATGTTTTTTGAACTATTACTTTTTCCCCTTCGTAATTTTTTCCCCCCAGGAAAAAAAATGTTCTCCTACGTATTATTTGGGACATCATATAATGATCCATCTTGCCAATAGATGGCAGCAGCAAACAGTTAAAAAGAAATTGTTAAAATCTTAATCTTACTTCAAAATGAAAAGGCCAGATAAAAGTAAAAAAAAAAAAAAAAAATAATAATACCAGTTTAAAAAGGTGAAATTCTGAGTTTTAATAAATTTAGTTTAAATTCTCTTGAAATAGCTAAAAAATTAAGCAGATTTAAAACTGTAGTTAATGACTTTTAAAGAAAGTGATAATTATGGGTGTCCTTCTTCAGTGACTCCTCGACAAATTAGAGCTGTTGTTAGATGAGTGACTCAATAAAAGCTATTATCTTCCCAAATCGTAAAGTATTTTAAGCTTTCTTTCCCCAATCTAACTGTACGTAATAATCTATCAAAAAATCCATATGAAAAATATAGTGAAATGAAACGTAAACCACATCTAAGTAAGAGACGTGAAATGGTGCTCCCAGAATTTCCTAAGAAAAATGTTTTTAAGAGGATAAACAAAAAATGTTTTTTTTTTTTTTTTTTTTTTTTTTTTGAACGAAAAAGGTTTAATTTCGATGGGCCAGGTTAGTTTTAAATTCCCTAGAATGATTTTTGGAGTGAACTATCTTTTCTCTCAAAACATCAGTGTGGTGGTAGCTCTATGATGATTTCGAGCGGGTTGGGTTTGGGTTTCGGAGTAAGGCCGACTGAATACTCGTGGGTCCTAAGCTAAGGGTGGGGTATCCTGGGGTGTCTTCTAAGGGGTTCTAGACCGTATTTACGTGAGTTTGGGAGAAAAACATGGAAAACTTCGAACGGCTAACTCAAAGAGCGCCAATTGGGATTGAACCCGTTACTTCCTTTTACCGGCTCTAAGCACAGAACCGCTCGAGCATTGGTCAGGCCAATTTTGGGCGGTTTCGCTGCTCATAGAAAAGCACTGATTACATAATAATAACTGAATATACCTTTAATTTATATATATATATATATACATATGTACAGTGCGGTCACATATACTAAAACTAGCAGTGAGGACTCGTTCAAAATGTTGGAAGGACGCCAGCTTGATAGAAAGTTTGAAATTTGGAAAACATCCAATAATTCAGCGCTCTGTTATTGCTCATTTTCTCTGAGTCAGATGAATGTCACCTCTATTTTAGCATTGGACTCGTTGAGTTAGCACTTGAGCAGATGCTTCCATGGTTTCATAAAATGTGGTCGAAGAATATTCATAATGAGTATATAAAAATTATATGAATACTTATATTCATGATATGTATATATATATATATATATATATATACACAATTTTTTTTTCAACATTACATTAATATTTTAATAATAAAAATTGCAGAGGGAAAAAAAAACTTTCTCCTTCTCGGAGGACAACTTGCCGCCGAATCTAATTGATTGTATTACAGTTATTGAAATTACATGAAGCCTTCTAAAACGAATAAATGATAGCACTATGGACATTAAAAGTGTAGAAAACTTTAAATGTATAATATACAGACAGGGTGTCCCAAAACATTGAAACGCAGTTTAATTCTTTAACTGTTAGAGATGAGAGGGTAATGCAAATTGCAAAAGCGTACAAAATAAGATAGGAAATAAAACTATGCTAATAAAAAATATCTTCCTGTTAATTTTCAAAAAATTACATTTCTAAAATTTTTGTACGACCCCTCTAGACAAATTTGGTAAATTAGAAAGTTTTTATTTTCAGTGCAACAACATCATTGAAAAACACCGCATTCTTGTATATCTTTAAAACTTAATGAATTATACTTAATTGAAAACTGAACTCTGATTATAAGGGCCATATATCAAAATAGAAATGTAAATTTGTAACATATTATAAAACGATAAAATGTATCATAGCATTTGCATTGTTTGTATGACTATAATCATTGTTTTTCGACACATTATGTTTTTGATCAAAACATTTCCGTTATCAATTTGTAAATGATCCCTATTTTCACCGAAAAGCCAGCCTTTTAAATAATACGAAAAAATGGCATAAGTCCCTCTTTTTCTGTATCATAATTCGATTGGTGTTAAAGATATAGTTAATCGTTTTTTTACTAATGGTCTTGTTGAAAGAAAAATAAAAACTTTGAAATTGACAAAATTTGCGTAGAAGGACTGTATTAAAAAAAAAAAAAAAAAAAAAAATGTAACTTTTTAAAAATTGATGGGATAGTTTTTTTTTTTTTTTTTTTTTTTTTTTTTTTTTAATGTAGTGGTCTTTCCTACCTTAATTTGGACGTTTTTTGAATTTACATTGCCCATTTTTCTATAACGGGTAAAGAAATAAAGTGCATTTCAACCTTTTTGAGACACCCTGTAGATCTTGAATCAGAGTTTCAGCTACCTCGTAGAACACGATTTGGTTTGAAAGAAAAAAAAATTAAAAAATAGCATTGAAAATGAAGTTGGACAGTTGGATTAGAATTTGAAAATTTTCATGGAAAATAATTTAAAGCTGTTCTTAAAACACTATGTAACGACCTTAAAAAGAAATTTTAAGCAATCATATTGTCATATTTTTCCATTTAACACATCTTTTTTTTTTTTTTTTTTTTTTCCCATTGAATTTAAAAAAAAAAAAAAATCTGGAGTGACTCCACTCGACTTTCCGAACATTGAGTAATTAACAGTTTTGTAGATAAAGTAAAGAAAGAGTAGTTGTTAAACAAACAAAAGAGAGAAAACCATAATAGAGTGTTTGAGTATTTTTCTCCATCTATTACACGTTGTTTTATTTAGCGCTACTGAACTTTGAGCCCATAGATCATAATGACAAAGAAATTTTCGTTGTGTCCCTGTAAAAACCTATAAATGTTAGATTCACCAAAATGCTTATAGTTAGTGCAACAGTGATTTATAATACTCATATAAATTTTCAGCTGAATTCAATAAGGCGTTTAGATGCTATCGTACTTTTAAAAATTTAGTCCCATAGGCCATAATGATAAAGAATTTTTCTTTGTGTCCCTGTAAAAAAACTGTAAGTGCTAGATTCACCAAAATCTATACAGTTAGTTCAACTGTGATCTATAACATGTGTACAATTTTTTTGTTCGGATTAATAAGGCGTTTAGACACTATCACATTTTTAAAAATTTGGCCCCATAGGCATAATGATAAAGAAGTTTTCTTTGTGTCCCTGTAAAAAAACTATAAGTGCTAGATTCTCCAAATTCTATACAGATTGAGTATTTGTGATCTATAATATGTGTATAAAATTTTTGCTCAATTGAATAAGGCGTTTAGATGCTATCGCACTTTTAAGATTTTGCTCCCATAGGCCATAATGATAAAGAATTTTTCTTTGTGTCCCTGTAAAAAAACTATAAGTGCTAGATTCACCAAAATCTATAGGGTTCGTACTATGGTGACTTACAATATGCGTACCAACTTTCAGGTTAATCGAACGAAGCGTTTAGACGCTAGCGTGTTCACCCACAGACATACACACATACACACATACACACATACACACACACATACATACATCATCGTAAAAATAGTGAAAACGGACTCAGGGGACCTCAAAACGTATAGAAACATCAAAATCTCGAATTCGGATTTTTGACATGATTACAATACTTTCCTCACTATAGTGTTCGGAAAGTAAAAATCTAGTGGGTATACAAAGATTTATACACTAAGAGACAAATAAAAAGCCTCACTGTAGAAAATTTGATTTATGCCTTTTTTATGTGAAATAACTACAAAACTAATAACTGAAATAAGTAGAATTGTATAGTTTGCATAATATCAAACATATAAATATGATATCTGTGTATTTCTGATTTAGTAATTCGCTTTATTACACTATATGAAGTACTTTATAAAAATCCACATAAAACTGTCTTTTTAAACGTAATAATATATTAAACGTATATTTTGTATTCTATTACGATTTATTATATGAAATAGTCATATTTTTAATACATGAAATAAAACTATTTATTTGTTATATCTAAACAATTAGTAAAAATATGTATTCTGCATTGGGCAGTTCCACCTTTATATGGAATTACTGCTTTAATGTGCAATGGCATATGTGCAATATATTATACAGTTTTGTAGCCTAAACCTCAGAATTTCACTGTGCCAAATATCATAAATAATTTTTTCAAGTTATTGCGAAGTTGTAGGCTAAAAATTTTGAATTCTTCCTCTCTTTTTATAGACTAAACATTATCAAGTGGACTGAGATCAGGGCTATTCCCAGGTCTGGTAAAGAAGAAAGCATACGATATTCTTTGTGGGATTCAACTTAAAGAAAAAAAGTTGTGATTACTTCAAAACTACAGGTGATCAGGGGAGTGGATAGGTAAATTTAACAAATTGAATCAAATAAACCTATCACAGACGCCTTCTAGCAAGGTGCATTTTCATCTTGAAATGCAGTTTGTGGAAAAGTCTGAGGTACTTCTAAAATAGTGCCAGGTGCCATTTTTATAATGACTGTGTTTTATTTCGAGTTAATTGATCCCTTCAGCATGAAAATTCGCCCGATTCCTTGAAAAAGTATGTACCTCCGTACCGTAATGTACGGAGAATGTGTCACTGTTTTAAGAGTGCAATTTTCATTAAGTCGGTCATCTTTTCGTCTTCCTATTAGCTTGTTTCTGTCAGTTCGAAATAAATTAAACTTGACTCGTCAGGAAAAAACAGTTCAGCCTAGTAATTAACAAATATAATATTTTTAATCAAATGAAGTTTTTTTTTTTTTTTTCTTAATGGTGAATTATCTTCTGTTTTTTAACCTGCTTCGTTTAATTGTTATTGTTCTAATTTTCAAGAAATTATTTTTCTAAACACTTTTTATACTCTTTTCTAAGTTCTGAGCATGATACAAATAGATTTTATTAAAATTTGCTTTTTAACTTGCGGTCATCTCGCTTAGATGAGCAACGTGATCGTTTAAAGCCAAATTTCCAGTTTATATAGCCAAAATATTTTATTTCTTACTAAAAACCATCCTACGAATATTTTGTTGACATTTAATTATCTTGCCACCCGCGTATTAAAACGTTTTTTGATTTTCATTCTAAAATTGTGTGATACTTTTTGTGGGACCATTAATTGCCTTATCCTTGCTATTTTTGAAGTCTTTTCTAAAATTACAATTTTCCTGACAATTGTCTTTTGTTTTTAACCCTTGGCTCAATCCTAAAGTGTATATGGAGGACGATATAAGAAAATCTGTTTGAAAATTTGCTTTTTAAGCGATAAAATTGGCAGTTGCATAAAGAGAAATAGAAAACATCCAAGTGCGGTCCTTTTTTTTTTTTTTGTCCCTTAGAGATGTTCCCATTAAGTTTTGGGTCTAATGTGCATGCTATTCAGAGTAAACTGAATGAGTCAAAAATGTCATAGTTCAATACAAAATGACTAATTATTGTATAGCTGCCAACTGTTCTTTTTATTTAATTTAATTTCATTTTATTTTTAACTCTTTGCTTGCGGGTCATATAAAATTAAGTTTTTCATGAAACACGAGCTCCGCCTTCAGGCGTTCTTCTAAAAAAAGATACTTAAAAAGATAAAAAATAAAAAATACGTGTTTCCGTTTAACACTTTATATACTACTTGTATATATATATATATATATATATATATATATATATATATGCCAGTGACATTTGCAGAATCAATTACTAAGAACAAAATTTGAATCACTTATTCATGAAGAAGTAAAATTATTTTAACACTTTCGAGACCGCTGATAGCTTCACTAGATTCACGTCATTTGAAAATTTGTAACTCCTCTACTGGGCGTTTCTTTCGCAATTTCCAAAATATTTAATTTCCTATGTATATACCCAATATTCACACCTTTACAATGAAATATACTACGGATACAAATACTTTGATAAGATAGAATATAATTATAATGCATATCCTTTTGTAATATAAATATGAATACAATAAATTTGGTTCTGAAATATTTTAACCTGGAGGAATAACATCTACATGCGGACCTTACTTTTAAAAAGACAAAAACATGCAGTCGCGAAAGTGTTAATAAACGATATAACGTTTTAGAGGAGCACCAAAAGGCGGGGCTTACTGTTCAAAATAGAAAAATATCTCGAGGGCGTTATTCTTTTAAATGACATTATTTCAGAACAAGATTTTCAGTATCCATATTTATGTTACAAATATATATATATTATAATTATACTCTTTCTAATTAACCCGTTAATAGTCGCTAGTTGGTCGATTCACCGCCCATTTCTTCTTTGTTTATTCAACAGCCACCAAAAAGTTTTAGAAGTGGAATTTGATATACATAATCGACGATTATTCGAGTCGATTCGCCTTTTATGTATATCAAATGACACTTCTAAAAATTTTTGGTGGTTGTTGAATAAAAACTGAAATGATGGGCCTCAAATCGAACAACTAGCGATTACTAACGGGTTAAAGTATTTGTATTCATAATACTAACTGCAATGTATAAATATGAATATGGGGAATATTCTTAAGAAATGTAGCAAAATGGAAATTCCAAAAGCAACGGCCACGGGCTTAGTTACAGATTTCCAAATGTCGTGTGAATCTACTCAACGATCGTGAAAGTGGACTACTACTTCTGAATTTTTTTTTTTTTTAACTTAATTTAAATACTAAAATTAGGCGATTAAACAAGAGAGTTAATCCGAAATGCATAGTGGAGTTAAAAATTACTGAGAGTTGGCTCTTATGAAAATAATTTTCAAAATACTTTAATTGTAGTATTCAAAATGCGTAGTACGATTGCAATGAATTTGAATGAAAAAGTATTAAAGCAATTAAAAATTGTGAAAAGAGCCTTCAGAAAAACAATGACTGATGAGGGCATATCAATTTGATGCTCATAAAGTCTAAATGTTTGACAAATATTAAAGTGTTTTGAATGGGCTGTCTTAACTGAAACAAAATCGTAGATCTCTTTTCCTAATCCTTTATTTACCGTGTCATTAAACAGAGAAAAAAAGTATTTTAAACACTTTTTTTTTAGTTACACATGAGTATTGTTTATCCCTTTCAGGGGCAAGCAAATTTTTATGATTTAAAATCAAAAGTCAAAGGAATTACCAACAATATTAAAAGAGAAGAAAAACATGAAGTTGATCTTCTAAGTTTAAAAATATATATATGTATATATATAATTCTGGGGCCAGTTCGCGCAATTTTGAATTAAAATTTCCGGTTGCACTAAGCAACCTAAACCTTTGCCAGCCCTAACCAGGATGTCAACAGTCGAATTTTTTTTCTTGATTCTTTCAGCAGCATTTACTGTCGGGATTTTTAATACTACGTTTCCACGATTAATTACGCAAAATATAATTATGTAAATATATTGGTGAAAGAATCAGGGAAACAATTTCGACTGTTAACGCTGTAAAGCATTGTAAACAACGTTTCCGAATTTAGGGACTCTTTTATTCGACTACCACCAATAATTTTGCGGAGTGATATTTTATATGAAAAATGGACACATAGCCTTCGAAGTTATTAGGCAACCGTTTTTGTTAAGGTTTAGTGGTGGATATATAAAATAAAAAAAAAGCCCCTAAATCTGACAACATTGACCAGAGGAGAGAAATTAAATAGAACCGGCAAAGGGTTAAAGATATGTGCAATAAAAGTTATTCATATCACCTGGACCTGATTATCGCAGGAGCGTGTGCCCGAGGCTATAATTGTCAACTTAACACCTTCTGGTTACCGGAAAATTTTAATAAAGTGTTTTATTATACTTAATCACTTATTTATAATTAATCAAACCCGGTATATCACTTCATCATAGTAATTAATGAAGATTTTATTTGGTGGTACTTTAGTGCAGGGGTCGGCAAGTAATTTTAGAAATTTCAGGATTAATTTTGGAAATTTTTATAGAGGTCCAGTTTTTAACTTTCTGCAGTCCGGACGTGGACAGGAATCGGCCAGTTGCCAAACGTTGCTTTAGTGTGCTACAGATACGTAGAAGTCGGAGAAAGTATTTGGACCTTTAAAAAATGTAAAAAAGTATAGTCGGTAACAAAAGTGTCCGAACACTAGCAAAAATTTCCTATATAAAAAAAGTACGCTTAATACAGTTTTGCTAAATAAATCCTTGTCGAATCCTGTTCTTAGTCAGTCTAAGTACAGGGTTCGACAAGGATTTATTTAACAAAACAGTATTAAGTGTGCTTTTTTTAGATAGGAATTTTCGCTAGTGTTCGAACACTTTTGTTACCGACTGCATTTACTTTTTATGTTTTTTATATTTTTTCTAAGATTGGTGGGAGATTCTTGAAGTATTATAGGAATTAATTAAAATACATGTGAAGATCGTGAAAAATGCCAAGCAAAAAACAACAAGAGCACTCTGGAAAATACTGTCTGGAAAAAAAATGGCTACCAGTGACTGGTAGTGAGATTAAAGTGAGGTACAGTCGGCTGCAAAATGTTTCGAGCACTAGCCAGTAATTCCTATATTAAAAAAGTACACTTAAGACTGTTTTGTTAAATTAATCCTTGTCGAATCATGTTCTTAGACTGACTAAGAACATGACTCGGTAAGGATTTATTTAACAAAGCAGTATTAAGTGTACATTTTTTAGACAGGGATTATTGCTAGTGCTCGAATAATTTTGCAGCCGACTGTATATAAGATTTACCTTTTGAATATCTTTGGCATTTCTACCATAAATTCAATTTTGTACACTATTAAAACTAAAGATATTTTGATATACCGTAGAGGATATTAAAAATATAATATATATTAGAGAATATTTAAGGATTAAAGGGTACATACAAATGAAACACTTCCGTTTGCAAAGCCGTCTGCAGCCGTTTGCAAGCGTTCCAAATGTATGACTACAGTCGGCAGCAGAAGTATCCGAGCACTAGCAAGAATTCCTATGTAAAAAAAGCACTTAACACTGTTTTGTTAAATAAATCCTTGTCGAATCGTGTTCTTAGACTGACTAAGAACAGGATTCGACAAGGATTTATTTAACAAAACTGCATTCAGTGTACTTTTTTCATATAGGAATTTTTGCTAGTGCTCGGTTACTTCTGCTGCCAACTGTATTTGCAAAAAACTTGCAGAATTTACGTCATCGAAGTTGCAAGAGTTCTGTTTGTATGTAACCCTAAAATTGGTAAATGCACTAAAACACGGTGTAACAGAGCTCAGAGAGTACATGTATAATTTAATTCTGACTTTATAATACTACATTACAGTGTAATATAATACTCAATACAAGTACAGTCGGTAACAAAAGTGTCCGAACACTAGCAAAAATTCCTATGTAAAAAAAATACACTTCATACGGTTTTGTTAAATGAATCCTTGTCGAATCCTGGTCTTATTCAGTGTAAGACCATGATTCGATAAGGATTTATTTCACAAAACCGTATGAAGTTTACTTTTTTTACATAGGAATTTTTGCTAGTGTTCGGACACTTTTGTTACCGATTGTATTATATTACAGTGTTATATAACACTTTATATAAGTATTATATTACAGTGTAATATAATACCTTTATAAGCAGAAATATATATGTGTTTTAATTAAAATGTTTACTGTGGAAAACAGTGTAAATGGGGCATCAGAAAAATTGACAAATTAAGTGTACAATCGGTAACAAAAGTCTCCAAACACTAGCAAAAATTCCTATGTAAAAAAAAAAGGACATTTAATACAGTTTTGTTAAACAAATCCTTGTCGAATCCTGTTCTCAGTCATTCTAAAAACAGGATTCGACAAGGATTTATTTAACAAAACTGTATTAAGTGTACTTTTTTTATATAGGAATTTTTGCTAGTGTTCGGAGACTTTTGTTACCGACTGTACATATATATATAATGTAACATAATATTAGAATGTAAAAGAAGCAAATGATTAAATGCCAAATTTAACTATAAGATTCAAAACAAGTTTATTCAGGAATAATTAAAAGAAATATGAATTAATCCATAACACTTGCACTTTAATCATCCAACAACCACATTTTGAAGTGAAGCCCCGTACAAAGTAATTATTATTGAAATAATTTATAAGAATCATCTCTGAGACACCCGCACATGAGATCCCATATAACATAACAAATATAAAATGAATAATCTGGTGTGCCACTCACACGACTTTCTCTTACCCTGAAATTTAATACTATACGTGTATTTTTTTTCCTCTGCTATGAACAACTAAACCTTCGAATTTCTACTTGATATACTAGCAAATGCCTCGTCGAGTAAGTACTTTTTTTTAATTGTTTATTTATTGTTTGATTCTGTGAATTCTCGTATTAATTAGTTTTTTCTATAGTCGGTAACAAAAATGTCCGAAAACTAGCGAAAATTCCTATGTAAAAATGTACACTTCATACGGTTTTGTTAAATAAATCCTTATCGAATCATGTTCTTACACTGACTAAGAACAGGATTCGACAAAGATTTATTTAACAAAATCGTATGAAGTGTACTTTTTTTACATAGGAATTTTTGCTAATGTTCGAACACTTTTGTTAGCGACTGTACTTCATTCTTCTTCATATTTGACTTCAGTTTTTTAATGTACGATAGGGCCGCCCCCCCTAAGAACACACTTGTCCACAATACCTCCTAAAGATGCCCATAGGAGGTCCATTGATGTCCTTTTCATCCATAGAACATCCTAAGTGTAACATTTGGAGAAGGTGTGTTGTTAGGGCCACTAGTTAGTTGCTACTACAGCCACTAGCGTAACGAAACCCACCGCTACTTCAGAATGTAGAAAAAGAGGGGGGGGGAAGCTAAAAAACCCCGTAGAAATAGCATGGGACGAAAACCAAAAAAACTCACAATGTCAAGTGTGTTAAAAAAAGGGGGGGGGGGCTCACACCGGAAGTAATAAAAGGAGAAAATTGACTAGAAAAAGACATCAAAGAGCGGGAACGGGAGGGTTGGGGCGTTAAATATATCGTCCAGGGTTAATACGAGTCGCCTAGTATGAAATTACAACCGTAATTAGCACCCGTTTCATTACTGCACTTACATTTATATATAATTTAAATCTGTTATTAAAATTAAATGTTCACTTAAAATTATTCAGATAACTTTCACACGCAAATTCCTTGAAACTTATCAATCGTGATCAAACTTTTCCAGCAACAAACTTATATTAAATTTAAAATACAACATTTGGATATCCTGAAATTATTCGTTTTTAAGTTACTCTAAGACACACAAAGATGAATCGTTAAAAAACTTGACTTCGGTAATCAGGAAGCCTCAAAACGTGTAAATATGCAAAAAACAAGCGATGAATATTTAGCTTATAAACATACATTATTTATCATATGTCTGTGATGAATTCATTTGAATTCCCGAACAGCTTTTTTGGACATGGTAAAATATTATAGTAAAGCACTTCCACTAACAACAGCAAAGAATGTTATCGCTTAAAAATTTGCAGCCCTGTATATCTTTTGAAGATTATGTACAAACCACATGGTGCACCTAAACATAATCCTATAGTAAGAAAAAAAGGCGCAACCTGAAATATACTTCCACCAATTTTCAACTATTGTCGCACTATAATCTAGTTCTTTTGTGTAGCCCTGTAAACGAACAGTGAATAATATTCCTACCATATTTTGCATGAGACATGTTTTTACTCATATAAAAAATATATATTAATTTCATTTCATTTAGCGCAGAATACAGACGTTAAACTCTACTTACCTGCAATTTCCCTCATAGACGTAATACATTTGAATACTCTTGAGTGTCCCTGAACACAAAACATTTGTTTCATCTCAACGAAAAGCTTACTGTAGCATCCCTATAACATACACATTTAGAATACCGAGTTTGGACTATCTGCTATTATTTCTGTACTGATAAGTATAAAGGATTTAAGTCCATATTCTTGATTTTTTAGGAGACGAAAAATAAAGTTTAACTAGCTAAAAACAAATCAGAAGAATCGATTAGGAAAAAGGTTTCGTTGATTTATACCCTTTATACCATTCAGTGGTTGTCAATCTTCATTTAATAACGGTAAAAATTGAATTAAATATTTTATACCATACATGAATGGTAAATTTCTGACTTGAATCTTTTTTTACCAATGGATTTTCTCAAAAATTAAATGACATGGATTTAAATCCTTTATACCAATCGATAGAGAATTTTTTTCTGACTCTGACTATGTACTTAACTCAAAATCGGCATTTTATGACTTAAATCCTTTATTCTTATCAGTACAGATTTGTTCTTGAGATATACTGATAACAGACAGACACAGAGACCAACCGCTAAAAACATGATTTTCGTATTCAGGGGACCTCAAAACGTGTAAATATAACAAAAACTCCCTTTCAAAAATTTGACTCAAAAAGAATACTTTCTCTACCTTGTGGATAAGAGAAAGTAAAAAGTACGGCCGAAAAAAAGAAAAAATGAAAACCTAAAACTTATTTTAGTAATGTAATTTCTGTGTTTTTTAATATTATAGGTAAGAAATTAGCAGAAACATGTTTGATAAAACCCTGTATAGAAAATAGAATTTTTTTTTATTTAAAGAAATTTTCACATTTTTCTAATTTGTGACAAGTTTACTAGAATTAATACATTTTTTAAATCATTACAAAAAAAATTATCATTTATTTTGTAATTTTGCTTAACTTATCAAAATTGGAAAATACTTTATTTTTTATTAATTTATATATATATATATATATATATATATATATGAAACTTGTTAACTAGAATTGTAATTTTTGCAAATTAGAGAATGTATTAATTTTTTTTTCCTTCAAAATTTAAAAATTTTGTCCATTCTTCCAAAATTTGAAATTGTGATGCATATTTTATTTGGTGAGGGAATGGGGGGGGATTTAATTTTACTTTTAAAGGTTATAATACTACTATATCTACCAAAATAATAAAGTGTATTGTATATTTTTTGTTTAAAGAAAAATTTGTCGAATTTGCTTACTTATTTGAAGATAATACTTGTCTACTAAAATTAGAAAATATATTACAGTTTGTTTTATTTATTTTTAATATAATATGTTTTGTGTACAATTATTCTAAAATTTAATATAGTTTTTATTAAAAATAATAATAATAATAATTTTACATTTTTTATACGGATTACAATTTTTTTTTTTTTTTTTTTTAAAGAAAAAAATGAGTTTTGTCAAACGGTTTAATAATTTCATCAGGTCTACCAAGAAAATATAAAATAAAATTCAGACTTTTTTTTGTCTTTTAAGTTTAACAATTTTGCCAACTATGTTAGTAAATTTAACAAGTCATCCAGAATTTTAAAATGTATTGTAGTTTGTATTTGAAATAATAATAATAATTTAGAGAGAAAAGGTTTGTAATTTTCTCAAATCTATCAGGATTATAAGCAATTTATATATATATATATATATATATATATATGTATATACATGTGTGTGTGTGTGGGTGGGTGTTGTTACTTTGCAAACGAGTTTTATAGATTTTCCAAATTTACCATAATTGGAAATTGCATTACAGTTTCTTTTCTTTCTTTTTTTTTTTTTTTCTTTTTAAGTTAAGTTTAACAAGTATTTGTCAAAAAACTTTATAATTTTACCAAGTCCGCCAGAATTAGAAAGAATAATTTGTATGTTATTTAATTTTATTATATGTACGTGTATTTTTCTTCCTCTGCTATGAACAACTAAACCTACGAATTTCTACTTGATATACTACACGTGAAAGCAGGTGCCTCGTCGAGTAAGTACTTTTTTTTAATTGTTTATTTATTGGTTGATTCTGTGAATTCTCGTACTAAATAGTTTTTTCTATAGTCGGTAACAAAAGTGTCCGAACACTAGCAAAAATTCCTATGTAAAAAAAGTACACTTCATACGATTTTGTTAAATAAATCCTGGTCTTAGTCAGTGTAAGAACATGATTCGATAAGGATTTATTTAACAAAACCGTATGAAGTGTACATTTTTACATAGGAATTTTTGCTAGTGTTCGGACACTTTTGTTACCGACAGTACTTCAGTCTTCTTCATATTTGACTTCAGTCTTTAATGTACGATAGCCCCCCCCCCCCCTAAGAACACACTTGTCCACAATACCTCCTAAAGATGTCCATAGGAGGTCCATTGATGTCTTTTTCATCCATAGGACATCGTAAGTATAACTTTTGGAGAAGGTGTGTTGTTAGGGCCGCTAGTTAGTTGCTACTACAGCCACTAGCGTAACGAAGTCGTATATTGTTGCTCAAGGGCAAAAAGAATCTCTCCTGATGAGTTTTTTTTTTTTTTTTTTTTTTCTACCTTTCTGAGCTTCTCCTACTTAAATTTTGTCTAAAATTATGTCTTAATGGTTTATTTTTTTCATTGCTTGTTTGTAACTTTTGTTTCGGGACCAACAAATAAAAATAGTTTCAATTATTAAACAACAGCCTTGTAAGGTAATTTTAATTTGATGGAAATTTATTCTTATTGGTTTATGTGGTTTCAGTGATCTTGAATCTGTTGCTCAACTTTCACAACGTTTTAAAATATTATATATATATATATTAAATTCAATATAAATGACAAAAATTAATTTGTATAAAAAAGGCTCTCAAAGCAGCACAAAATTGTATACAAAAACAATAATATAGTTAAATAATGATAAGTGATGATATGAAAGTGAAATGTAATAAACAACAAGAAAAAAGTATTAAACAATGTTAATAAACAAGAGAATTAGTTAAAGATAAACTCTATTTAAGCCAGAAAATTAAATTATGCTGTACCAATCTCCTCAGCAGGTAGGAACACAGCTATTAATAACTATGTAGTACTAACAGGTTTCAAAAGATATGCAGGCTAGCATACTCCAAATGTATTTCAAACTCAATAATAATGAAAAACTTAAAATTGTAAAATATGAAAGGAGATTAAAAAAGTATTTCTATTTCTTGAAAATTAAATACTGAAATTTGAAAACCATATGTTACAGCTCACCGAAACCAAAAAGCCTGTTTATAATAAAGCTTATTTATATAGATTTTTATATGAAAATGCTAGCCAAACATACCCCTACCCGAACCTGCCAGAAAAAGAAGAAAACTCACCATTTGCAAGAAACAACAACTGCAAAATCCATCCTAGCTTAAAAACCTTTTAAACATTGAAATTCTTTATCCAAATTCATAGATGTCCAAAAAACTTTCCAGGTTTGGCGAACATTGAAAGTCTTTATCCAAATCCATAGATGTTCAAAAAACTTTCCAGGTTTGGCGAAACATCAGCGTAACTCCAAACATCAGCAAACGATCGTCCAAAAAGGCTTTAACACGTTCGCTGCCGGTTTCACGTGACTAAAATTTGAAATGACGTTTTTTTCCTTTAACCCGCCGAATATGTTTGACGTGTTGCACAAGAGCGCTACATCGCCAGATGTTATAGGCTTTGTGTTTACCTTTGCTTGTTTGCGTCATGTGTTACGTCAATACGCTGTATTACGTCAAACGTGTAAAAATTCATCTGCTCGTTACAAGCAAACTCTGGAGTTAATGAGTAATAAGTTAGATTTCCATAGCAAATAGTTTCGTTTGTACTGAGCAGATAAAATATCTCGCTGACGCCATCACTTCGGTTGCATATTGATGATACGTGATGTTTTATTAGAGAGAAAGTATTCTATTTTGAAATACCCTTCCATGGAGGATCAAATTTTTGATCGCTTGTTTCCGGACCACTTCTAGGGCTGAGTCCCAACCGTTGCCAACCGCCCATTGCGCAGCATGTGACCCAACTAACCATCTATTTTGAAATATGAATATTTGTGATGTTTGCGTTAGTACTGTTTGGCTGGTTGAATAGAGTTGGAATTTAAGAGGTACAGTCGGCTGCAAAATTATTCGAGCACTAGCCAATAATTCCTATATTTAAAAAGTACACTTAAGACTGTTTTGCTAAGTAAATCCTTGTCGAATCATGTTCTTAGACTGATTAAGAACTTGACTCGACAAGGATTTATTTAACAAAGCTGTATTAAGTGTACTTTTTTTTGGCAAGGATTATTGCTAGTGCTCGAATAATTTTGCAACTGACTGTACTTTTGAATTTAAGAGGTTGGTTTGTTGATTGTGTTTTACGTCACACTAGTGCTGCGCAATGGACAATTGGCGATGGTCTGGGTCTCACACCTAGAGTTGTCCAGGGACATGCCATCACAATTTTGATCCTCCACGGAAGGGATGACTCTCTCGCTTCGTAGACACCCAGAGGTATAATTAATATGGGAACATGGAAAACATTGAGGGCACGACAGATTTTATGAGCACCAGCCACCATTAGTATACACAATGGTTTTTGGCAGGCTTGAGTACCGAACCCGCAATCTTCCAATTCCGAGCCCGGTGCTCTACCGACTGGGCAACCACGGTTCTGAATTTTAGAGGCATATTTTTGAATTTCATGCCAATACTGGTTGCTACAGTACAAAATTTTGTATACTTTTTAATTTCATGCATTTTGAGATAGGGATATAGTGAACAGATCAGAGTACCATTATAATAGAGAATCATTAAAATTTGCTATAATTATCCAGTTGCGGATTTATTTTTTCATTCTTAATGAATGAGGACTATAAATAAAATATTAATGATAAATAATTTACTTTATACAACTTTTGAAAACTTTTAAATTTAAAATTCCTAAGTGAAAAAGTATACTTCATACTTTTTTGTTATATAAATCCTTGTCGAATCCTGTTCTTAGTCAGTGTAAGGACATGATTCGATAAGGATTTATTTAACAAAACCTTATGAAGTGTGCTTTTTTTACATAGGAATTTTTGCTAGTGTTCGGACACTTTTGTTACCGACTGTACTTATAGCTGTTAAATTATTGGAAATAAAAAAACTATCATCTAAACACTTATCATCAATTACTAAAGCAACACACTTTTCAGGGACATTTGGTGTGATTGTATAATCTAAGTTTTATTTTTGTATTTGTGATTAGTTATAAATTCGTAATTATTATTTTTTTTTTCTTTTAGTTCTATTTTATGAACATTTTCCTTTTGTCCTATGTATTATTATTATTCGGATTTTTTTTTTTCAAGACACGTTTTCTTTTTAAGTTAGATCGCCGAAAAGCTCGCTTTCGCATGCCGCCGGTGTAAGGTTGCTATTCGGAACACGATGCGAAATGGCGCCGTCTTGGCGATTTTCGAAATTTCGCCAAGCGGCAGCCTAAAGTAAACTTTCACCTGTAAAGCAATACGTCACATCCCGCGCTGGCGCGGGATCGGCAGCGAACGTGTTAAATCGTGAGCATCAAACTCGACACCTATATGGATCACCAATCATAATAAAGCTAAAAGCTGCGGTGCTGACACAAAAAATTCAAATTACTAGTATAATGAGAAATGAAACTTAAATGATACAAATTTTTATAATATAATAAAGCTTGAAGATTATATACTTGTTTAACAAAATTGAATTTCAAATTACATAATTTTTTAAATCTTAAAATTTGATTAATAACAATATTTATGTAAATTCTATGGCTCAGATTAGAATACCAATGCGGCATACACTTAGTAACAAAGTTGAAGTTTTTTCTTTTGTCAAATAAATCAGTACATAAATTATTATTTTTTAAAACAAATGAAACATCGAAAAAAAAATCAGCTACAAAATTATTATTGTTGGCTTTATTTAATTTTAAATTGTCTGGACAAATTAAATTAAAAAAATTATCAAAATCAATATTAAAAGTAATCAAATCAGCGATATATCGATAAGCATGTAAACAATTATTATGAGTTACAGGGAACTTATATTCAAAGAGAAATAAGAAAAGATTTGCCGCACTGGATAAATAATTAGTTCCCATATCAATACCATGTTATTGTTTGAATATTTTTTCATGAAAAAAGATGTAATTATTATTTAGATAAAAATGACACAAACTAAGAAAAAAATCTAGGGATATTCAATTCATCTTCAATATAAAAAATGTCAAAAATATAGTACTACATAGTTATTAATAGCTGTGTTCCCACCTGCTGAGGAGATTGACACAGCATAATTTAATTGTCTGGCTTGAATAGAGTTTATCTTTAACTAATTTTCTTGTTTATTAACATTTGTTGTTGTTTATTACATTTCAGTTTCATGTGTCATCACTTATCATTATTTAAATATATTATATATATATATATATATTAGCTCTGTAAATCCTTTATTTTACTCCATGTTCACTGCTATTTTGAACTGACTAACTGCGCTTTTAACTGATATCTGATTGTTAAATTTTTACATGTGTCTCGTTTATTATAACTTTGAGTTGCATCCGTTTCAATAATAATTTTTTAAGTAATTTTGAATTATTATTTGTAGTGGCGAGTTTATTTTGATCTACGATTTTAAATGGTTTGGATTATCATTTTTGGTGAAAGGTTTCATTTTTGATCTTCGTTTTTTCTGGTTTTACTATGGGTGTTTCGGGACTGCGAACAAAGAAATTCTTAGCTTTTGCTTTCTTTGTGAAAGAAAAACATCCATTTTTTAGCATATTTGCATTCTACCAGGCCCTTGAAAACGTTAGAATGCAAAAAATTCTTTTTTCTCATTCCAATTTCCAATAATTCATTTCGATTTTACTTTATTTCTTTTTTGGTTTGATTTGGGTAGTCTTCGATTATGATCGAATAATTGATTTAATACTGAAGTTAAATCATCTTTAAATTTCAAATTTTTGCACTCATAATATTGTATTACTATATATATATAGTCGCCAGCAAAATTACTAAAGAGCTAGCAATAACTCATATTTAAAAGGTAATGCATTTAATACTGTTTTGTTAAATAAATATTTGTCGAGTCATGATCTTGGATTTTATGCTGTTTATAAAAAAGTAAATTGATGATAAAAAATTAGTGGTCAAACTAATAATAATAATAATAATAATAATAATAATAATAATAATAATGAAGACTGTGGATGTGCGTTTCAATAATTTTACTGTCCACTGTATACATATTTAAGAAAAAAAATTGCAATTTTGCTAACTATTTTTTTTATTTTCTTTCATGCACTAGTAATTGAAAATGCATTGTACACTGTCCAGTCATATTAATGTGACCGCCTGTCAAAAGTCAGTATACCCAAATTTCACCGCTCGGACCGCTGCCAGACGTGCAAGAAGAGAATCAGTGAGGTTCTGGAATTTATTCACAGGGATTTCGAATCATATCCACTCCAATGTGAAATAAACGTCTTCAATAAAAAAGTCTTCTCTCTTTGTAAACTTATCTTCATTTCGAAAATTTTGGAGCTTGAAAACACCTGTTGCCAATGGCAAACAGTTTAAAAACTTAACCATTTCGGAAATTCTTTAACCCTTGCATCGGAAATCAATGATTATGGCCTTATGAACGTGAGACAAATCGCACAGTTTCTACATTACGACAACGATTACAATGTTTTTTGCTTTTGATCTACATCCTTCATATACAGTCGGCAGCATAATTTTTCGAGCACTAGCCAACCATTCCTATATTAAAAAAGTACACTTAAGACTGTTTTGTTAAATAAATCCTTGTCGAATCATGTTCTTAGACTGACTAAGAACATGACTCGATAAGGATTTATTTGACAAAGCAGTATTAAGTGTACTTTTTTTAGACAGGGATTATTGCTAGTGCTCGAATAATTTTGCAGCCGACTGTAGCTACACTGCTAGTGCTGTCCCCTTACTTCTGTAATTGGTTACTTCAGGGTGGCGTCGAAAGTTGATGGTGGCCACATTACTATGCCTGAAATGTGCAGTTTTTGATTTTAAAAAGATTTTAATATATTACCGACGAAGTATGTAATTTTTTTAAGTCTAGTAATATGTTTTAACATTACAGGGAGGCTCCTTTATCCCCTTAGCGAGATCCCTGAGTACAGTTCGTAATAAGTATGTGTTGTTTATCTTATACTATTAAGTGAGCAATATTTGTATATACCACTGTTCTCGAAAACGGTAGCTCGGACAGTCACGAGATTTAACACAAAGGTGCCCCCTGAATGGTCATTGCGCACATCGAAGTCAGATTTTCGAATTTTTGATTAGTTTTTTCTTAATTAATTAAAATGTGAAAATAATAACATTCTAATTTCTGATAAATAATCCATTTAAATTTTAACATTTTATCCATAATTTAATTGTTGCCAATTTTTTTTTTCGACAAAATAATAATAATAATTAAAAAAAACGTACATTTATTTAAAATGAGGAAAATAAATCAGAAAGATTAGAAAATAAATTAGAAATATCAGTCGCATCGTTACAAATAAGATACCAAATGAAAGGGGAAATTTTTGTAAATCCGATGCATTAAACAGCTTATCAATCGGATGATTAGTTTTTTCTTAATTAATTAAAATGTGAAAATAATAACCTTCTAATTTCTGATAAATATGCCATTTAAATTTTAAAAATTTATCTATAATTTAATTGTTGCCAATTTTTTTTTCGACAAAATATTAATAATAATAATAATAATAATAATAATAATAAAAGTACATTTATTTAAAATGATGAAAATAAATCAGAAAGATTAGAAAATAAATTAGAAATATCAGTCGCATCGTTACAAATAAGATAGCAAATGAAAGGGAAAATTTTTGTAAATCCGATGCATTAAACAGCTTATCAATCGGACAATTAGATTTTTAAAAATTAACTAAAATATGAATTTTAGGTGGCAACAGCAGAAGATTGTATGGAAACCGTTAGGAGAAAAAAATTGAAAAATCTGCTTCACATTAAGTCACATGATTTTTAAGTGGGATTAAAAATTACAGTTTTCAAATTCTTTTAAATTTTCTCTCACGAATGCAAAAATATAATACACAGCCTGTACCCCACAAGACCAACTTGCATTTCAAATTTCATCAATTATTTTGGTTAATAAACAAAAGTTATTATTATTTTTTTTTTCAAATTAAGTTTTATCCTATCTTCGAAATGATTTATGTGATCATAGATATAATAATATATATAGATCTATCATCCCCATATTATCGTGCAAAGATTTTTGATGCCGAAAAAAAGCTTTGGAATCAGCCATTAAGTGGTATTGAGTATTGAACGAAAAAAGGAAAAAAAGAAGAATGAATTTGAAATTATATCTGGAGCTTTTCATTCACCTTTAGTAAATAAATTATTCATGAATTTTATTTGCTAAAACATTCGTGTGTATTCCCGTGTGTATTCACTCGGGGAAAGACTGCCATATTTTGGTAAAATCGCCGTCTTTTCCTGAGTGAAAAGGAATAACTTTTTTCACCCCAATGATCAATCTATATATTATTACTATATCTATGTATGTGATACGATACATTAATAATTTGGGTTTTAAAAGTTTTTTTAAATAGATTATTTAAACTCTATGAACCATATTTTTATTTTATCAGTTTCATTAACAGATCCAGCTGGGCGATTTTCTAAATTTTGGTGTTGAAGTACACCGACCGTTTTTCGACAAGAAGTTTAATATAGCAACAGCCATTTTAATCTAAGTAGCGCATCAAATATATAAAAACATAAATGATTTATTTTCACACAAAATTTACAGAACAAATGCAGTTTTAAAGATAGGAAATTTATTTCAACAAGCACTATTTTAAACCTAAAAACCATTAAAAATATAAGCAGAATATAAAGGATTCTTATGTATAAACAAAAAAGAGTCTGATAAAATTATTAGCAAAATAGTCTGCCCCTTTTCATAAAAAAAAAAAAAAAAAAAAAAAATCCATCGCTAATATGGCGTTAAAAATTCAAAAGCCGCCAATGGAGCGACATAATATAGTTGTGTAACACGATAATGTTTACCTATTTATTTATTTTTTTTATATAATAATCACTATGCTAATTTATCATACAAACAAATGAGCCTCTGTGTGTTACTGCACTTGCACGCTGTCGAACAGAAGTATTTGAAAAATTCAAATTAATATTTAAATAAATAAATAAAAATATGTTTAATGGGAAATATATATAACCATAAAAAGATTAGTTGTCTAAAATACGGCAGAAATAGCGCTAATAGCATATTGTTACAAGGGATTAAGTCTTATTGTTACAATGGATTACATCTAAAATGGTGACAAAAATTCAAAAGCCGCCAAAGAGAACTATTTTAAGGCTGTACTATCAGGTTTACAACCCATGAATTATATATAAACACAAAAAATTAATTGTCTCATGCGACAGACGTAGCCGGTCACAGCATATTGTAATATTTGGCGTGAAATTGCTGTCATTTAATGGTTGATTGGATAAACAAAATAAACATATGAAATAACGTAACAGCAAATATTATGTTGTCTAAACCCAGTTACATTTGAGTCCAGTCCGAGTTACATGTGAACAACACGTATAGTGTTGTTCACATGTAACTGGGATTCAAATATAAAAGGGAAACTCCTTTTTTTCGATACTATCTATTTCGAAACTGTTATATAATAAGCACCTAAATGGAAGCTCATTGGTAAACTATTGTCGCAGGTAATAGGGACAAGCGCCCGAGTTGCAGTGGATGACCAAATCGCTGCCGAGTGCAGCAGGGACCTGGAGCGAGCTTTTGAACAATTTCAGTAATTTATTTTATTTTATTTTTATAAAGCTGTATAGAAAACAGTTTCCTTTAAATTTAGTGGCCAGCGAAGCGGGCAAAGCCTGCTAGTAGTTCATTAAAAGTTATATCAGATATAATTTTGATATTTTTTTCGTTTAACACATTGCGAACATAAACATATATATATATATATTTGTTACAAATTTCCAGCACATGTATTTTTAATTTATTACAATAGTACAATGACAATATATGCAACTTGAAATGTACATCTAGTAAATTTCAAGTATAATTTTACTATATCCGAATTCTTTTGAGTAGCCTTATAATAAATGGTAACTGATTTTCGTACTGCATCCTTTACGTAATATTCTTTCACGCATAGAAAAATTGTATGTTTATTTTATTTACTGCAGTCAAGGTGTTAAATTGTATCTAATAGACCATATACAATTATAAACAAAGACCATAAATGTAAAAAAAAAAACTAAATGACAAAAGCTATAAATGTAAAGAGAGACCTAAATGTAAACAAAGACTATAAATGTAAACAACGACCCTAAACATAATATATATATATATATATATATAAATAGACTGTAAACGTAAACAAAGACTCTAAATAAAAACAAACACTAAAAACTTTAACAAAGGCTGTATATGTAAACAAAAAACTACATGCAAATAAAGACCTGAAGGTAAACAAAGACTACAAATATAAACAAAGACCATAATTATAAAGAAGAAAACAAATATAAAGAAATACCCCAAATGTAAAAAAAGACTATAAATGTAAATAAAGACCCTACATGTAAACAAAGAACATAATGTAAACAAAGACTAGAAGCGTAAACAAAGACCCTAAGTGTTAATAAAAACTCTAAATGAAAACAAAGACCCAAAATGTAAAGAAAGACTATAAATAGAGTTGTAATAAACCCGGGATTTTTGCTTCTGGGGAATAAACATGGAAATTTTCGGGTTTAAACCGGGAATTTGGGGAGCTTTGGAAACTTTGATGGGAAGAAACTAATATTCAATGTTCAGATTTAATTTCACTTCTTTTAAGTGTACCAAACAACTTGTTTCAATATCATTTTTATTCTATTTGCTTAAATAACAGTGATATCAGCAATTATGTGATTATTTTACAGAAAATTGCAAAAAAAATAATAAACGTTTACATTATTGACAATAATAAATGATGAAGTTTTGTCTGCCTATTTAAATAACTTTAATTTTTTTTTCTTTTTTTTAATGAATACCTTAATAAAATATGTTATAAAAAATAATACAATGAAATTAAATTATAGTAAGAATACTTTAAAATTATTAAATTTTATTATAATTCATTGAACAAAATTTCACATTAGTTGATGAAATTTTGTTATAATAACTCAAAGAGCACGGGGAACAAAATCGAACATGAGTTCTTCGGTTATTAAGAATTCAAGCAATAATTTTTTAATGCATTAAATCAATACATAAAGTATTCAATAGCTAATAATTAATAATTTGGCTGTTACTTCTTTCTTCATTTATTTTTTGCATATTAATATGGTTAAAATTTTAATTAAAATAATATTTTCCAGTGTAAAATTATTGATTGTTTTAGTAAATGCAGAATATTTTGAAGCATTTTTGTTTTATTTTTGAAATAAAATGTTAGAATTATACATCTGAAATACGCGATTGCGATAAAAAATATAAATAAATAAATAAATAAGTGTTATATTGCACTCAGTGTGTATACAGTCAGAACTAAAATATAAATATACGGCAATAACAGAGAATAAGTCTATTAATTAATAAAATTTGAAACTTGTGCTTTTTAAATTTGTAGACGTTAAAAGCACTATATAAAAATTGAAAGATCATAAAAAACATCTGCATGTGGGGTAACATTTTGAAATGCCTTAGAACATCTCTAATCTAAGAAAAAAAAAAAAAAAAAAAAAAAAAAAAAGATAAATTCGCAACTTGTGAAAATTTTCAAAATTCCCTTGTTTTGCAAACTTTCAAAATTCCGTTCCCAAAAAACCGGGTTTATTCCCTGGTTTAAACCCGGGTTTTTTCCCCGCTCAAATCTCTAACTATAAATATAAACAAAGACCTTAATATAAACAGACTATACATGTAAACAGACATTAAACGTGAACAGACTATAAACTTAAACGAAGACCCTAAATGTAAACAAAGTCCTGAATGTAAACAAAGACAATAAATTTAAATAAAGATTTAAAATGTAAACAAAGACCTAAATGTCAACAAACACAATAAATGTAAACAAAGACCCGTAATGTAATCAAAAACTACAAATATAAACAAAGATCTAAAATAAAAGGAGCATTAAAAAACAAAGATTCTAAATATACGCACAGACTACGAATATAAACAAACACCCTTAACCTAAACAAAGACTCTAAGTGTAAATAAAGACTATAAATGAAAACAAAGGAAAAAATGTAAACAAACACTGCAAATGTATACAAAGAATACAAATGTAAAAAATACTATAAATGTAAAAAGAGACCCAGAATGTATACGAAGATTACAAATGTATAAATATATATATATATACCCTTAAATATAAATAAAGGCTTAAATGATAACAAAGTCTATAAACTTCAAAATAAACCCTAAATGTAAACAGACGATAAATGTGAACAAAGACTACAAATATAAACAAAGACTACAAATGTGAATGTAGACCTAAAGGTAAACAAAGACCCTAAATGTAAAGAAAGACTATAAATGTAAACAAACATTCTAAATCTAAAAGAAAATACAAATAAGGCAAAAACCTTAATGTTAAAAACAACCCTAAATGTAAACAGATTATAATGTCAAACAAAGACCTGAAAATAAACAAAGAAGCTAAATTTAAACAAAGATTCTAAATACAATAAAAGACGTAAATGTGAATAAAAATTCAAAATACATACAAAGATTTAAAATGAAAACAAAGACTGTAAATGTAAGCAAGAACGTATATGTAAACAAAGACCCTATATGTAAAAATGACCTAAATGCAAACAAAGTCCTAAATAAAAACAAAGACCCGAAATGTAAACAAAGACTATAAATCTAAACAAAGTCCTAAGTGCAAACAAAAACTATAAATGTAAAAAAAGCCCCGAAATGTAAACAAAGACATCAAATATGAAAAAGACCGATGTAAACATATACTTGAATGCAAACAAAGATCTTAATTGTAAACAAAGATTATAAGTTTAATCAGTCTATAAATGTAAACAAAGCCCTAAATGTAAACAACGTCCGAAATGTAAGCAAAGACTGTAAATTAAAAATAGATTAAAAATGTAAACAAAGACTAAAAATATAAAGAAAGACCAAAATGTAAACAAATACCTGAATGCAAATAAAGATCCTAAATGTAAACAAAGGTTATAAATGTAAACAGACAGTAAATGTAAACAAAGAACCTAAATGTAAACAAAGTCTATAAACTTAAATAAAGATTCAAAGTGTAAACAAAGACTATAAATACAAAGAAAGATTTAAAACCAAACAAAAACCCTATATAAAAACAAAGAACCTAAATGTAAACAAAACCATAAATGTAAACAAAGACTAAAATATAAACAAAGACTCTAAGCGCAAACAAAGACTATAAATGTAAACAAAAGAAACAAATTTAAAGAAAGTCTCTAAACGTAAATAAGTCCTAAATGTAAGCAAACACTTTACGTAAACAAAAAGTATAAATGTAAACAAAGAACCTAAATGTAAACACAGACTTTAAATGTAAACACAGTACCTAAATGTAAACAAAGGCAACAAATATAAACAGAAACCCTAAAAATAAACAAAGGAGCTAAATGTAAACAAAGACTATTAATGTAAACAAAGACCCTTCCTGTAAACAAAGACTAGAAATGTAAATAAAGAACCTAAATATGTAAACAAAGACCCTATATGTAAAAAAGACCTAAATAAAAACAAAGTCCTAAATATAAACAAAGACACGAAATATAAACAAAGACTATAAACTAAACAAAGATTCAAAATTTAAACAATGTTCTAAGTGTAAACAAAAATTATAAATCTAAACAAAGCCCCGAAATGTAAACAAAGACTACAAATATGAAGAAACACCAAAATTCAAACAAATACCTGAATGCAAAAAAAGATCTTAAATGTACACAAAGATTATATAATCAGACGTAAATGTATATAAAAATCCAAAATATAAACAGACAATAAATATTGCAAAGACTATAAATGTAAATATAGACCCTAAATATAAACAGACTGTAAATGCAAACAGTCACTATACGTAAACAACGATACTAAATGGAAACAAAGACAGTAATTTAAATAAGACGTAAAAGTAAACAGGTGATAAAAGTAAACAAAAACCTAAATGTAAACAAAGACTATAAATGTAAACAAAGATTAAAAATGTAAACAAAGCCCTAAATGTAAACAAACACTATAAATGAAAAAAAACCTCCGAAATGTAAACAAAGACTACAAATATAAAAAAAGATCTAAAACTAAACAAAAACCCTATTTAAGAACAAAGCCATTAAATGTAAACAAACACAAAAATATAAACAAAAACTCTAAGCGTAAGCAAAGACTATAAATTTAAACAAAGAATAAAAAATTTAAAGAGTCTACATGTAAATAAGACCTAGATGTAAACAAAGACTTTACATAAACAAAAAGTATAAACGTAAACAAAGACCCTAAATGTAAACACAGGCTATAAATGTAAACACAGAAACTAAATGTAAACAAAGGCAACAAATATAAACAAAAACCCTAAATTAAACAAAGGAGCCAAATGTAAACAAAGACTAGAAATGTAAATAAAGAACCTAAGTGTGAAAAATACTATAAATGCAATAAAAGAAGTTAAATGTAAATAATGGCCTAAATGCAAAAGACTTCAATTAAAAACAGACAACAAACGTAAAGGAAGGCCTAAATGTAAACAAATAGTATGAATGTAAACAAACACCCTAAATGTAAACAAAGACTCCAAATATAAACAGACCTAAATCTAAACTGCAACCTGAATGTAAACAAAAGCCCTAAACGTAAACAGACTATAAACATAAACAAATTTGACAATAAATGTAAACAAAGATCGAAATGTAAAGAAAGACTATTAATAAAAACAAAAATCGTAAATGTAAACAAAGACTATAAACGTAAACACACACCCTAAAGATAAACAAAGATTACAAATATAAACAAAGACTTTTAATGAAACGTAGAACTAACTTTAAACAAAGACTATAAATATACACAAATAACCAGAATATAAACAAAGACTATAAACGTAAACAAAGACCCTAAAGGTAAACAAAGACTACAAATATAAAAAACATCAATGTAAACAAAGAATAGAAATATAAAAAAGAACCTAAATGTAAATACAGACCTAAATTCAAACAAAGGTTCTAAATGCAAACAAAATCCAAACATAAACAAAGACTACAAATGTAACCGAATATCCTAAATATAAATAAACACTATAAATATAAACAAATACCCAAAATTTAAACAGACAGTAAATATATACAAAAGCATTAAAAGAAAAGAAAAACCTTAAATGTAAATTAATACAACAAATATAAACAAAACACCTGAAAGTAAATAAAGAAGCTAAATGTAAATAAAGACTATAAATGTAAACATAGACCCAATATGTAAACAAAGAACATAATGTAAAAAATAGAAATACAAAGACCATAATTGTAAATAAAGGCTATAGATGCAAAAAAAAAAAATAATAATAATAATAATAAAACAAAATTAAGACTTAAATGCAAAGAAAGACAATAAATGTAAACAAAGACTACAAATATAAACAAAGACAACAAACGTAAATGAAAACCTAAATGTAAAAAAAAGATTATGAATGTTAACAAACAACTTAAATGTAAACAAAGACTCCAAATATGAACAGACCTAAATGTAAAGAAAAACCTAAACGTAGACAAAGGCATTAATATAAACAGCCTATAAATGTAAAAAAGTTCTCTACATGTAATCATACACCTTACTTTAAACAAAGTATCTAGATGTAAACAAAAGCCAAAATGTAAAAAAAGAATATAAATGTAAAAAAAGATCGTAAATATAAAAAGAATATAAATGTAAACATAGATTTTGAATATATAAAGATATTACAAAACTTTTCAATTACCATTATAAAATTCCTACTTTTTGACACAATTTTATGATGTTTTTATGCATAATGTTTGTTGAGAATTAAAGATTGATTCTTAAAAAAAAAAAAAAAAAAAAAAGACGGTTTATCGTCTTTAAATAATAGTCATAATAAAGTTGTTTTATCAAATCGTATTTTTAAGAAATCCAGTAAAATAAATAAATAAATAAATAAATAAAATAATAATAATAATAATAATAATAATAATAATAATTGAAAAAGGGGACTAATGTGCAAGTTGTACCTGACGGGACTAAAGTGAAAGTTGTACCTCACGGGACTAAGGTGCAAGTTGCACCGAACGAACAAACTATTTCTTTCAACGAAAATGCCTACTAACCCTGGACGATAGGTCTAATATATCGTATCATATTATATATCGTATTTATCGTAATATAACTCAATACTTATACCTCCTTCTTCGACTCGTTTTAATACGCATTTTTTATATGCATGAGCAGCCCCCGAAAAACAAAAACATTAAATTCATTTTTTTACTTATTTTTATTTCATATTATTTCACGCGCACTTTTTATTTCCTAATTCAAAATTATAAAAAAAACTTTTTCGGTATCGCTTGTAACGATACTGATTATTATTAATTTTCTTTTCTTTTTCTTTCAATAATAATAATAACAAAAAAAAAAAAAAAAAGATGAAATTCTGGCAAAAGAAGAATTTAGTTTAGGACGGAGGACTATTAGTTTTTTACTTTCTTTTTTCTTTTTTTAAATTATAACATCGCTTTCAAATTATTCAATTATATTTTCGATAAATTTTTAGATTTCGACAAATGTCCAACTATCGAAAAAAAAAAAAAAAAAAAAAAAAAAAAAAAAACTACATTTTTATGTAGATAGTTAATCTATATATCTATGGAAATCTACTATTTATTTATTTAAAAATTTTACAATTTATTTGCATAAAAGTTTTAGTATACCAATCTGAAGAAAAATATCACAATTGCACATTTTCTTTCCATTTTTTCATTTAAATTCAAAATATCGCAGATAGAGAGGTATCAAATTCTTAATTAAGAGCTTTTATATCTCAAACGCTAATCTAAAAAATATATTTTTAACTATCAACAGAATTCCTTTTTAAACACTAAAATTAAAAACTATCATATGTAAATTTTAAAAAATGCACCGAAAAATCATACAAATAAAAGTAATGCAAAAGTCACCAAATTTCATCAAGGAATTGTATGGTTAACATACCGAATAAAAGAGAAAGTTTTTTTCTCTATAGTTTTGTCTCAAAGGGCCACTCTGCCGGTGCCCTAGCGACGATAAATTACAGCGTGCTAATGTTGATTAAAGGCGATCATCGCCAAATCTATTAACCTTCTGATCTAATAGAATAACTATTGTATAAATGAATACGCCAAGATGGGCCGCTTATGATGCTGCCCTATACGCTTAGATAACGTAACCGCAGATGGTCCAAGGCTGTATTTTTTTTTTCAACATTTGGTGGGTGAATCATTAACACTTTTGCGACCGGCATACTTTTGACTTTTCTAAAACTGATTGCCGGGGAATATCGAAGTAAACTAAAGCTATTTGCCGCAAACTTTTGATGTTTAAACGTGGATAAAAGTTGAATGTAATGTTTTGAAATGTTACTCTTGTAATTACCTAAAGCTTGGAATGAAGATTAGTTGTATAATATTAGAACGAACCTATAATACTATCAAAGAATTGATACTCTAATAATATTATACAAAAAAAAAAAAATGTTAGGTGGGGCCGTGCCCCGCTGGCCCTTAATGACGAGCCGCCACTGGCTGGCGGATTAAAACTCATAGATGTTAATTAACGCTTATTTTAAAACTTCTTTTAAGAGGGTGACGAGCACTGGTGTCTTTACCTTAATCATTTAAAAAAATATTCTATTTATACAAAACTAATGGTATGACCAAATTCTTAATAAATTGTTTTTGAACACACTCTTTACAGACCCTCATTTTTCCCGTAATCACCTGCTTTGGCAACAACTCGATCCCTTGAAAAATGCCAGTAAACACGCAGCGCCAGCGCGATTCCCTGTACAACACAAGGCCTTAGTTCGCGCCCTTCACAATTGCTCCAGCTCCAAGCTCCGACGGCTCCTACTTGCTTCGTACAACATGAGAATTTTCTAGTAACTTTTGTACTAATTTAGATAGAGCTTAGATAATTCGGTATATCGATAATAAGGGATTTTTCTAGCGAAGATCACCAAGGATTGATAAAGTTACCAAATTTAGCACCAAGGACATTACCTGCCCTGGTGAAGCTTTTGAACGGTTTTTTACAGAAAAATAAGCTTTTTTAATGTAAAAACAAGCTAGAAAAATGCAGAAAATTAACATTTTATAACCTGACTAAAGCTCTATGAATGAAATTACATAAAAAAAGTCAATATTTACAAATCGTAACAATTTTTTATTCCATTTTCACATTTAGAAAATTCACAACTGATAAAATGTTTATAATTTTTCAAAAAAAAAAAAAAAAAAAAAAAAATATATATATATATATATATAGAGAGAGAGAGAGAGAGATAGATAGATAGATCGTGTAAGCTGTAAAATGCGAAAAATAAATTAAAAGCCTTTTTTGCACTTCATAGCATTTAAATGAATTATTAAAAAATCAACTTTTGTAAAAATGAGAACATTTGGACGGTTATGTATTTTGTAATTGTGAATTTTTTAAACATAAAAAAATACATTTGTCAATGAGTAGCTCCCAAGACTAATTTCTCCACAGAATAACATTGGGTTAGGTTACCTGTTAAATAAGTATTTCCTTAAGTACTTTCCAAGCCCACAGCGGCCGAGTGGTTCTGCGCTCGAAGCTGGTAAACGTGAGGTGCCGGGTTAGAACCCAGGTCGCACTCATCGTCCTAAGTCGTTCAGAGTTTTCTCTAAAACTTCTATAGGTTACAACCATTTAGAAAGACCCCAACGGAGGGCATTCCATTCATAGGCCTAAGACCCCAGAGTAGTCAATCGGCCTTAATCCCCACAACCTTAAGTACTTTCCAAATCTAATAAAATTTTGATAAATGTTGGTATGAGTATTTGAATTAATTCTCCGTAAAATTAAATACCAGTATATTAAAATTATGGTAATACTAAATTTTTCTGTGTCTAAGGAAAATGCATTTATGCATAGCTGAATATTTAAATTTTTTTTTTTTTTTTTTTTATTTACGAAGTTAATGTAGCATAATTTTAAAATTAACTATTTTTTTTTTTTCAATGTAAAAATAAACTGGTTACAATAACAAACAATATTACTAAAAAGTAAAAAAAAAAAAAAAAAAAATGTGCATGTGTAATTTAGATTTATTTCATTAATTATTTTCTATCAATTTTAAAACTACTTATTAAATATGTCATGTGCAAAAATAATATAAAGAAAAACACAAATGCTAATAAACCTAATTTTAAATTATACGCTCAAGCTCATCCTCATGAAGTTTCATCATCCTCAATTTCTGTTATTTAAAAAATATATCTTAAAAAATGTTAAACAGATCTGGGAAAAAAAATTATAAAAAATAAAAATATGTTTTTTATAAGATTATTGAATAAAAATCTCTGCAAACGTTTTCCTATAAAAATTTTCATATTAAATAAAAAATAAATAAATAAATAAATATCTCTTTAAATCATTTCTTAACCCCATCCCCTTTTTATAATTAATGAAGGTTAACTTTATAAAAATGAACTTTGAATAAAAACTTTCAAATAAAAATAAAAATAAAAGTTTTAGCTTATAGAAATGTTTATTTAAATTAATCGCTGCGGATAGCACAAATGATATGATGAATTCAGGATGCAGATTGCAAATGCATGCTATCTCACAGCCGTGAAGTCTGCGCGCAATGCGCTTTAGAAGGAGCAAGTTGGAACCGTCGGAGCTTGGAGCTGGAGCATTTGTGAGAGGCGCGAACTAATTGTACAGTCGGGGGAAAAAAAATCGCAGCACTCGCTGTAATTTCGTTACTAATTCACTCAGAAAAATTTAATAGGCACCATTCAACAGGAAATTAAATGCACTTTCCAAAAAATGGTGCCAAAGTTTGAATTAGGGGTTATCTACATATTGAAATGAGCGCCAACTTTGATTTTTTTTCAATAGCAACACCCAATTTTGACTTCATATTCGAATTTCTGAGAGTTTGGCAGTGCGGAAAAGTATACTGTTTGTATACTTTATCTTTAGTATTCATAAAGTTATCATCAAAAATGTGTTAGGGGGTTATCTGTAAATGTAGAAAAATAAAATTTAGATCTTACAAGAATTAGAGAAAATTTTACACTTTCACACCGGAAATGTTTCAAGAAAAAGAAAGAGTTTTAAAAATTAATACAAACATTAGTTCCTTACTAGTACCTTAGTTATTGCTTATAAATCTTTGAATAAACGCCATGAAATGCAACAATGTCACAGCAATTGTTTCGGGACGACGGGAAAGAGCACATGAGCCTTCGTCAGGTGAGCAAAGTAGGCAGAGTACTGCAGTCAAAGCGGCAACTTGTTGCGAGATTATTGTATTTTATAGTGTTTATTCAAAGTTTTCTAAATAATAATTTGAAACGCCAGTTTTGTGGTGCTTTCTTATTAATTAGTACCTTAGTTTTCCTGAATTCCGTTTTTAGATATTGATATACTTCAGTACTTTTTTAGATAATTTTAGGTATATTTAAATACACTACTTATGATTGGTCAGACAATACTCTTAAAAAAAAAAAAAAAAAAAAAAAAAATCAACATTTTTCAATTAAAAAGTGTCTATCATGGTTATACTGGTCACCAATAAAGCTTAAAATTTCTTTCGTAGGCTTAACATAATATACGAACTGAAATAATATAGATGTGCTTATATATACAACAATGAATAAACTAAATCCTTCCGGATAAATTATTGTAAGGTTTCATGAAGTAAATATTAAACAATTTTAATCGCGGGTCTTTCAAAACTACGGAATAATAATGATGTTGGAGGGTAAGCTTAAGTATGTAACCCAGTGTTCATATTTTTCCAACAAAATATACTATGGATAGAAATATGTTGGTTAGAAAGAATAAAATTATAATGTATATCCATTTGTAATATAACTGTGAATACAGAAAATTTGTTCTGAAATATTTTATTTTGAGAGAATAATACCCGTAGGCGGACTTTACTGTCAAAAAGTAAAAATCCCGAGGTCGCAAAAGTGTTAAAATATATTTATAAAAGTTGAAGTATATTTTAAAAATATATAAAATTAAAATATATTGATGATATTCTAAAGACTAAAGTATCCTTAAAATAATAATCCTCCCCTCTCCAAAAAAAAAAAAAAAAAAAAAAAAAAGAAAAAAAAAAAAAAAGTAATAATAATAATAATAATAAAATACATAAATAAATAAAAATAAAGCAATATATGAAGTAAATAATTAAGCCTTTAACTATGACAGTAGTTAACACTTTCACGATCGCTGACGTTAATTCACGTCCTTTGAAAATCTATAACTTCGCCAGTGGGCGTTTCTTTCGCAATTTGTATGGATTTATATCTTAAGTATATAACCAACATTCGTATTTTTCCAATGGTATATACCATGGATACAAATATTTTGATCAAAAAGAACATAATTATAATGTATATTCATTTTTAATATAAATGTGAATAAAGAAAATTTTGTTCTGAAATATTGTAATTTCGTAGATTAACGCCTACACCTACAGGCGCGGACCTTGCTGTCAAAAAGAAAAAAACATGTGGTCGCGAAAGTTTTAAGAAACAATTTTACAATCTGTCTTGCATTCCAATTCCAATTCCATTCTTTTTTTTTTTTGTCAATTTTTACAATCAATCTATTTTTCTATTTTAAATAGGAAACCCCGCCTATTTATTTAATCTTTTTCTTCTAGTGTTCGTTTAAAGGATTCAAAATTTATCACCAGTAATCGATGATGTAAATATTACTTGTGTATATTTTTGCCAATGTCAGGTCCCGACTTAGACTTCCTTGAGCCCCGGGGCAAGCTTAGGTGGGCCCCCTTGCAGTTGCATAAGAGGTCTTTAGGTTACAAAATTTCTGTTTATGTCTATTGGGGGCCCTTCCTAAAGGAGGGCCTGGGCCCGCCGCCCCGCATTGCTAACATGGCGTTAGTCAGGGCCTGGTCAACGTAAAATAAGGGGTTTTAAACGAATACTCAAAGTCACATTTACTTTTCTTTTCTGTATCGTAAACGATTAAAAGGCGGGGCTTGATTTCTTTAGAAAACAGGAATTCTTGATGCTAACACTAATGTCTAAAAACAATCATTTTGTTTCGTTTCTTAGCGTTTGACGTTGCTTTCATATAATTTTACCCGTTGTCATGCATCGAACGCTGGAACTCATGAAGACTAGCTTTCCTTTCGAGAATTTTATTTATTTCTCGAATTACACACACGATACAATACAGTCACATTTAACACAAATAAACACGTAAACAATTTAACATAATTTAAATTTGAACCGTAACTTTCCAGTCCACCAAATAAATAAAAATAAACAGCACTCAAGCCAGGCATCGCTATTCTCGGCGTTGCATCATTTCTTTACAAAACAAAACTACAAGCTAAAGTCTCTTCTCAGTTCCATCTCGTGAGTCTTAAAGTCATTAGTCTGAAGTCATTACAGACCTCCTCCCTTCAGGGGAGAACCTTTTCACTATTGTAGAGGGAAAAGTTTGGTTAAATGATACTTCATTAGGATAAGTCTATATTCAAAATCAATAGTCACAATGTTCAACATATTGGTCCATTTTCTTAATATCGTAATTAATTTAAAACAAGTAATAAATAAAAAAATACGAGCAAGCACCAATTCTATGCAGAAACAGTACCTGGTTATATTTAAATGCACCAGACTTATCCCTATTTTAGATTAAATACTCTATTTAACTTATTTTAAAATATACAAAAAAATAAATACCAAATAGAAATTTAAATATTATTACACACAATATACCTGTGACACTAAATAGATATGCAAAGTAAAATATAGATAGTGAAAACAAATATATACCATATATATATATATATATAGCAATTTAAACAAATACGATATATATAGCAATAATTAAACAAATACAGAAACCCTTTTAAACTAAGTCATAAGACTTAATCTATCAGCATTCAGAGATTGTAATTCTATACACTCAACAACCTCCTAATTAAATAATCTGCATAGAGTTCCCAAAGTAAAAGTCTGGGATTTGGTCTTTTTTTTTTTTTTTTTTTTTTTTTTTTTTCTCAGGAACATGAATAGCTTTATGTAATTTTGAGATAAATTCTCCTTTAGTTCTTCAAAGGCCATTTGGCAAGAGCTATTTGAGTCAATGGATTTTAGAGTCCAATCCTTTAGTAAGTCTGACAATAAAGTTGCATTTTCAGAAAATTCAGGGATGCATTTTCGATAATAATCAGCTAATTTCAAAAAGGCTGTCACATGAGTCTTGGTAGTATGAGACGAAGAATCTTTTTTGTCTCGAACCTTCATTATCATTTCACTTGGAGTTCTCAATCTCTGGCCCACTAAGTGTCCAGAAATTTTCACATGAGCTCGACTAGTTTGACATTTAGAAGGTTTAATGGGCAACTTAGTAGTACTTATCTTGAAGGAAATGTCTTCTGGGTGTTTTACATGATTTTTCCTTGTTTAGGGAAATTGGCGACTTTCTCACTATATGGCACTGGACACTTTTCACTGTCCTTCAATGAATTTGCCATTAGTTGACTAGAATCTTTTGGTACGTTATTCATGGGCTTGAATGTACTCAAGGTAGTCGCGGAAAGCTTTTCTTTCAAATAATTTTGTTCCTTCAATTGTTTCTCATAAGTTAAGCATTTTCCAGATAATTGCATAAGATCTAATTTATTATTCTGCAATTCATCTGTCAACTGATCCAATTTATCATTAGAATTTTTTTCTTTTTCTTCAAGAATATTAAACAGGTAATCTAATTTGGAATTAATTATAGTAATTTCATTTCTTTCTTCAACAAGTTTTTCATTTTTAAGACAAATTTCTTTTTCTTTACTTTTCATTTTTAAGAGTTCTTCTTTCATTATGTTAATTTCATTAGACAGCTTAAGATTTTCAATTTTCGTATTTTCCAGTTCTTGTTTGTAATTATTCTTTTTAACATTCAGAATTTCCAACTGATTTAGATAATTCTTTTTTCCACTTTGTGAATCAAGATGAAGAGCTTTTAACTGATTTTCAAACTTTTCTTTCTCTTGAATTTCTTCATTTATCTGCTTTTGATATTCTAAACATTATTTATTCAGATAAGCACCTATTTCAGCTTTTAGTTCGTCCATCACAAAATTAGAGTCTTCATTTTTCTGTTTAAGGTCTTTTAAGGCATTATTTAGTTCCGAAATATTTTTCGTAGTATGTTCCAACTCTTCAGTAAGTTTTTTGTTTTCAAGAGACAGTTCTTGTTCTTTAATTTTCTTTTCTTCCATCTCCCCTTTTAAACATATTATTTCATTTAACAATCTGAAATTTTCAGATTTCAGATGGTCAAAATTTATTTTCTCTTTAAGAACAACTTCATTTTCTATTTTATTTTGATTTTCTTTGATATCCTGCAGTTCTTTAGCAAACACTTTTGGAGAGGTTTTATTGAGTTCTGGCCATGAAAATTCTGGCAGGATTTCTTCTACCTCTTCGGTTTTCTTTTCATCTGCAGATCTCCTTTCAATCAACTTTTGGTCAAAATGAGCAACATCTTTATTTTGAATATTTTTCTTCATTCTTAAAAAATTCTTAGGATTTCTTGTTTGTACTGAATTTAACTTAGACACTTGTACATTTTCTTTTAATTTGCAATCTTTGAACATTGCAGCAGTTTTATTTCCTAACAAATACTTGTCACCATAAAAATAATTTTGTAGGACAGCTGCTTTAGTTTTTAAGTGTCCCATTTTACAATCCAATTCAATTTCTGCAAGTGGTAAACAGATTGGATCCACTTCTAATGGATTTCTAATATACACTTTCTCATTTGTGTACATATGTGGTTTCACGTACTTGCTGCTAATCAAATCACATGAAGCACCCGTATCTCGAATTATTTTCATCTCAACACCATTCACTTTACCTATACTAGTATAAGGTGTCATTGATTCATCAGAACCTGCCTCAGTTATAATATGTGAGATAAATTCTTCCTTTTTCTTTAATTTATCACACTGAGGTCTAAGATGATTAGGAGAACCACATTCATAGCAACGAGTAATTTTTCTTTTATCAAACTCTTTATTTCTCTGATTTTCCTTTGATGTTTCTTGTTTTGCATAAAATTTCGGCTTGACATCTTTGTTATTATCGTTAGACTTATCATCACATAAGTTTTCACTTTAGTTTCGAAAGCTGGAAAATTTCTTTTTGGGCAATTCCCTCCTTTTGAAACTTTCCCTAATACTCTCAAACTCATCTAGTTTTTCAGCTAAGTCCATAGGTGTCATGAATGTAAGCCAGTTTTCTAAAAAATGATCTCTTACATCAGCAGGCACTCGAAACTTCAACTGCTCAGTCACTATTAGGTCTTTCAGCTGTTGAAAATTCTCTATCTTTAATTCTGTAAGCCACTCCGTAAAATAACTAGAAAGCTCTTGAGCATAATTTCTCCAAGATTTTTCGGACGATTTGTGGTGCTTATAAAAACATTGCTTCAATTTTTCACTATTTAATTTATATCTTTTCATAATGATATTTTTAACAAAATCATAATTTGTCGCATCGGTTGGCGACTCTCTGGCCAACATATTGGAAAATTCTGGTGGTAAAACTGCTAACAGGTAGGCCACCCAATCCTTTTTTGGAACTCGTGCCATCTCCGCTCTTCTTTCGAAATTTATTAAATATAAACCCATTTCATCATGTTTTTCATCAAATCTTGGGGTAATTTGCGTTAACTGAATTCTTGGAACCGATTCAGTCACCTTTTCTGGTTCTAATATTCTTTCAGGATTTTCTCTTGAAATTTCTAATTTTTTTAATTCAATTTCATATTGTTGAGTTTCTCGGGTCCTTCTTTCCTCTCTTTCTTCTTGTCTTATTCTCTCTTCTTCTTGGATTTTTTTTATCTTCAAGAAGCCTTTCCAATATTAATTTTACTTCTTCCTCATTATAGGACTTGCTAGATAAAATTAATTTCTTGATGTCAATAACTCTACTGGAAGTATCTACTTCAACACCGATTTCCTCACAAATCTGAATTAATTCATGTTTTCGAGCTTTAACTAAAAATGCCATGTTTGTAAACCCCAAACAAAACCAGAATGCTCTCAAAACGATAATAAAATATAAACAAATAAAATTATCAGAAAAATTATTATTTTCTCTCTTTTTTTTTTTTTTTTTTTTATATATATATATATTACCCCTTTTTTTTCAAAAATCAATCAAACACACAAATAAAATAAGATAATGAGGGTAATTAAGCTTTGTAATTAATTAAAAAAATAATAATATCCAACCCAATTAATGGTATCTATAACTTATGAAAAATACCTTATTTTTCTCTATTCAAGAGAACACTTTTTTTTTAATATATATATTTCTTTCATAAAAAAACCACGTGTACAGTACTTTTCTTCTTAAAGAACAGAAAATAATAAAATTTTCAGTCACACAAATTTCTTTTATTACATAAATCGTATATTCAAAAAGAATACCCAAACAAAATTTTTAACCAAGTATGTTCTCATACCAAGTACTACATTTCCTACACAATCATTATTTCAGTTCAAAACAGAAATAAATTAATTTAGTTGCAAAACTATTTGATTCTTTTTCCACACATATTTCTTAGGAAACAGAATAATTAATATTTTTCTTCAAACCCAAAAAAAAAAAAAAAAAAAAAATAGTTTCGTTTCGAAACCGAAACTCTTTTCTTTATCAAAAAAAAGTAAGTTCAATCGAAATTGAATTTAAGTAACATAAATTACCATAGTAATTAATATTAATAAATAAAATGAACATCTAAACATTACACATTTCATTTGAAAGCAAAATTAAATCATTTTACTTGAAACCGTAACTAAAATATTTTGTTTCAAACAAGAACAGAATCATTTTACACAAAAGCAAAACTAACTTCTTTTTTATTCTTTATTCACTCTTTTTCTTTTTTGTATTATTTAGCAAAGAAATATTAAAATCAGTAAAAAGAGATAGAAAAAATAAATCCAATTTAAATCAATAAAGTATCAGAAATAAAAATGTGACCGGAAATGCACATTAATTCTTATGAATCATTCAGCAACATTTTTATTCTTTCTAATTCGATAATAAATATATTCTTTATTTTTATTTTTTTCTCAAAGCTCTAAACCACAGATTACTAAACAAGAATATTTATTCTTCCATAAAATACAAAACAGGTACTTTATTTAAATCTGTTCTCAAAATTTGCAATTCCGTTTAAAACCGAAATTCTTTTCAAAATGTACTTACTCTATAGTAAGTTTTATTATTATTATTATTATTATTATTATTATTAGGAATATACCATTAAACAAAAGAAAAAACATATATATTCATTTATTTCTCACTGATTCATCAACTTTATTTTTTTCGAAATACATCGACAAAAAAAAAATTGAAAGATTTTCTTCTTCTTTTTTTTTTTTTTTTTTTTCTTTTAACCAACGGATAAATCAGTTTAATATATATATATTTTCTCTACAAATAATAATTTCAAATAATCTTTTTATCAAATAGATAGGGACAAGTGAGTTACCTCTGTGATATACTTACTTCTCTATTAAATACATAATGCGAATTTAAGTACTTTAAAAAAAAAATATCTTCTCACGTCCTAATACAAGGACTGAGCTTATTTATAATATTATTTTTAAATCAAGGCACTGTTTCATGCAGAAAATGGTACTTACCCCTTTAGTAGCGTGGATTCTTTATCCGCTAGCTGCCACCAACTTCTTAGACTGTCATGCATCGAACGCTGGAACTCATGAAGACTAGCTTTCCTTTCGAGAATTTTATTTATTTCTCGAATTACACACACGATATAATACAGTCACATTTAACACAAATAAACACGTAAACAATTTAACATAATTTAAATTTGAACCGTAACTTTCCAGTCCACCAAATAAATAAAAATAAACGGCACTCAAGCCAGGCATCGCTATTCTCGGCGTTGCATCATTTCTTTACAAAACAAAACTACAAGCTAAAGTCTCTTCTCAGTTCGAAAATCTTTTCACCGTGCTAAACAAACAGCGCCCTCTCGTGAGTCTTAAAGTCATTAGTCTGAAGTCATTACACCGTAAATTAAAAAAAAAAAAAAAAAACATATTTTGTTTAATTTTCTTAGTTATTTTTTAAGATTTGCCTCGTTATCTTAGAATTTTATACGAGACGGCCCCCTAAACCACTCCAAAAGAAAGATTTGTTTATATCTCGAAAACTAATAACTGAAATGAGCTGCAAATTTGCACACCCATATTTTTCAGCATTAGGATTAATTTTATGCAAAAATGAATATAGGTCATAATTCATAATTTTTATGAATATGAATTTATTAATATTTTTCATAATTAAAATTTTTTTTTCAGAATCAAAAGTAATGATGCATTATGTTTGGATTTCTTCACTGTATCTCGTAAAAAAAGAGTTATATCGATCGAGTTATTTTTTGTGAAGATATTAATAAAAGTTTGAAATATGAATTTAACATTAGCACCCTCAAACTTTGAACGCTTATAACTCTGTGAAAAAATAAGTAAAATATACAACCAATATACTTTTTCGCGTTGTCGCGATCCCAGGAATTCAAATATAAAATAAAAATGGGGCATTACTATTGAAAAAATCAAAGTTAGTGCGCGTTTTAATATGTAGACGACCCCCAATTCAAAATTTGAGTTCATTTTCTGAAACTACTCACAATTCCCAGTCTAATGATACCTATTACATTTTTGCGCATCGATTAGCATGGAAGTTACATCGAGTGCTGGGTTTTTTTTTTTCCCCGACTGTACAACTACAATTTGCTCTCCGCTTGCAGCCGTTATCGGGCAGGCGAATTTCAAGAACTGTATGCCATAGGCCTTCTGGTAGCTTAAGCTCTAAATTAGGATCGTTAAATCAAATTCTGTAATAAATATTGTGTTAAGATTGAGTGGTGTTAGTAATATGAAATTAATTTCTGTTGAAATTCATAATTTTCGTCAGGTAGTATTGGATTTTAAAACATTTAAAAATGACTTTTAAAAAAATTTAATAAATTTCAATCACTCATTAATCATCACATATTAAAATAATAATAATAATAATAATATATTGTAATTTAGCGATTTTCAATAAACGCAATATAAAAGTTATTTACATAAAGTCAAATCAGTCATAAAAGAAAATAAGTTAAATTTCTGATTATATATCATGTAATTTAAAAGGTTTAACTGACGAAATTACTTACTCCATTTTAATAATAATAACAAAATTAAATTAAAATCTGCTTTAATACACGACTGATTCCACGGCAGAAAGATAGTATCAGTCACACTGAAGGACGACGCTTATTTCTTACTTCAGTCATAGCTGAAAAATATTTTTATTTAATCCGAATCATTTTTAGCTCCACCTTTATTTCGCGCCACTTTATTTTCAGAATATTTTTCTCCAATAAATAACTATGATATAATAAGGAAAAATTACTCTTTAAAAAAAGAAGAAGAAGAAGTGGCATATAATAAAGGCGGAGCTAAAAGAGCTCCAGAATGAAGTAAAATATTCACAGTTATGCACAGTTATGCACAGTTATCAAAGCTCAAAGTCTCCGCCCATTTTTCAGGGAAATTTCACCTATGAGAAATAACCACTTCTTTTGCTATCACTATTTTATACAATGGTCTCTATAACTGTTTCTAAATATAAAGATTTTTTTTTATTCCCTGCAGTAGGGAATATTCGGCTTCGTTTCTTGCGTAGGGAGACACATAAAAATGCCCATTGACATATTCATATCTTAATATCGCAGTTATTACAAAATGAAAAAATGAAAAAATACTAAATGAATAAAATATATATATATATAATAAATCATAAGTATACAATGAAAAATTCCTTTTGTAAGTATTTTAATATTCCTTTTATTAATAGATTATTATTGTCTTACTTATGTAATAACTACCAAATTCAAAATTGATTTAGGAAGGACAATATATGTAACAAAATTGTGCATAGGGAAATTTTTTAATTAAAATATGATTTTATTTCACAGATTTACAATTGAATAAATCAATGGTAATACAGTATTTACAAAACATGTTACATAAATATTAATTTTTATTTATTTTTTAAAGTACTATAATAAATATAGATTTCGTATAAAAGACTGATGAATAAATATGCTTAATCAAAAACCAACACAAGAGAAACTTCTACAATACTTAAAAATTGGTTTTTTGCAAAGTAAAAAATCACTAATGATAAAAAATTAACTTATAATAAGAGTTCGAAATAGGAAATATGTAATATTCAACCCCATACTTTCAATAATAATGATTTTTTCAGCGCTATTTACATTCAAAATGTGGATAATGGCATTGCATATTTACGTTTGCAGAGCTAATGAGTTTTTCCTTAAATTTCAGTGGATGTACCGCCGAAGTGTAGACATGCGCTCTGTTATAAAAGTACAGTTACATTTTGCTCAAGGGGTCACCTACATATAAAAACAAGCAACAAATTAATTTTTTTCAATGGCAACCCCTATTTTTGACCTCATATTCATATTTCTCAGATCAAAGCAGCTCGGAAAATATACTTAGTTATACACTTTAAATGAATTCTAGATAGAGATATAAGCGAAATTGCATTAGGGGTCCGTCTATACATTTAGAAAAAATAAATCATGATCCACCACAGAATAGACATTATTTGTTAAATTAAACTTTAATCACACTAAAAACTGAGGCAGACAATATGCATTAAAAATATATAATTTAAAACAATAAAAACATAAAACACAAATTTAAACGTTTCGAGCCTTTTACAGGCTCCTCATCAGTAAAAAACATCAAATGTAAATGCAGAGAAGAACAACAGACTTTCATTAAGTGAGTACAACGTATTCATCGGGAACTGCGCATACCTCATTAAGGGGTGAAAAATGTTGATTTGTGTACCAGCCCTCCAGGAAAATTCTAGAATGATAATTTAAACAGTTAGATATGATTATTTTAGTACTGTTAAAATCAGGTAAATGGTCAGTTTCTATGGCATGCTGTACAATTTTCGAAAGTATATCACGGTTTTTGAAATTTGTTTTATGTTCCTTTATTCGAGTATGAAGAGAACGGCCAGTTTGACCAATATAAACAGAACTACAAGATTTACAAGGGATATTATAAATAACACCTGTACGGGAAAAAGGGGGGTAACTGTTTTAAAATTAGAAAGGAAATTACGAATTAAAAATGGGGGTTCATAGGAAACAGATAAATCAACAGTGCGTAAAGCTTTAGCAATAGATTAAGAACTATTTGTATAGTAAGGAATAGTAACGAACGATTTAGGTGAATTAGATGAATTAGTTTCGTGATTATCCTTATTAAAGTCATACTCTTTTAATTTTCTTTTAAGCCAGCGAGAGGGATAATTATTACGCTTTAAGTCCGAAAAAATCCTTTTCAATTCCAACTGGAAAAAGCTCATCTGTACTGCAATATGATTTTGCGCGGTGAAGTAAAGTATGGAAAACAGCAGATTTATGCGAAGAAGAGTTAGCTGAATTAAAATTTAAATATTGGCCTGAAAATGTAGGTTTCCTATAAACAGAAGTAACAAATTTAGAATAAGTATCAGAAGGCGAACGCTCAATCAGGGATGGAACACGGGCGCAGAATTCATACCACTATCAATGTAGGAAAATTTTCTACTTCTTAAATCAACGATATTATAGGTTGTAAAATTTCTTCAACAGATTCCGGTATGAATTCTGCGCCCGTGTTCCATCCCTGCTCAATTAAAATATCTAAGAAAAGGGAGTTTATTATCTTTTTCTTGTTCTAAAGTAAGTTGAATTGGTGGATTAACGGAATTAGCATAATTAAGAATATCAGAAACATGTTGATTATCAGTGATTATAAAAATATCGACCACATATCTACGCCAAAAATAAATTTTATCATGTAAATCAGAATTAATTTGATTTTCAATAAACTGCATGACTATTTCTGCAATTCGAACTGAAATGGGAGAGCCCATAGCAGTGCCATTAATTTGTTGATAATAAGAATTATTAAAGCTAAAACTAAGAATTATTACAGAACTAAGAAATTAAGAATTATTAAAGCTAACAGTACTAAAATAATCATATCTGTTTAAATTATCATTCTAGAATTTTCCTGGAGGGCTGGTAGACAAATCAACATTTTTCACCCCTTAATGAGGCATGCGCAGTTCCCGATGAATACGTTGTACTCAATGAAAGACTGTTGTTCTTCTCTTCATTTACATTTGATGATTTTTACTGATGAGGAGCCTGTAAAAGGCTCGAAACGTTTAAATTTGTGTTTTTATTGTTTTAAATTGTATATTTTTAGTGCGTATTGTCTGTCTCAGTTTTTAATGTGATTAAAATTTAATTTAACTACGAGACGTAATTATTTTTAATAATTTAAATTATTTGTTAAGTTTCACACCGGAAAAAAACTTCAAAAATATTAATTATAAAAGAAAATATGAAACTGTTTCACAAAATATGATGTCTTTACTTATAAAGTAAAAAATTTTAAGTGGTTTATATTAAGTAAACGTAAACCGTATCACTCGCAGTGTTCCCGCTGATGGAACACCTTTTTAATTCTCAAGTGTGAAAACTCATCCAGGAAATTTTTAAGCAAAAACTTACATTTATAACATACCAGAAAATGCCCTTTTCTTAAACCTGAAAATTTCAAAATTATTTTACTTTAATTTTGTCCGTAAATTCCGGTGGCAGTGTAATTTAAATGCAACGAATTACCCTGTGCCGCAAAGGGTTAATGAATCATTTCCTACGTAAAAATTTATATAGCTTGAGTCATATGAACCCTTCAGTGTTGAATTACAAAAATTTAGATAGATAAAAGAATAATAGTGATAATGATAATGACAATAATAATAATAATAATAATAGGGGTAAAAAGGGAAAATAAAGTGTTTAGTATTTAAGTAAAAAAAAAAAATCTACTTTGATGGTATATTTTTATTTTATACAGTAAGACCCGCATGAAAGTGTTACTGTAAGGTTTTACGTTTAATTTGAAGCGTACAATACAAACCTACACCATACAATATACGAAAATATAGATAACAAGATTTAAACTAAAATCTGAGAAATAATATTTAAAATTCAATAAAAAGGAGATACGGTTCAATATTATTCCTATTTTGGGTAATAGGTCACGCCTTCATACGTTTCTCTAAAACATCAAATTATTTAACAAAACAAAACTCATGATTAACACTTTCGCGACCGCATGCTTTTGTCTTTTTAACACGCTTTTATTAGCTTCACCTGTATGTATGTTTGTAGGTATGTTTGTATGCATCAATGTATGTTTGTAACCTCTCTGGAAACAAACAAAAAAATCTATGTTGTAAAAAAAAAACTCTCCCTACGTGAACGCTGTGGCTGTGAGGTAACGCTCCGCACTACGAACCTAAAGTTCGAGCCCAGTCAGGGAAGATTTTTTTTTTTTTTAATGGTTTTTGTTTAATTCTAAATTATTTTAATTAAAGATTTAAATGTATGTAAATATTATGGTGTGTCACTCACACGATTTTCTCTTACTCTGCATTTTAATACTAAGATAGATATTTTGTGCTTTTTAGTTCACATTTCTATAAAAGCGTGTTCTTTAATTTTTTAAAACTATAATATTATAATAATCAGTTCATTAATGGCAAAGAAGATCTAATTAGTTCTTATGCCTTTAACTAAACTTACCTTTTCTTTAACTAGAACTGGAACTCAATGAACACATTTACCAAATTCAGTTATCAGATGCTATTCTTCATTGGACGTAGCTTACCTCAGGTATTGTAACGAATAACTGCTGCAGTTCAGCTTAACGATATGCAAAATATTCTTTTACTAAAAAAGATAAATTCTAACTTTCTAAAAAATGTTTAAGTTAAAGTACCTTGTACAAAAGAAGAAAAAAAACAAGAAGATCATGTTGTATTACCGAAATTATTTGGAAGAAAAATCGTCAGCAAATATCTACATGGTATGGGAATTCTAAGGAATGCTAGCCTATATTCAAGCGAATATCGCAGAAAATCACGCTATATACTTCGACTTCTAGGGCGACAAGCGCGACACAAAATTGAACCGAACACAACGAAAGCAGAAGAACTCCCACCTTCATAAAAGAAAAATAAATTTAACTATTACTAATGTTAATATATTTTTAGAATTACTCGAAAAGCCTTCCGAAAAGTCGAAGATAATGGAAAAAAAAATATTTAGATTGATATAATGAAATCTCTTTGCTTATTATAAGTAGATTAATTATTTCCAAAAGTTTATGTATATAATATAATATAATATTATATATATATATATATATATATATATATACAGGATGATTATGAAAAAAAAAAAAAAGTATCCCGATATATGAGACTATAGCTATCACACCGTTCACAGAAACTGAATAAAAATTTGATGGAAGGTATTTTGAGGTATGCGCTTATATAAAAAACAACTGTTAAACTCTAACGGTTACGGTTACAGTGAAAAAATATCAAAACTTTCAAGTGGCAGCACCTACTTTTTTTTTTTTTTTTTTTTTGTAAATGGGATCTCCAAAGCGAAAAAGCATAAAAAGCGTTGGAACGGTACCTGTAGCACGAAAATCGCCAGTGCTAGGCATACTAAGAAGAAAAGAAAACAACTGTGATGTGCCTACCAGAGCACGGCTTTCATTTTTTAATAACGTCACGGCTTTCATTTTTTTAATGACGTCACATTTCACACTTAGTCTTCGACACTGACTAAAGTCTACTGATTTTGCTTCGAAACGAGAAGAAGAGATCATGGCAGGGCCTGATTAAGGGGGAAGCTCGCTCATACCGGAATATTTTTACAATTATTTTTTACTTCATGTTATAGAAATTCCACGCTTTGACGAGGAAATATTTTTTATAAAAAATGAACGGTGTAAAACAATCCAATTTACTCACCGTTATTAGACACCAGAATTCTTTTAAAATAATTTTTAATGAAAATTTTCTGTTTATTATAGGAGGAAAGTATTTGTTAAAACATAACGGTGTAAGTATAAATAATGTGTGAAGAGCGAGCTTCCCCCTTAATCAGGCCCTGGATCATGGTATCCTTAATTTAATGTAAGGCTACCGAATAAAAGCTCTAATTTCTTGGTTAGTCGCAAGACACCGTCATGACTGACGGCATCGCAATAGGTGAAAAATAAGACATTGTGAAATGAGTGATGTGTATCTTGCCTTCTGGCTCTGTAAACAATATGTCGCAGACAGGGAAACAACGTGGGGGAAATTGTAAGGATTTATTACCTGAACGGACAAAATGCCGCATAGACATTGAGTCTTTGGATGTGTATCGCAGACACCATGGGCGACGCTGAACCCCGTGTACTGTAAAAGCTGTACTGGACTTGATACATAAATTTCAAGAAACTGGTTGCACATGCGATCGATCTCGGCCTGAACGACCTTCCGTTACTGTCGAGACTGTTGCAGAAGTCCATCAGACGATAAGCGAAGTTCACCGTGCAAGTGCACGAGATGTTTTACACTTTCTGCAGCTGCCGAATTCTACGATACGCAAGATTCTGTGCTCTGTTCTCCAAATGTTTTCGTATCGCTTCCAACATGTCCAAAAGTTGCAAGCGAGTGATAACCAACTACGGATAGATTTTGAGAACGAATTTTTTATCCGGTATCACGAGAACAACAGTTGGCCTTCACGCATTATGTGGACGGACGAGGCTCATTTTTCGTTAACTAGAAACGTGAATTCGAAATTAAGCATACATTGGTCTCTTCTTCTCGTTTCGAAGCAGAATCAGTAGGCTTTAGTCAGAGCCGAAGACTCAGTGTGAAACCTGACCTGACATCATTAAAATGAAAGACGTGCTCTGGTAGGCACATCACAGTTGTATTCTCTTTTCTTCTTAGTTAGCCTAGCGCTGGCGAAATTCGTGCTACAAGTACCGTTCTAACACTATTTATGGTTTTTTGCAATGTTGATCCCATTCAAAAAAAAAAAAAAAAAAAAAAAGTAGGTGTTGCCATTTGAAATTTTCGAAATTTTGTCACTGTAACCATAACTGTTAGACATTTACTGTTGTTTCTTATATGATTCTTGAGTGCATATCTCAAAATACCTTGCACCAAACTTTTATTCAATTTCTGTAAAAGGTATGATAACGTCGGTCTCATATATCGAGATAGTTTTTTTTTTAAATTATCCTGTATATATATATAATAAATGTTTAACTTGTTACTTTACATCCATAATTTCGTTCATGTAGCAGTAAAATGATTTTAAACGTTTATCAAATATTAATTTTACATGTCTTATTATATGAATGTATTCTGCTTTCTTTTTAAAACAGTTTTCTGTAAACATAAATAGATATACATTTGATTGCGACAGACTGCCTTTAAATTTTGAGTAAATTTCGTTTTCAGTATATTTAATTTGTAGCTGTTGTTACTAACTACGTATCTTATTTACTGGTGTGAATGACCTCGGGCCGGGGGCAGGTAACTTACCCGCTTCTTACTTCCCCTTCCCCAGCGGCTAAGTTAGAAGTTTTGCGAAATCACACCAAAGTACATAATGCGTACACCTAATCAACATCCACACACCAATATGCATCATTCTAAGATAATGTAAGGCGAATTAAACAGGATAACGTGTTTTTATGCGTGTTTATTGCCCCCCCCCCCGACCGCAGGGGGTAAGGGGACAAATTTCGTAAAATCCCGTTGCAATAAGTATCAGATACATATAAACAATTTGCGCCCCAAATTTCGTGACCGTAGATCCTATAGATTTCCCAAGACAAATTTAGCGCTAAAAGGAGGGGGGTCTTGAATTTGCTACTTCGGAACAGCACCCCCCCCCCCCCCCAAAAAAAAAAAAAAAAAAAAAAAAAAACGGAAATGTGTTTTTGGAAATATTTTAAAGAAGACACATTGCTATTTTCAATACCTTTGTAATATCTTTAGTAGAGCTCTACTAAAAAATCCGGAATTTCTGAAATTTTCCCCCTGACAAACGATTTTCCCCTCTCTCCTTTAAGAATCAAGAATTCCAAAATCGTGCTTAATGTTCTATTTATACTCAAGTCTAGTCTCATCATATGCAATTTCTTCACCGTGAAGTAATTTGGGGTCGAGTTATGCTTACAATTTTTTTTTTTTTTTTTTGCTTTCTGTGCCCCTGGGGCGAAGGGGGTATTTCGATAAATCCCGTTCCTTTAGGTACCGAATGCATATAAACAATGCGAGCACCAAACTTCGTGATCACAGCTCTCATAAATTTCCCAGGACAAATTTAGCGCTAGAAAGGGTGTCTGAAATTTGTCCTTTATAACACATACACCCCCCCCCCCCAAAAAAAAAAAAAAAAAAAAAAAAAATGGCAGATCACAAAAATTAAAAGTATGTTTTGGAAATATCCTAAGGAAGTTGCATAGCTTTTTTCAACATCTTTGTTACATTTTTGGTAGAGTTCAACTCAAAAATCCGGAATTTGCGAAATTTCCCACCAAAAATCGATTTTCCCCCTTCCTTTAATTAAAATTCCTAAAATGCAAATAGCATATTATTTGTACTCAAATCTAGTCTCCCCATGTGCAATTTCTTCACTGTGAAGTAATTTTGAGCCGAGTTATGCTTACAAAGTTGTTTTTGCCTTCTGTCCCCCCCCAAGGAGGAAACAGGGGTAATTTTGATAAATCCCGTTACTTTAAACGTCGGATACATATAAACAATCCAAGCACCAAAATTCGTGCCTTCAGCTCCCATAGATTTCTCAAGACAAATTTAGCGCTAAAAGGTGTGTCACGATTTTGCCCCCCTCGTAACAACCCCCCTCCCCCCCCCCCAAAAAAAAAAAAAAAAAAAAAAAAACACAAAAACACAAAAAACTGAAAATGTGTTTTAGGAAACATCCTAAGAAAGTCGCATAGCCTTTTTTCAACATCTTTGTTCCATTTTTGGTAGAGTTCTACTCAAATCAGGAATTTTCGAAATTTCCCGCAAAATTCTATTTTCCCCCTACCTTCCCTTAAAAATCGAAAATTCCTAAATCGCAGATAACGTTTTATTTGTACTCATGTCTAGTCTCCCCATGTGGAATTTCTTTATTATGGAGGAATTAAGAGCCGAGTTATGCTTACAAACGTGTTTTTGTCTTTTGACCACCGCAGGGGGAACGGGGGAGGAGAATTTCGGAAAAGTTGATAGATATAATTTTAAATTGGATAAAGACGTGAATTCCTACCTAGCGCAGCTGAATTCCATCTGTCCGTTCTCATGTGATACCCGGACAAATGTGTTTTTGTCTTTTACCTCCCAGGGGGGAACGGGGGAGAATTTCCGAAAAGTTGATAAATAAAATTTGAAGTTGGATAAAGACCTAAATTCCTGCCAAGCGCAGTTGAATTCTGTCAAGCCGTTCTCGAGTGATACCCGGACAAAAATAGCGACATACAGACACGATGACACACACACACACACACACAGGCAAAATTTTCTGAAGTCATTTTCGGCTTTCATGGTGTGTGAAACGTGAAGATATCACAAAATTTTTCGATTCTGACAAATTTACAGACAAAAGTCTGATTTTATTAATATAGATTTTGCATTATTGCCTCTATTTCAAATGAAAATCAGAATCACTGCAACAATAAAAAAGAATAAAAATTTCCCATAGAGCTAATGTTTAAATTCTTAAAAATTAATTAAAAACTAGTATGCAATGGCCATCACAAAACTTTCTTCTATATTTTCTCAAACAAATTCATGCAATATAAATTATTTGTTATTTTTTATTCATTATGAATGCAAACGAATTTCATCTCAGTATTTATTCTTTACTAGTTAGTTGCAAGGCAACTAAGGCGCCCGTTGAAAAATGATCGTTTCATTTTATTTATTCCTCACTTTAAATAATTCATTTGCTAGCAAGCCCGTGCGAACTCACTTTGTTTATCTCTTCGTTACCTTTAAAATTATTATTTTATAGACGTCATTTTTTCATATGCATGAGCAAATTCATTTTTATTTTGTTTTATTTTATTTTATCTATTTATTTATTTTTATTTATTTATTCTTTTTCACGGGAAAGCATATTTCATTTTATGCTGAAAAAGAAAATGGCAACAATTAAAATTTTAAATGTATTTTAAAGCTTTTATTTTCATATTTTAATTATTTTTAAAAATCTAATCATAAATTCGTTAAAAATAAGGTATCAAATGAAAGGGGGAATTTTCCTGAATCCGTCGGATTAAACAGTTAATCGATCGGACAGTTAGATTTTTTTTTATTAACTAAAGTATGAAAATTAGGAGTTAGAGTCCAAGGAAATCTCTTAAGCCTATCTCTTAAGCCTTAAGTGTGACAGAATCAGGCACTGGTAAGCGTAATTATATATGGTGATTATTACACTAAATGACCAATAAAAGTGAAATTTTACCGTGCAGATAACATCCTTCACGTTCTCGGGAAAAACTGCAATATAACCGCGACAACTATGGCAGATATGCACTCAATTTAGTCAGCATAATGTTTCATAATGGCCTTTATATATATCAAGTTTTGTTCGATTATACGCAATAGAACCAAAGATATAGCCTTCCCTTACATTGTGGAAATCGCTATATAGCGGAATCACCTGTCAAATGACTGGCACCAAAAGTTGACATAATCTAATTTATGTCAAGGTGCATTTACATATAAATTTATACGCATTTCTCTGCAGTAATTCCTGAAATATATTGTCTTCCCTGAAATTACGGAAATAGCTGTATAGCAGCGCTACCTGCCGAGCGATTGACACCAAAAGTTAATAGACATTAATTTATGTCAAGGTGGATCCACAAATGCATTTATATGCAGTAGTTCCTGAAATATAGCTTTCCCTGAAATTGAGGAAATTGCAGTATAGCAGTGCGACATGTTGAGCGATTGGCATCAAAAGTTGATAGACATTAATTTATGTCAAGGTCTATAAATACATATAAATTTATATCAGGGCGCGAAATTTCCGCTCGCCAGCTCGCCATTGGCGAGTGGAATTTTTACTGTGGCGAGTAAAAATTTGGTCTAGTTATAGATAGAATTCTTAAACGATACGGTGACAGAAAACATTATTTTTATAGATTTAAATATGGCAAACTCTTGTCATCTTATAACCTAATATTTATCCTCTCATTTTTAGATTGTCGGAGGGTCCAGTCTGTGTATGCGCTGCCCGAGACCACCCCAACCTGGGAAAGGAAAAGTGCATACATAAAAGTTTTGATCTCTTCGGCAGTTTCGTTTCTCCTACTGTTATTTCTCCTAGCAGAGTGAGAATAGACGAGCAGAGAGCGTCATATACGAGCTTCATATTCCGTCGCCCAATATTCGAGAGAAGAGATATGCCAAAGTTTGCCTATGCGATATTGCCACATGAAAATTAGCGTGAGACCAATTAAAGATACTGCCTATGTTTGTTTTGTTGAATAATGATAAAAAAAACAGTTCATATTTTCCAGTTTTTTACTAAATCGCCAATAATTTGCACTTGTAATGATCTGTAAGAAACATTTTTATCGAAAAAGTTATTCCAGAAATGACTAGTTCAAATGACAATAATGAACAAGTTATACGCATCGACATTCCGTCTGATTACAAAAATAAAATGGACGAAAAACACATTTCTAATATAAAAAATTAGGTAAACAAATAGATAACTAAGGAAGCTTAATCTTTCGTAGTAAAAAGATTTTCACAGGATATTGTTTGGCAAATAATTTTTTTTTTTCCTTCTTCTTTTTATTTAATGACTCCTTGCATTTATGGTATTAGATATTTTAATCTTTTTAAAATATCATATACGTTATAATGATTTTTAGTTATAGATGATATGAAACATGATGATATACGACACACTTTTAATATATATAATTTTAGACATATTTGTAAAAGAATTTCAAATAGTTAGGAAAAATAAAAAACCCAAAATGCGTTAAAAAAAAAAAAATGGCAAACCTGTTTTGTGGCGAGTAAAACTTTTTTTCGGCGAGCGTGATCTGAGTTGAAATTTCGGCCCCTGTTTATATGCATTTCTGTGCAATAGTTCTTGAGATATAGCCTTCCCTGAAACTGCTGAAATCGCTGTATAGCAGTGCTACCTGCTGAGCGATTAGCACCAGAAATCGATACACTAATTTATAACAAGGTGCATCTGCATATAAATGCAATGCAATTCTGCATTGTTATATGCAATTATTATACGCAATTCTGAGCAGTAGCTCTTAAGATACAGTCGCCCCAAATTCTTGTGACACACACTCACATACATTTTTTAAATATGGTCAAATCGTGTTCTGAACTTCTCAAAACATGTAAATCCATTGAAAACTAGAAAACGAAAACTTTTATGAATCCAGTTCTCTCTTCCATTGAATATAGAAAAAATTAAAAAGTTAACTGGAATTCAATAACTAAAAATACATCATTATGTGCCCCCCCCCCCCCACACACACACACCTGTTAAATAATATTTGTGCAAAATTTGGAACCGATAGCTCAAAGGATAAACGAATGTGGCGCAAACAAACACACACACTCAACTTAAGCAGATTATTATGTAAAATGCCTGAACCATCCTTTTCCGTTATATATAACTAACTAATAACAACTTGCGCCCTCCGAAAATCCAAGGTATGCGCCCTTCCAGAGGACCCAGTCCGCTCCTCGTCTTAGCTCGTATTTACGAGAGTTTAGAAGAAAACTACGAACGCCTAGGTTGATGAGAGCGACCTGGAATCGAACAAGGAAATTCATGTTTGCTTGCTTAAAGGTTGTCAGGTGTTTAAATTCGAATTGTGGCACTTCACATGATATATCTCATTTTTTAATAAAATCATTTCATAAATTATTTAATTTACAAACAGCATCATTTGATGCTTATACGCTATAGAAACTGAGATATAAACTTTCCGTACAAGGAGGAAATTACAGTTTAAATGATTCACCTGCCAGCCGATATTTTTTACATAATTTGACCAACATAGTTTTCTATAACAGTGCTTTCAAGTATTAAGTTTTGTGAAATTTTATACTATAGAAGCTGACAAAACTTTTCCGGAAATGGGGGCAATCACATCATATCAACGTTGCTTCTTGGGTGCTATAAAAGAGAGTTTGGTTGTCACCAATTTATGTCGATATGCAACTACATATAATTTTTTTAATTATGTGTATTAGTTCTTGATCTAGTGTTCCAGATGGACGTAGATTTTTTAAATTATTATTATTATTTATTTATTTATTTTTAATGGTCAAATCGTGTTTAAGTCATTTTAAAACGTATAAATACGTCGAAATTCGAAATTTTTACGAACCCAACACGCATGACATGAATATAACTGAAAGTAAAAATTCCTGATAGACTCTTGTATAAATATGTATATATGTATTTAGCTTGCTAAATTGAACTTCATGTTTGCTTGCTTAAAGGTTGTCAGGTGTTGAAATACAAATTGTGGCACTTCACATGATATATCTCATTTCTGCATAAAAGATTTTCATAAATTATTTAATTTACAAAGAGCATCATTTGATGCGTATACGCTATAGAAGCTGAAATATAAACTTTCCGCACAAGGAGGAAATTCTTGTCCGATTTTTATTACTGAATGTTAAATTATCTCCTTAATGTCCTGGTCTATCTTTCTTATAAATAATATAAAATTTTTAATTTAAGAAAAATAATTCACTTTTAATAAGGTAAAAATGTAGCGTGAAGGACATGACCCCCCGAAAAAAAAAAGACATGACTATCTTTCATAAAATGCATTATTTTCAGTACATGATTTACTTCCATAGCCTTCGTCGAATAGTTTAAGACTGCGTTTAGTTTGGCCAATATATGATAAGCCACACTGACAGGAAATACTATAAATGCCCCAATAATTATGCATATCAAATGCATTGCTATGCATAATTCTTGATATGCATAATAAATTTCGTCTAAAAGAACATATGAATTACGTCCGCAAACAAGAAACCAATAAATCGACTATTTCTAAACATTGCTGGGAGGAAAATCATAATTTTAAATTTAATTCAGCTAAAATAATTTACAGACCTAAATCCATTCATGAACTCGATTTCTTTGAAGCTTTTCATATTTATAAAAATTTTAAAAACCTTGTAAATTGTGATTTCGCTGTTCCCTATTTGTCTGATTGTTGGAAATTTTACATTCAGTCCACATTTCCTTAATTTTTCTACTGTTTACACAGCTACACATTCCTTAATTCCTATTGGCCACACTCCCCACCTCTTCCGTAATTCTATTGGTTGAACTAAATCCGGTCCCTCTCCTATATATACGAGTACTCCTCCAGATTCAGAATTATTTTTTGCACTGATGACGGTACGCTTTAGGCTACCGAAACAGCTGTATGCACCTCAATAATTTTTCTTTGGCGTTTCTGACGTAGTAGTTCATTCCTCTTTTGAATGATACCCATCATGAAAATTTACTCCCCTCGAGGGGGGACTTCCCCCCAGGGGGGGGAGGCGAGGCTCCTACATACACAAAATTTCTTTCCCAGTTAACTATCTCTATTACAAAAAATATATGTTCGTTTCATTTGGTTTAGTGCAGTCTATAGACGTTAAACTCTACTTACCTGCAATTTCCTCCATAGACGTAATGTATTAGAATTCTCTCGATTGTCCCTGTACACGAACCATTTGCTTGATCTTAACGAAAAGCTTACTGTAGCATCCCTATATGATACACATTTAGAATACCAAGTTTAAACTTTCTGCCAAAATTTGTTTTTGAGATATGCTGATAACAGACAGACACACACACAGACACACAGACCATTTGCTAAAAACATAATTTTCGTATTCAGGGTACCTCAAAACGTGTAAATATAACAAAATCTCGCGTTCGAAAATTTGACCCAAAAACAATACTTTCTCTACCTTATGGGTAAGAGAAAGTAAAAAAACTGTGTTCTTCCATAGAATGTTTGGAAATAAACTAGCTGTAACCAAGGAAACCTCCGAATACGCAAGCGTAAGGGGTTCATGCTTCCTCTTGGACCTTCTCAAGGGTTACCGTTTATCACTCTACTTTATATATCTCGTTAGTAAGAATAACAAATACTGCAATTCTTCTTGAAATCTAAGATGGTCAGGATGAGTGATTAGTTTATATGATATAGAATGATCCAAAGATCATTCCATTTCAAAAAGAAAAATTAAATGGTTTGTATTTTAAAACTTTAAAAAAATAAAATAAATATTATAACAATTATCGTAAATATTAATAAATATTTGCCAAAATCCATATTATTACATTCTACGAATTTTAAGATTTGTAACTAATGATATTATAACAGACATTTATTAAAATTTTCTTTTAAAAAATGCCAACAAGTTTAAAACCCAAAATTTAGCAAGCATAAGTAAGCTGCATATTAAAAGAACCTCACGAAATTCTCTATAAAATGAGAGCTCAAACAGTCCTTGGAAAATTTAAGTTTGTACAAAGCAAACAATAATGATTTTTTTTTATTATTAATTATACGAAAATCTAACGAGATATAAAAATTATAAAATATATTTTCTTTTATAGCATTAATGAAAATGATTCCTGGAACTGCTGTTGAAACTTAAAAAAAGACAGGTTGAAAATTTAAAATTTTGTTTGATTTGAAACGGAAAGTAATTGAAATAGTTATATTGGCCATCAGATGGCAGCACTACCAAACAAGGTCTTGGATGAAAATGGGAAATAAACATATATAAAACTAGCAGGCTACGCCCGCTTCGCTGGTCACTATTTTTAAATGAATCATTATAATTAATGAATTCTCAAAATTGCATTAATTTTTATCATGTGAAAAAAAAAAAAAAAAAAAAAAAAAAGAAAAAAACTCTGATCGGGAAAAATGTCGCACCGGGTCCCCACTGCCTTCGGCAGCGATGCGCACGTGCGAATGCATATATATGAGCGCCATAATAATTTTACAAATTCGAAAATGTCCGCAATCGATTTGAAAGTATGAAAAACCTCTATGCACCAGTTTTGAACGATCTATGTCTATTTTTATTTTTTTTTGCCCCTCCGCTCCCTCCCCCCTTCCCGCCTCTCCCAATAATTTTATAGATTCAAAAATATCCGCAATCGATTTGTAGGTATCGAAAACCTCGATGTACCAATTTTGAATGATCTAACTCTATTTTTTTTTTGTTGCCCCTCTGCCCCCCCCCCTTCCCGGCCCTTCTAATAACTTTACACAATCGAAAATATCCCCATTCGACTTGCAGGCCTTAAAAACCTGTCTGTACCAATTTTGAACGGCCTAACTGTACTTCTATTTGTTTTTGCTCCATAGCCCCCCCCTTGCTGCCCCACCTGGGGGCTGAATTTCTAAAATTCCAGAAATTGATTTTTAGATAGTTGCATTAGCTATATTTTAGAGCAAAAATTTCACGTATATCTATTTTTTTTGTTTGAGATATATAGGATTCTGTGAAATCACGTTTTACGCATGTGAAATCACGTTTTGCCCCCCCCCCCCCCCCTTTGGGACCGAATTTCAAAAATTCCAGAAACCGATTTTTAGACATTTGTATTAGCTATATTTTAAAGCAAAAATTTTACGGATATCTGTTTTTTTTGTTTGAGATATGAAGGATTTTGTGAAATTGCGTTTTACCCCCCCCCCTCCCCCCCTTGGGGAGCGAATTTTTTAAAATCGCTTGCGGCGTTGTCTTTCTCGGGTCGTAAACATTAACCGTGCCAAATTTGGTCGCACTCGGTGAAACGGTCTAGGATTCTATAGCGGACACACACACAGACACTGCTCTTTTATATATATAGATTTAGAGACGGCGTACAGCGCATGCACGTAATCGGCAGGAAAGTGTGCGAGTTACTTGTCGCCAACTAACATCATACGAAACTGATCAACGCTCTGGAAGCAGCTCTTTTAAATCAATAAGCCAAGCATATTCCGACGAGCGCCCTAAAGGTACCAAGTGAAATATACAATACAATTTTATATTACCTAAATAGTGGTGTAGATTGTTTTAATATATATTGTTATGAAAATTGGGTAATTGTTAAAAATTCTTGCGATTATGATATATTGTTCTATAGAAAAATATTTACATTTATTATCAAGAATTATTAACTAACCCATCAGCACACATTTCTGGTATTAAATGTAGTATAAGTGGAGAATAAACTTCATCTCCGCACCTCGAAATAATAATAATTAATTAATTGATTAACTAATTTAAAAAACCCACTCTTAAAACAAATCTGTATATCAATTTAAAATTTAAATATCTAAAACAGCAGGAGAAAAGACCTCAAATAATATTCAGTTTTCACCACCATTTAGAGTTAGTGAATAATAATAAGAAAAAGAAAATCGCATAATATTACAGAATCGAATAAAAAATTCTTGACTTTTTTGTCTCAACTAAAACATTATTTTGTAATTTCTGAACTATTTCGGGGGGCAAAATTTCACGTTTTTTATGTATCCTTTAGTTGTTTGGTGTTTGCATGGCAAAAATACCTACTTTTATTTCATTTTATTATTTATTAAGGATAAAAATAATCGTTAAATATAATAATAATTATGATGATCATGTCTATGCAATGTCCGTTTTGTCCGAATTCACTAAATTACTTCCTATTTTGGAAGCAATAAAATCTCTGCTCAGGTAAGTTGCATTACCATTCCGAATTTTCTAAAAATTTTTTAAAACGACTGTTCGACTTATGTAATTTCTTTTTTTATATATAGACATACTTGCCAACCATCTCATTAGGAACCTTAAAATTTTTATTACCCGCCTTTTTTTTCACACCAATAATTTTTTAGAGTAATTTTTGTCTTATTTAATCGTAATAACATTTGGACAGAATTATTCTAAAAATATATAGGTGTGAGAAAAGGGGCGTTTTTTCAGGGGGCGTTAACAATTGTACGGTTATTAATGAGATGGTTGGCAAGTATGTATAGAGATACTGTTATCATTCTTGCCGACAATCGGGTTAGTTTGAGATCAAAATTAATGAACAGAATTTGTTGATGCCATTCATTAACAGCAATATTTTTCATGTTACTAAAGATATTTTTTTATATTTTAATCATAGCTGCCAATATTTTAATTTAGTCCGGAGTACTTTTAGCCCCGCCTTTATTTCGCACCACTTTATTTATAGAAAAAATTTCTTCAATATAAAAATTCGATAAAATAAGAAAAAACATAGCTGCCAATATTTTAATTTATTCCGGAGTAATTTAAGCCCCGCCTCTAATACGTACCAGTTATTTTTTAAAAGCAATTTTTTCTTATTTTATCAAAGTTAGGTATTGAAAAAAAAATTTCTATAAATAAAGTAGTGCGAATTAAAGGCGGGGCTAAAAGTACTCCGGAATAAATAAAAATAATGGCAGCTATGAATTTTTTTTTTTTTTTTTAATAAGTGGTACGAAATACAGACGGGGCTAAAATTACTCCGGAAAAATTTAAAATAGTGGCAGCTATGTTTTATTATTTATTTCAATAAAGTAGAAAATTAATTTCAAATAGAAACGAATTTTTTCTAAAATTTTCCAATAATTTTTCATAAAAAAATAAAATATGTTGATTACTGAGAAGCGGGAAAGTATCCAGTATAATCTATTTTCTACTACGCTTTTCAAAATCGTTAACTTGGCGGCTACATCCGGTCTTGTCGACGGGAATTTCAATTATCCAGTACATTTAGCTTCAAGTTGCTACTTGGCGAAAATGCTAAATACATGCTCGAAAGAAATTTTGTTGAAGCTGTTAACTTCTCCTACAAAAATTTACTCCAACAAAACGTTTCCATCTAAAGCAATGGTAGGAGGTATAGTTAAAAATGGAGGTTGACAAATGGGCGATAACTGCGCCGAATGTGGTGAAGTTTTCATGGCCAAGATGGTAGCTATATTATAGTAAATTCTCTATAATTATAGAGTTACTGACTTTTATATTTTATTCCGTAGCATTGTTAACGCCGCCTTCTTTTTTATATCACTATATCTTTGGATTAATTTTTTCTTATTCAATCGTAGTTACAAATTCAGGATTACTCTAAAAAATATATGGTGTGAAAAAAAGGCGGTGCTAACAATGTTTCGGTATAAAATATAAAATTGGTAACTCTGTAATTAAGTACGTCATTTCTGTATTTTCAACCACGGTATTTGGTTACGTTACTGGTGCTCGAGTGAGTTCGCGTGCTACTTCAGTGAAAATACTCTTGATTTATTTGACACCCTTCAAACACTCTTCTAAGGATTTTTTTCTTTTGATTTATATCATAGAAGCCAACATTTAAATTTATTTTGGAGCATTTTCAGCCCGCCTTTTTTCCGCACCTCTTTACTTATAGAATATTTTACTCCAATATATAATTTCAATAAAATAAGAAAAAAAAATTACTCTTAAAAGGAAAGTGGTATAAAATAAAGGCGAGGCTAAAAATACTCTAGAATAAATTAAATCGTTGGCATCTCTGTTTATATAAAGAACTTGCTTCTTTTTTCAAGCATGACTAATACATTATTGCCATACTTGCCAACCATCTCATTATGAATTGTAACACTTTTTGTACCCGCCTTTTTTTTCACACCAGTCTTTTTTTAGAGAAATTCTATTCTTATTTAATCGTAACTGCATTTGGAGAAATTAATTCTAAAAATAAAGTGGTGTGAAGAAAAGGGCGTAACAGTGTTACGATTATTAATGAGATGGTTGGCAAGTATGATTATCGCCAATATTTCAATTTCTTCCGGAGTATTTCTAGCACCGCCTTTATTTCGTACTACTTTATTTATAGAAAACATTTCTCCAATATGTAACTTTGATAAAAGTGGTGTGAAATAAAAGCGAGACTAAAAATACTTCGGAATAAATTTAAATATTGGCATCGATGCTAATAAGACGACTTAATACGATTTAATTGCGCATGCGGTTGAATGTTCTAAATGGAGATTGGATGAATTTCAAGCAGCGAGTAATAAGACAGAAAAGTACATCAGGGCCAGTACTAATAAGGAGAAGATTGTCGTAAAAAGTTTAGGCTAAAGGAATCCTTGTTTAAAAGGAGTAAAATGGGTATAATTCTGATTATAAAGATGGCGTATATGTTGGTGTAAATAACGCGTATATACATATGGGTATATACATATATATCTAATTCGACTGTTGTTGACTGGAAGAATTTTTGTAGAGAAGTATTTATAGATATTTTAGCAAATAGTAATGTTTTGATTGGGGAAGGGGGTCTGGATATTGTGGAAATATATCAAAACACATTAGGAAATAAAAAGTATAATAAGGGTAAAAAAGGAAAAGTCAATAGGTGTTCGAAAGTGTTGATGGAAAAGGATACGAATATATATATGAATGTATATTAGATAGTGGAATATAAAACACAGAAAATGTTGCTAGGTTTAATGAAGTAGCACAGTCTTTTGGGTACGACTCGAATTTAAAATAAGTGAAAGGACTGTGATTGTTTCTCATATGAGGGTTAAACTTATATGACGGTCAATCATAGCGTCATTTTAAAGAATCTGGAAACAAAATACGACAGAAGCTTTTTGGCATAACTGTCAATATTTATAATTTATTCTATACGATTGTTTCCATTTTTGACACCGTCGTAGCTCTTCCTAAAATAAGACGACGTCTTGTTTTACGAGAGGAAATAAGATGGCGTCATTTTAAGAAGATACAGCACATAGTTACCAAAAATTTAATTTGTTACGGAGCATTTTTAGCCCCGTCTTTATTTCAAACCACTTTTATTTTAAGAGTAATTTTTATTTATTCATTTATTTTTATTGTAGTTACATACTAGAGAAAGTTATTCTATAAATAAAGTGATGTGAAATAAAGATGGAGCTAAAAATGCTCCGGAATAAATTAAACCGCCTCGCCTCTCCTTTCCGCTTTTTTTTTTTTTTTTTTTTTTTTTTAATTTTTGGTAACTAAATTTCTTTAGTGTACATTTACGATTAAATGAGAAAAAAATTACTCTTTAAAAAGTGTAATATGAAAAAGAATCGGGTACTAACAAGCTACGGAATAAATTAACAATGTTGGCAGCTGTGCTATCAAGGGTTTTTAAACAAGGTTTTTGGCGACAATGCTGTCCTCAGTATAAGCATTTTGATTAATACTTCGCCAAACTCATGTGGCGTTTCAAATTATCTAGAAGCATCTTCGCCGATCTCTGTGAAGAATTCATTCCAGCGATCAAGCGAATGTACTTGGCAAATAATCGTAAATGCGGTAAATTTTTTATTACTTTCTACTGCGTTAACGAAGAGGTTTAGGGGCAGAGCAGAGCCCCTGTCGAACCAAAAGTTTTCTTGTTTTCAGTGCTTGAAGTCTCTGCCTTTTTTGGTTTATTTTTATTTTTTCAGGACACATTCAAGAATTAGTACTTTCCGTCTTTATTGCTACCACCACTGTCTTTATTCTATTTAATTACAAGAGAAATACAGTAAATACTTCTGTTTGAAAAATATGATAGTAAAAGAAACTTATTATCCCAGAATGTGTCCTGAAGAAAGGCGGAGACTTCAAGCTATGCTACTTTCATAGTTACCAACATTTTAATTTATTCCGGAGCCTTTTTAGCCCCACCTTTATTTCTCATCACTTTATTTATAGAAAAATTTTCTCCAGTATGTAACTACGATAAAAATAAATGAATAATTAAAAATTACTCTTAAAATAAAAGTGGTATGAAATAAAGACGGGACTAAAAATGCTCCGGGATAAATTAAATTTTGACAACTATGTGCTTTATCTTCTTAAAATGACGCCATCTTATTTCTTCTCCCAAAGCAAGACGTCATCTTATTTTAGGAAGAAACAGGGCGGTGTCGAAAATTGGAAACGCGCCAACACCGTCCCCTATTCTTAATGAATACCCACTTGTAGGGGTGGGCACTCTGATGTAGCTTTTACTTCCCCGTTTCTATATTATAATTATTTGTAATATATTTCTACATTTGAATAAAGAAAATATTGTTACAGATGAGCTGTAAACGTTCCCGCTCTAAATGAAAAATAAATGAAATTTTTGAATTTAATGATGTACAGTAGTATGGTTTTAAAATTATTTATTTACATGTCTAGTATTACTTAGAAGTGTGATATTCTGTAAATAATTTACTCTGGTGGGGTCGAATCTCATGTGTTATATAACTGTTAACTTTCAATCATGCCCCTGCCCCCCAGTATCGAAAAAACGCGAATCCGTGTCTTTCGTTTTCAGAAGTCAGAATTAAGGCTTTTATATGTATATGAGCGGACTCATCTTTTTTTTTTTTTTTTTTTTTTACCTTAGGTTGTACCCAATGAATCTATTGCCACTGCTTCAATCCTCCTGTGTTAATTTTTAGAATACTTTTATAATAATATTTTTTTTTTTTTTTTTCGAAATTTTATCGTAACAAACCGCGATATGGAGTATTATTAAGCAACAAATTGCTTGAACCACTCTAGGAAAGCACATAACATGTTCATCTTTACCTCAGATTGTAAGAGACCATTAAATGTGAATATTCGCCAGTAATGAGAAAGTGGGAGGGAAGTGGTAATCGTCCCCACCCCCTTGTTAGAAGGAGACAGCAACGACAGTCTTATTCTGGATTTGTTTCGAGTTGCATGCACGTAATGTTAATTTGGTTTTGTTTCAAAATAAAATAAAAATTGCAAAACAGTATAAGGATAAATGTGCAGGTTTATTACTATATTTCTTAATATTATTTAGCAAAAATGATTAAAATGTGTAAGTAAAAACCAAAACACAGCTACCAACATCCTAATGAATAATTGGAAGCATTGTTAGTACCCGCCTTTATTCTCACACCAGTCTTTTTTTAGAATATTTTTCTTCTTATTTCATCGTAAAAACATTTGAAGAGAATTACTCTAAAAAATTAAGTTGTATGGAAAAGGAGGGGATTTTAGCAATACGCCGGAATTAGATTCGCAGCTACGCTACAGCTTTTATAAACATAGCTGCCACCATATGGAATATTTTAGCATCACATTTCCTGAGTGAAAATTTTCACTCTGTTTAATCTCAGAAATTTCCTTAAACATTTTTTCTTTTTTCTTTTCTTTTTTTTTTTTTAATTCTGGCTTAGCAACTAATTAATAGTGATGTTTGTCTTTAAATTTTACTCAGTATTAAATTAATTAAAAACAAAAATTTAATAGAATTAATAATTATTCATAAAAGTAAGTTACATTTTGAATAAATTATAATAATTATATGTAAAATCTAGTTCAATTATTTATATATATATAATAATCTTAAAAGCAGTATTGTGTTTTTATTCCCTTTATTATATATAATTCAACATTTAATTACTTAAACAAATCTTATAATTTTTAGTGACGGTATCTTGGAAATTATAATGATATTCTAATAATTATGTCAAACAGCATTTAGTCTTTCACTTTAAATTGTTACATTTCATTATTTTGTCAAGTAAAACTACTTTACTTAAACGCAAAAGAAAAAAAAGTACGTAGAAATATTCTCAGTTTTTTAAAACTAGTACAGTATTACTATAGGAAAATATCGAATATAAAACACTATGTTTTAAATTTATGTGTCGAAGGAGGTGCTTAAAACTATCGTTTCCTTTCATGTCTAAATTCCTGAATGTTGTTAGTACACGCCCTTTTTTCCCATCCTACTCTTTGTAGAGTAATTTTCTTCATATTTAATCGGAATTATATATTGAAGAAAATTACTCTACAAAAAATACAGTGTAGAAAAATGACGCGTGCTATAATCATTCCGGAATAAATTTAAAAAGTTGGCAGCTATGTCTGACTGTTGTAAATGAATAATATGTACTAAATCCAGCGAAAACTTTTTTTTTTTTTTAATCAGTACATTTGTATTAAAAAGCGATAAATTCTGCTAACTCTCCGGTGGGAGAATTTATATCAGAACCTTTCTACGACAATTTTTAATTTATTTAATCATAGAAAATTGAAATCACCGATTTCTGTTAAATCTGATTTAAAATTCCAAAATGTTGGCAAGAAATGATAAACATTACAATTAAAATTCAGTGATGGATATTAAATATAAAAGTCCATACAAATTGGCAACACTTGGTCCATACAAATTAGCCATTATATTGACATACACAGAACAAACATTACAATTAAGATACAGTAATGGATATTAAATATAAAAGTCCATACAAATTGGCAACACTTGGCCTATACAAATTGGCCATTATATTGAAGAAAATTACTCTACAAAGAATACAGTGTAGAAAAATGACACGTACTATAATCATTCCGGAATAGATTTGAAAAGTTGGCAGCTATGTCTGACTGTTGTAAATGAATAATCTATACTAGATATTGCGAAAACAATTTTTTTTAGAAATGCATTTCTCACAGTCAAGTAGATAAACATAAAAATAGATAAACCATAGTTCCCAACCCTCCGGAGGAGGCGTTTGTATCAGACACTTTCAACCACAATTTTTAATTCATTTAATAATAGAGAATTATAATTACCAATTTCTATTAAATATGTTTAAACCTTCCAAAATGTTGGCAAAAAAGGATAAACATTACAATTAAAATTCTGGGATGAATATTAAATATAAAAGTTCATACAAATTGACAACTCTGAAACTAACTAATCAAAGTTTGAACATTTACATCTTCCAATTTATGGAACATTTTTTAATAAAAATAGATTTAAAATTTAAGTTATACATATTTAATGAGCACATTACAGCCTGTCCTCTCCTCTTTCATTACAAGAAACACAAATATTTCAATCATACAATATTCTTGCATTGTTCCAACACTTATAATCCTGTTGTTCTAGATGAATCTAGGACTTATAGTTTTTTTTACAGGGGCACAAAGAAAAATTTTTATTATTATGGCCTATGGGCCCAAATTTTTTAAACTACGATAGCGTCTAAACGTCTTATTCGATTGAATTCAAAATTTATACATATGTTATAGATAACTGTCGCGTGAATTGCGCAGATTTTGATGGGGAAAAAATCCATTTTTTTTTTTTTTCCCCCGATGTAAAAGAAAATATATTTATTTTTATTTAAACCTGTATCATAAAAGAATTTCTGATAAAACTGATGTCATAATGATTTTGAATTATTTATTTAGATTTATTTATTTTTAAAATATTAATTTCAATAAATCGAATAGGCTTACAGTCCTGTTTTTACTGTCTGCAAAAGAAATGTGGGAACGGCTTTAATATAGGAACCCCCCTTGGCGACTTTTATTAATTTTTGCCATTTTGGTGATAAATTGCCAAGATGATTCTGGCGATGACTGATGCCAAGATATTTACTAAAGTAATTGCAATAACCATTTCAATTTATCGCCAAAATGGCAAAAAAATATTTGAAATCGTCAAGGAGGTCCTATACTAAATTCGCCAATCGAAAAATGCTTATTTAACTGTTTCAATAAAATGTATACATACATATATATATATATATATATATATTCATTTAAATATAGTGAGCAGCAAAGCGATCAAAACTTGCTAGTAATATTTATTATTAAAATACACAAAGCATGTAGTCTAACATTATGCATATATATAATTTTTAAAGGTTTGTTAATAGAAGTTTTCTCTAAAAATGCATTTACTGATGGCTAAATTAATATAATCATTAAAATTTTTGGAACAAACAGTAACATTTGCTCTGCGGGCATGTTTCGTTTAACTATGTATTTATTGATAGCTAAATCGACTAACTTTACAAAAAAATGCTAAATTTTGGAACAAATATTCGGAGATTGCATTCATTCGACACAGTGTTGCCAACACAAACTTTTTTCCTGCTAAAAGTACACATGAAAATCCGCTAAAAATATCAATTTCCTATAGCGTAGCTCCAGTGCAATGTAAAATCCAATCCGCTAAACCTTTATTTTTTCACCATTGATAGTGTCAAAAATCCACTAAATTTAACAGAAATTCCGCTTAATTAGCAACACTGATTCGACATTACTCAATGATCCCTTTAGAGGAGACCATCGCTGTTAACATTCAACGACTTAAAAAGCACTAACACATTGACTTGAGCATATTAGAAAATAATATAAAATGATTTCTGTTTGATTATTCTGGTTTCAATGTATAAATATTTATTTATCGTTCTATAAAATACAAAATTCCTTTAATAAATTATTTTAAATTGACAAGAAAAAGTACCCAAATTTCTTAATTGGAATTGTAAAATATTGCTTCTTGTCAATATTCCTCTATGAGTTTTTTTTTGAGATTATTTTCCATTCATATAGTTGACAAAGTTTACAAAATCAATTAATTGACAGGACAAAAAAATAGACAGGTCAGATGAACTAAAATTCTGATATGAAATAGTAAAATATTTCTTCTTACTAATTTTTTCCCGTGTTTTTTTTTTTTTTTTTTTTTTTTTTTTGAGCTGGTTCTTTTTTTTATGAGGATGGCAAAATTTTAAGTGGCAAAAAAGAAAATATTAATAACTCTTAAGCTTTATTGCTGTTAAACATTCAAAATTAAAAAAAAAAAAAAAAAAAAGTTAAATAATAGAGAGGGAGACTGTAACGTTTATTTGATATTTATTTATTTATTCATTCATTTATTCATATTTAATGCAACATCGATTTCTCATTGTCATTTCACTTTTCGTCATTAAATTAAGCGAAAAATAATATTTACATTTATATGGTCAACTGATATTCCAGGGCTGCTGCAATTGTAGCTTTTTTTTTTTTTTTTTTTTAATGCAACTTCGATTTCTCATTTCAATTTTCTCCATTACATTAAACGAAAAATATTTGTAGTGTTTTATTTTGTTAATAGAACGTGGATTTCTCATTTCAGTTTTCGTCATTAGATTAAACGAAAAATTTTATTTATTTTTACGTAATCAACTGATACTCTGGGGATGTTTCGAACACACATTCTTCCCTGAATTTACAATATGCTGACTTAGTAATTCTTACCTTAATTGATCGTGAAAGCATACTATAGAAATTTACAGTAAAGCATTTCTGGTTCTGAAAAGCACGGACTGTAGCAACCTCGTATTCATAGGTAAGCTGTATGCAAACACCAAATAATTGAAAAAAAAAAAAAAAAATCAGAAAAAAAAGTGTGTATATATATATATATATATATATATAAACTTTTAGATAATATATCTCTTGTGTTTCACATTTTTTTTTTTTTTTTCTTTTTACAGTAATATTACCTTTTTAATCATTACGTAACTGCAGTATTATACAAGTATTCATTTTTTCTTAAGGTAATTTAAATAATAAATGATTTTTTGTCTTTTTTTTTTTTTAATCAAAAAAATATCTTTTTTTTCAGTACCAAAGAAATTAATTAAAGGAAATACAAGTGCATATATATATTATTTACTTATATAATAATTAAAGCGTATTTGTATTTAAAAAAAAAGGTGCCAAAGGCATCACTAAAAATTATACAAAAATTATATAGTTTTAAATAGAAAGTAAAAAATAGGTGTAAGAGTTTAAGATAAGTGGGCGGGGTTAGCAAAAGAAAATAAAAATTGTTGATAAATACAAAAACAATAATTAAAGTATCGAAAAAACATTTGTAAAATAAAACTTTATGTGAAAAACACCTATTCACTTCCCACTGAAGAGGAAAAGGATAAGTGTGATAAGTGTTATTTTTCAAATGTTTTTTCGATACTTTAATTCGTTATTTTTATTTTTTATTTTCTCTTTGTTAACCACGTCCACTTATCTTAAACTCTTACATCTATTTTTTACTTTCTATTTCAAACTATATCAGAGCTGCCAACCTAATCCGGCAAATTGTTAGTACCGCCCCTTTTTCTACACCACTTAATTTTTAGAGTAATTATCTTCAAATATATTTACGAGGAATTGAGAAAACAAATACTCTAAAAATATATTGGTGTAGAAAAATAGGCGGTACAAACAATTTGCCGAATTAGGTTGACAGCTCTGCTATATACATAATATACTATCAGGAGTCGTACTCTCCGCTCTTTTTTCAGGACACGCTGAGAGAGAAGATATTTCTGTCCTTTAGCCACCACTAATTTCATGCAGAAATACTTCTGGATATTTATAGAAGTGTGCCATGATTATACAGGGAAGGGATTATTTTATAAAAATAGTGGTAGCAATACAATTGAAAATTTCTCATTCATGAAAGTGTCTTAAAAAAAGGGCGCAGAATACGATCCTTGATACTGTATATTAAGGGTCGTAGTCTCCGTCTATTTTCAGGACATTTTTAAAAATGAGAAATTTATGCCTTTACTGCAACCGCTATTTTTACACAATAATTTCAATCTTATTTTATCACGACGCATTACTTAAAAAATGTAATAAAAACTTAGCTATTAAAATTTTGTCAAAGTCTTGTCTAATACACAACCCCTGAAATATAAAATGTAAGTATATATAAATATGGGGTCGCAGTCTACGCTTTTTTTTTTTTTTTAAGGACACTTTCAGAGAAGAGAAATTTTCCCCTATTTTTCCACCAATTTTTTATTTGATAAATTTTTATTGCATATGTCAAATAATGTGCAGGAATGGAACACTGGCGCAGAACTCATACCGGTATTTGTTTAAGAAATTTCTCTTCGTGTACTATCGTTGACGACAATTACTGTCGTGTCGCCAGTGTTCCATCCCTGAGTAATGTGTCGTGATTGGTGCATGAAAATAGTAGTAGCAAAAAAGGCATAAATTTCTTACTTATAAAAGTGTCCTGAAGAAAAAGTTAGACACTACGACCCTTGGTATTTGTTTGGCTGTCTGAAAAATAACAATGCAATTTTTATATATCAAAAAGAAAGAAAAAAAAAATAATTTTATTTTAACTCTTGTTACTGCAGAAAAAATGTTTTCGGGTGCCGCTTGGCACGTTTGTCGAAAATCACCAGCACCGCGCCTTTTTGTATCTTTTAGAAGTGCAACATTCCACTGGTTACGTTTGCTATCTCTGACGAATTAGCGCACTTTTTGAATGAGGCGGGCTTAACCAAGATGGGGTCAAAATGACCCCATCTTGGGAAAGCGAGGGTTAAATATTACTCATATAGCATGAAGAACAATTTGTAAATTAACTTTTTTTTTTTCTTTCAACATAAAATTTTAAGTTCACTGGAATAATATTGGGTAAAACATTTAAACTTATATTGTTGCAGTTAAAAAAATTTTGTGGCAGGGGCGTAGCAATTCAAAAATTATGGGAGAGGCTCAAGAAAATTAATTTCAAAATGTTTCAGAATTATTTTTTGAAAATTAATAATTAGATATTATTTAATATTTACTCATTATTGATACCAATTATAAAAAATTACATAAAAAGAACATTTTTAAAAAGATAAATCTTTTATTTGACATTTTGAGATATGAAATGGGAAGGGCTTTAGCCTCCTAGCCCTCCTCTTTCCCACGTCCCTGTGATTCAGCTAGTATAATATCTTACTATTCATTGGAGGGAATGAACAAAACATTTATTTAATTTTTTTTTTATATATACAGTTTAGAAATTTCTCAAAAATGAGTAATATACATTTCTATCAGCTATAAGATTTTAATTTTATTGAATTTAAAAAAAAAAAAAAAAAAAAGGAAGAAAGGAAAAGAAAAAGATTTCAGTAAGACACTGTCAGAATTTTAGTTAAGGAAGATTCGAGAAAATATTTTTTAGCAAATATTAGTATTCATAGCGTTCCTTTTTTTTTTTTTTTTTTTTTTTTTTTCTTTTTCTTTTTTAATCTACTAACTATAAATACTAAAAACAGTACAGAATTTCGCATAGCAATAAATAAAACCTACATAAAAAATATAAGATTTTTTTTTTTTTTTTTTTTTTTTTTTTAACACTTTCGCGACTGCTGACGTAGATTCAACAGGGTTCCCACGGCCACGCCTTTTTTCAAGGACTCTTCCACCAAAATAATCTTAAGATAAATTTATTCTTAAACGTACAGTGTACGTTTAATATGAAATTTATTTTTAGATAATACTGGTGGAAGAGTCCTTGAAAAAAATCGGACCGTGGGAACCCTGTTCAAGTCATTTGAAAATCTGTAACTCCGCCAGTAGGCGTTTCTTTCTCAATTTTTCTATTGTTTCTTTCTTAAGAATATACCCAATATTCACATTTGTACAATCAAATATACTATGGATACAAATACTTTGATTAGAAAGGTTATAAATACAATGTATATCCATTTGTAATATAAATATGAATACAGAAAATTTTGTTCTGGAATATTGTAACTTTTGAAAACAACGCCCACAGGCGGACCTTACTGACAAAAAGACAAAAGCATGCGGTCACGAAAGTATTAACTTATTTTAATTTTAATAAAGTATAAGACTTTAAGTAGTATAATAGAAATCTACTTCGAAAACATCGGATACACATAGATGCCAACATTTTAATTTATTCCGAAGTATATTTAGCACCGCCATTATTTCGCATCACTTTATTTAGAGAAAAATTTTCTCCATTATATAACTCTGATAAAATAAGAATAAACTACTCTTAAAAAATTAGTGGTATAAAATAAAAGAGGGGCTTAACATACTCCGGTATAAATTAAAATGTTGGCATCTATGGATACATACTAATGGACACTGCAAGTTTTGACTTTTTAATCAAACCTTGTAGCATTTTATGAACAAAGAAAATACCAGAGAAGAGAATTCATTTTTTTTCTTTTTTTTTTTTTTTTCACATCCATGCTTATAATTTTTAATGCATTCATCTGAAACATTTTCTTACTTAAATCTATTTTAACTCATACATTGCTTTTGGTATAGTCTGCTTTCTGGGAAGATAGCATTAAAAAGTGCACGCTTTTGATTGCTTGAAGAATGGGCTCTTCCCACCTGACGTCAGAGGTCGCATGATAGAGCAAAAACAAATAGCAGACGAAGTCTTGTTTATCTGTAGCGGTTGCTTAAATAACGTATTTTCTATTCTTATTTTTGATGAATCGTACTTAATCTGTGTTATTTTTTTATACATCATCATTTTTAATCCATTTTATATCATTATTCATCATCTTTTGTTTGCTGTTTACATTTACAATCATCATTTAGTTTATATTTGTTATTGATGTTCATGAAGAACATGTTAAATACTCTGATTTTTGGTACTTAAATCAGTTACAGTGCAATATCGTACTGAGTAAATCCATTTAGACCACTAACTATGTTAATTAACTTGTTGTAACACCTTTATGCAATTAAATTAAATGAAAGCATTTTAAAATTTAAAATTATAATTCATAAACATTCCACAAAAACAAGCTAGATCAGTTAATGTAACAGTTACTCTAGAATATGCAAAAATCGATTCTTACAGTTGAAAATAAATAAACACATAAAGTGTTTTTAAAAAATTATTAAATTTACAAATACAACTATTCTACTGTTTACAAATGCACAATACAGGGATGGAACACGGGCGCAGAATTCATACCGGAATGTGTTTAAGAAATTTCTCTAGTTATAATATCGTTGATATAAGAGGTAGAAAATTTTCTTACATTGAGAGTGGTATGAATTCTGCGCCCGTGTTCCATCCCTGACAATATTACTTTTATTTTATTTTATATTAAATATTAACATTTTTGTTCTTAAGAACAATATTTAATTGAATTCGATTCTCAGAATTCGATAATTCGTTTTCCTCTATCACATGATTGAGCAGATGAAACTGGGAAGAGTCTATTTCTTTGCAAAAATTTTTATCATTTTTAATTACAGAAAACTGCTGAAAAATGTAATAAAATTTCTATTAAAAATTTCTGGTACCAAGAAAACGTACAAGTTGGCAGCTATGAGACTGGGTGGCGAAGGAATTTCTCCTTGAAAATTGGTTTAAATTAAACGTTGAGTAAAAAGTTGTTTGTAAAATTGTTGTACCTGATAGCTCTTTAAATACAGTAGATCCGCTGTTATCCGAGACCCGATTAACTGAATTCGGAGTTAACAGAGGTAGTCCCAAAAAGACCACGCACGAAAGAAGACGTAACTTTTGACAAATGGCGCAGATAATTTTGATAAATTTTACTGTATTTCATTGTATTTTATAATTTGAATATATATGTATTGTAATAAGTACAAAACTTTCAATAAACATTATAAAATGTAATAAAATCGCAAACATTCAAAGTTTTGTACTTATTACTTTAAAACGCCAGTTCTGTGGAGCTTTCTTATTATCTACCTATGTATGTATTGTATCGCGATTTTATTTGACTACAGGTAAATATGTAATATATGTATTATTACTTTCTGCTATATTCAATAGGAGTAAGTATTGAGATCGTAAAAATTTTCGACTTCGGATTTTTGATAGATTTACACGTTTTGAGAGCTGTAGAACGCGATTTGACCATTTTTAGAAAATATCTGTCTGTCTGTCACTGTGTGTGTGACAAAATTTTGTGGCAATTGTATCTCAGGAACTACTGCACAGAATTTCATACAAATTGGTATGTAGTTGCACCTTGACATAAATTAGTGCCTATCAACTTTTGGTAAAAAATGTCTTACAGGTTGCGTTGCCATCGCGCTTTTTCTAAATTTTTAACATGGTGATATAGGACAAAATTTTGTATAAATGTGCATAAAGAGAATAATTTTTTAGTAATCATTATGAAATTTACAAGAATTAATTATAAAGATAGTCAACTGGGAAAATATTTTGTATGTGTAGGAGCCTCGCCTCCCCTCCCCTGGGGGGGGGGAATCCCCCCTCGAGGGGAGTAAATTTTCATGATGGGTATCTTTCAAAAGAGCTCGCTAATACCTTTAAAACGGAGGGTTGAAGCATCGATCTGCGATAATTAAAAATAAAGTTATCGATTTTTTTCATTTTTAACCAAAAAAAAAATTTTTTTTTTTTTTTTTTAATGTAATATTGACAATAAAATTGACTTTTTTGGATATTCAGTGTCAAACTACTTCTGTAATATGGAAATCGTCTGCATGATCATGCAAGATAATTTTTTTAAATAATAATTTTAATAAATTATTTTTACTGAGTGAATTTGTATAGGAAAATATAGAAGAAAGTCATGTGGTGGCCACAACATACTAGTTTTACTTCACTGACTACGTTTTCATACATTTTAAACTTTGCCGTATGTTTCCCCTTCTATTTACAACAGAGTCCGTGTTATCCGAAATTTTGATTATCCGAAGTATTCTCGGTTCTCATTACCTCGGATAAGTGAAGATCTACTGTAATACATATGCAGTCCTCACAGTGTTCTTAAAATTTTACCTGTATTTTATTATATCGTCAACATTATCGGTAACAACAATTTTTTCTTAATTACTTTTTAATGTTTTCATTCTAAAATATTATGTCAAAAAAATATTGTTTTAAAGTAGTGGTAACAATAAAATAAAATTGAACATAAAATTTTAGAAACGCTTCCAGACATACAGTGGGTGCAGTGTTGCCACTTGCCAGATTGCGCGACTTTTTTATTCAACAGTTACTAATAATTTTGAGAAGTGATATTTAATGTACATAATCGACGATTAATCATCTATTATGTATATCAAACATCACGTCTCAAAAATATTCGTAACAATCATATAATATTTCTCTAACGTAAACCAATTACGATTATATTTTGTTGAAACGATACGATAGTGACGATAAAATACGAGAGATTAAAAAAGAATATATAAGTAATATTTAAGCACGCGGACTCAGTTCAGTGATACAATAAAATAAAATAAAATTACAACATTTCTTGGATTAGATCATTTTATAATATATATATATATATATATATATATATATATATTTAAAGTTGCATCTTTGCAATCCTGGCAAGCGTCATTTTAAACCCAGCAATACTTTAAAGATATAATACTTTAAAGATATTAATTTTATTTTGAAACTTTTTCATAAATTGACTAAAAACGCAATAATGAAAAGTATAATCAAAATAGGTGCTGAGTGTTTTTAGCAAAAAACTATGCCAAAATGAATAAATAATAAAAAATAAATAAATAAAATAAGAATGATCTCGCCAACATGGCGGCAAAAATTTAAAAGCTGCCATAGGGGTCCTTTATTAAAGCTCTCTTGCCTGGAGAAATATGAAAACTGTGTAGTGAAACATTAATTTTATTTTGAAACTTTTCTTTGAATGATTTGGTTTAATTATCATTAGCGTTCAATCCCACAAAAACTGATAACAATTTGGCTTCTGATGAATTAAAATTTTAATTAGATGGTGAAAATGGCAGAGAAGAAGACTTATAAGTTTTAAATTTTAAAGGTAAATAGAAAAAAAAAAAAAAAAAAAGAAAGAAAGAAACTTCGAAAATTTCGAAAGGTTTTCTAGTCTATATAGCAACGAGATATATAAAGTAGAGTGATAAATGGCAACCCTTGAGAAGGTCCAAGATGAGTCATGTGACATGCTCTCCTTGCACCTGCGTATTCGGTGGTTCCCTTGGTAACAGCTTATTTTCAGTAAATTTCTATGGCAACGGTTTGGAGATTGTTCTTCGCATAAGCCAATGTTTTTGTTTACATACGTAGTTTAATATTATTTTGTTCTAAATCATTTTGATTTTGATTTTACTTCTTATTTCATGTAGTTGAACTTTAACTGACAAAATGCTTAAAAATAGTTGAAAAATTATTATTTGTTGTTAAATTTAGCTCTTTAAAAGTTTAAATTTTCTTTTACAAACACTTTTAAACTTTGTTGGGAAACGATGAAAAGAAAAGTATTTTATTATTTATTAAAATGTGAAATATGTGTAAAATTAGTTTGAAAACAATTTATTTCGGTCATTGGACTGCCATGTTACCTAATAATAATAGTTTGTCGAACTGATATTTTAAATGCCAAAATAGCGATAAAGGGCCAAACACAGCAACCTATTAGAGCATGTCACGTCATTCATCTTGAACCACGGAAAGCTAATCCTTCATCCATTGAATCAGCACTCTAATTTATATATCCCGTTGCTATATAGTATTTCTCTAACGTGGATCAATTTCAATTAATTTTTGTCGAAACGATACGATAGTGGTGAAATTAATAAAATACGCGAGGATAAAAAAATAATATTTAAAAATGAACAATATTTAAGCACGCGGACTCAGCTCAATGATCTAATAAGAAAACATGACGACATTTGTATGATGACATTATTTTATGGAAAATGTATTTTTAAAAGTTATTTCTTCAGAACCTTTGCAAGCATCATTTTAAATCTAACAATATTTTAAAGATATAAACAGAATATGAATTATTATCATAAATTGACTAAAAAACGCAATCATAAAAAGTATAATAAAAATAGGATTATTATTATTTTTTAAAAACAAAAAATTACGCCAAAATAAATAAAATGTCATTGCATTCTTGGCGATAAAAATTTAAAAGGCGTCGTGGGGGTTCTTTATTAAAACTGTACTGCCTGTGGAAAACAATATTTATTTGGTTATAATAATAATTTGGCTTCTGGTAAATTAAAATTTTAATTAGGTGGTGAAATTGGTATAATATTTATAAGTTTCAAATTTCGAAGGTAAATAAGAAAAGAAATAAAGTGCGAAAATTTTACACGGGTTTGCAAGTTAAATAAAAAAGTCACGCGATCTAGCAACACTAAGTAGGTGACCAAATACTTAGAAATTTTGACATTTTTTCGATTATCTAAAAAGTACTGAAGGAAATGACTTGAAACTTCACACATGCAAAGAACATTTAAAAACTCATATTTTCCACTATCGATTTAGTCAAAAGTGTAATTAAGGGAACAACCACAAATTGAACAAAAGCCAATATTCTTTGGATCACCCTGTATCACAAAAAGCTACAAATGATTTGTAACTTTAATACATTGTTGCACATACTATGTACAATATTTGTATGCTTTGGTGTGGGAATTGCGAAATTATTTAGGCAAATATAATTTTTTTTTTTTTTTTTCAAAAATTGCTTTTTTTTTTTTTTTTTTTTTTTTTTTGAAAATTTTTTGCTTTCAACTAGAATGGATTTTCATATAAAATTTTACGAAACTTGCTGAAAAATTGACAAAACATCAGAGAAACATTATTTTGAAACATAAATTTCCCACGTATCATATTCGTTGAAATATGAGCATTTTCAGTAAATATTATTTTACTGTGCATGCACGAAAGAAAGGAAAAAATTTATTGCATAGTCTGAAAACTAGATATATATTAGGTAACTTTTGCCGAAAATTCTTTTGAATAAAGTAAAAATTAATGAAATTGTCGGCAAAATAACGAGCTAGATTTTAGGTATTTTCCAGAGTTGAAATTTCATAAGAGGCTTTACACATGCTGCGTATTTAATTTGAAGATCCAAATATTTCAATCAGGTTGCAAAAGTTCTTTTTTGTGAAAAACCTCTTATAGGGTTTTAACTTGAACATATTGTCATTTATTAGATTTGTGACTTAATAAGGGGTTTTTCACAAAAAAGAACTTTTGCAATGCGATTGAAATAATTGAATCTTCAAATTAAACAAGTGACATGTATGAAAACCTTTTATGAAATTTTAATTCTAGAAAATACCTAAAATCTAGCTCGTCCTTTTGCCGACAATTTCCATAATTTTTACTCTATCCAAATGAACTTTTGGCAAAAGTTGCCCAATATATATCTAGTTTTCAACCTATGCAATAAATTTTCTTCTATCTTTCGTGCATGCGCAGTAAAATGATATTTACTAAAAATGCCCATATCTCAACAAATATTACACGTGTGAATTTTATGTTTCAGAATAATGTTTCTGTGATGTTTTGTCACTCTTTTTTCTCCCGGTTTTTTGAAAGATTTTATACTGCTATTTTCAAATATAGACAATTAGTAACTACTTTCTATGAATACATATGTTGAAATTTATCTCTTTAAAGAGTTGGTATTATTAAGTCTTTGTCGAAAAACGGAACAATTGACAGCTATGCAATTTTTCCTTATTATTATTAGTAGTAGTAATAGTCGCAGTTGTAGTTCGACTGGACTTATAGTGCATTGCTTTCAGTTAGAAATTTCGAGTAGTCACAATTGCTGTGTTTCACCTTGAATATATCAGATATCAATTCGTTATGTAAAGCTACACCGTTGAACTCATCGCTACGAAAATTGGTAGACTTACTAACCAGAACAAAATATAGCTAGCATTGAATTTTTTAAATCAATTGGATAATTGGTTCAAAAGATATTAAATAAAACATTCAAGTTTTTAATTATTAAATGGAAAAAATTAATTTATGCAAACATGAAAAAAAAATAATAATAATTATTATTATTATAAAATAAAATGCGCGTTCATATTTTTTCAGGGATTAAAAGATATATGCTTATTTTAATGTCGAAAAGAGAGAGAAAGAGAATGAACGTGTAAAAATTTTCTTTTCTTTAAATTTAGGGACAAGAAAATTTTTAATGCTCTTTGTATATTTGCCGAAACCTCAGTGGAGGTTTCCCTGTTGAGAGTCAAAAACTTTTTATGTCTGTTTGAGTGTGTGTACTGCGAAAGAGGCCGCGCCGTAAAAACAGACTCAAATTCACCCTATTAATTTTCAAATTGGCATGCATGTTCATGAGGCGTATAAAATTAACTGTATAATTTTTGGTGTGAATTCTCTTTAAGGTTAGTGCACAGTCCCACATCAAAGATTTTCTTATCATTCCAGTTTATTAACAGAATATGTGTGTACTGCAATACTATATATACAAAAATCACTTATTGATTTGGAAATTGGTACACATATTCATGCGCCGTACAGAATTAGCTGTATATTTTTAAGATTCGTGTACAGAGATACACCAAACTATTTCTTATCTTAAAATCCGAATAAACTACTACGTCAGAAACGCCAAAGAAAAATATTGGAAATGCATACAGCTGTTTCGGTAGCCTTAAGCGTATCAGTATTGCCTTAACTTATTTTCCTAAATCCAGTCAAACCATAGCTAAAATTCTCAAACAATATGATTTTAAAATAATATTTTCGCCTTCTAATAAACTCATAGTATTTCCTGTCAGTGTGGTTTATCATATATTGGCCAAACTAAACGCAGTCTTAAATTTCGTGTAAAAGAACATATGAATTACGTCCGCAAACAAAAAACCAATAAATCGGCTATTTCTAAACATTGCTGGGAGGAAAATCATAATTTTAAATTTAATTCAGTTAAAATAATTTGCAGACCTAAATCCATTCATGAACTCGATTTCTTTAAAGCTTTTAATATTTATAAAAATTTTAAAAACCTTGTAAATTGTGATTTCGCTATTCCCTATTTGTCTGACTGTTGGAAATTTTATATTCAGTTCACATGTTCTTAATTTTCTACTGCTTACACAGCTAACTTTCCTAATTGGCCACTCTCCCCACCTTTCCCGTAATCCTATTGGTTCAACTAAATTCGGCCCCTCTCCTATATATATGAGCCCTTCTCCAGATTCAGAATTCTTTTTGCACTGAAGACGGTACGCTTAAGGCTACCGAAACAGCTGTATGCATTTCCAATATTTTTCTTTGGCGTTTCTGACGTAGTAGTTTATTCGGGTTTTAATATTCCAACGCCAAGTCTCCTGTTACTATTTCTTATCTTATCATTACATCGTGTGGAAGACTTTGCGTGTTCAGTCATCGCCACAATTACCTCAATGACTTGCAGATTGGTGCGAACGTTTATAGGCTACACTGGATTATTTTATTAATCTACAGAATTATTTAATTAATCTACAGAACTGCACAAGAATTCAGGTTCTGTAATCATCCATATATGATGTGAAATTTGGTTGAAATTTGGTTGAAGTTGTTGTATAAATTATACAACAACTTAAACGGAATTAGTTGTATAATTTATATTGTTGTATAAAATGTTTGTAGCTTGATTACAGAAACACACAAAAGAATTTCGTAACATCATAGCCAATGTACAGAATTTCATCTAAGCGCTTAACGTAAATAAGCTGCATTGAACGTATTAAAATTTAGATGTATTATTAGAATGTTTTAAAGCAGGACTTCTGTAGACTGATAGATAGATATAGACAGATAGATACAACAGAGGGTTAGGGGGGCGGTAATTCCCCTCAGAAACGCATCTTTTTATCCAACGATATAATCCTATATATGAATGCATGCTTTACGTATATGTATAAGAATAAGAATAGACTAAAAAAAATCCTGTCGTACTAAATTAAATTCTGTTTTTTACAAAATTTTATATCTATTACTTAGAAAACAAAATAGGCTTCTTTTTTTATTATTATTATCCTTAAAGGTTTTTTTTTTCCTGAAGATCTTATTTTTCATTTAAAAAGTTACTCACCACTGTAAAGTTGTATATTTAACGATGCAACAATGAAACAGACACCGCCACATTCAAAAGTCACTTTAGAGTCCCTATAAATAAGTGATCGCCAACCGGTGGTCTATGGACCACTGATTCGCGACAAAATTTTGGTGACCCGCAGAAAAATCCTGACTTTATTTGCAATTTTTTACGTTTCATTGGAAATTATAATAGTATTAATTTTAACTTAAGAATTTTCCGAATTTCTTATTTCCACAACATTAAACTTCAAAATTATCTGGATGAGAGACTTTATAAATGGAATAATCTTGTAATTCAAAAATTTAAATTTTAAGTACCGGGTGATCCAAAAGTCAGGACAAACTTTAAAAATGAATAATTCGAAAACGAATCAAGATACAAAGATACGGTTTGAACCAAACGGATGGAAAAGAAGCCGGGTTTTGTGTGGCAAAGAAAAAAAAATAGTTCTGTTGGCGACCAACAGATGGCGCTGTCGTATTTCTGATGTAGGATTATGCAAAGCAACAAACGATGTAAAAAGGAACAACTACAGCAGGTAATGATAGTCGAAGCGTATATGCATCGAAATATCGCATTCTCAGTCGCTACTTTAATCACGCATGGCCTCCAAGATCTCACGATCTGACACCCTGTGACTTTTGGCTGTGGAGATTCTTGGAAGTCAAAAGTGTACCGCGACCAACCGGCATTACTATCAGCACTGAAAGATGCCATCCGCCAAAATGTGTCTGCCATAACGCAAGAAATGCTACTAAATACTGTGAACGATGTGGTGAATCATCTCACAGCTGTACTTCTGAATGATGGACATTGAACAGTTACTGTAGTAGTACTAATTAACTGTAATTAAGCTGACTTGTAAGTTGTCAACATTTTTTTTCATTTGTAAATCATCTTTTGGTGAAATAAAACACTATAGCGCCATCTGTTGGTCGCCAACAGAACTAATTTTTTTCCTTTGCCACACAAAACCCGGTTTCTTTTTCATCCGTTTGGTGCAAACCGTATCTTTGTATCTTGATTCGTTTTCGAATTATTCATTTTTAAAGTTTGTCCTGACTTTTGGATCACCCGGTATATCAGGCATAGTTATCGCTTTGGATTTCTTATCTGCATTCGATACTTAGCTAGAAATTTTGCAGAATATTCGAATTCTTCAAAAATTTTAAATGTATGCCAAAAATGTAATTTTTCATTGGATTTCAATAATCTAACAATATAGTATAAAGATTAAGTTAATATAGTCATATTTATATATATATACATATATAGCAATTTATCAGTGTAGTTAAATAACGTCTGAGTTTGTTATACTATCTATGGAAGCAATAAAAGGGTGCTCACATTCTTCCTGTATAATTGATTGATACAGTCAACTTCTAGCATTGTTTTTATGAATAGATAAGCAATTGCGTTTCTCTTATCCGCGATTGTAATGAAATGCTCGCCCTCTGGTGGGCTAAGGTGAAATTACAATTAACAGGAATAGCTTTCGGCTTTCGTCGAGACGCCATTGCTTGCTGTACAGTCGGTAACAAAAGTGTCCGAACACTAGCAAAAATTCTTATGTAAAAAAAGTACACTTCATATGATTTTGTTAAATAAATCCTTGTCTAATCCTGTTCTTAGTCAGTGAAAGAAGATGATTCGATAAGGATTTATTTAACAAAATCGTATGATGTTTACTTTTTTTACATAGGAATTTTTGCTAGTGTTCGGACACTTTTGTTACCGACTGTATATTCGTTGTTTAGTTTCACATATATTTATTAAATAAAAATGAATAAATCCGGTAAAAAAGATAACACATACTGTTGTGTGCCACAGTGTAACTCCGCAAAGGATCAAGAAATCCAGAATTAATCTTCCATTTATTTCCAAATGACAAATTTAAAATTTCAGTTGCTTCGGCTAATGGAAGTAAAAAAATAATCAGATGATTTGAAACTAATATTTGTTCAGCTTCAGTTAAAATCTACTTCCGATCGAACTCGAACTTTGAATAAACTGAAATGTTTTTTTTACAAAAGCAATTGATTTCCATGATGTAATGGCGGAGAAATTATAGCGCGAATATTAAGTAGTAACACAAATAGAGCAATAATAAATATACGTGGCTATTATATTTACAAACAACAAAAGTTGGAAAAGCGCCATCTATCGATCATTTCAAACACAGATATCAAAATAAGCATTTGTAATGTTTCATATTAAATAGGTTAATTTCATAAATGTAAAGCGGAAATTCTCTGTTTGTTATTCTAGAAATATATTTAAGTTTCTTAATAATGTTAGTGGTCCGCGAGACTTTAAATTATGAATTTAATAAGACAAGTTTTTAAAATAAAGAATATAGTGGTCCCCTTCTTAGAATTCGTAGGTCATAATTTCGGTTCTTTCGCAGATTAGTCTTGAGAAGATGAAATTTTATTGAAAAAGAAGAAAATTACAAATAAAATTTTTTAAACTTTTATAAATCCTTTCTTTTTTATGTACCCCGTTCTTTACAAGTTAGTTTGGACCTTCACCTAGTTGTTTATGAGATCACATGACACTAAAGATAGTTGATCGGCTAATTAGACGAAAGTCAACTTCACCGACTTGAGTTGCATTTAAATTTTAAATTGCCATCCCATGTTAAATGCCAACAAAAACAAATTCACGTGTCCCTGTCCGGTGCGTGCAATTTAATTTAAAATATCAGTTTGCATTATCAGGTATTGTTCTACATTTTGTAAAGTTAATTTTTTTAAATCAAATATATTGTTGCGATTATATTGAGACAACGTAACTTCATTCTAATTTGAAACATTCAACATTATTGAAACCAAAAGATAATTGTTTATATAGCTATACATCAGGATTATTATTCATTACTCACTCTATATAACAGTATTTTTTAAATATTTTCGATCTTTTTTAAACAAAGAAAATTTTTTTCTGGAAAATCTTGAGATACAATTATTTTTTTCATAAGAATAATTTTTTGTCTTCAAGATATTTGGTGTAAAGAAAGATTCAACAGTCATACTGTTGATTATATTTTCATCTGTTGTTATTTTTGATCGTATATTGTTATTTCATTTCTGAAATAATATTTTTGTATATGTTTTATGTTCTTTAAATTAAACTATCATGCTATTAAAATTGCTTATTTAGCCAACATTTTTTGTTAAGGAAAATTTTAAACTCTTAAGTAATTTAGGTTTAGCGTTACTAAATGTTGGTTCAATATATTACTACTGAAATATGCTATTTTAAATATATATATATTTCTTCTAAACATTGGCACTGTTAGTGTGTGCATTTCTTTTTTTAAATTAGTGCAATTTTGTATGTATATTACATTACATCTAATCTATTTAAATGAACAAAAATAGTGAATGATATAAAAAATGTTCCTTTTCATGCACTTTATTTTTTCAGACTATTGCATTTTAACTTTAAAATTATATTTCAAAATATCAAATCATATTTTATGAAATCAATTACAGCAGGGCCCGAAATTTCAACTCGGATTACACTCGCCGAAAACAAAGTTTTACTCACCACAAAATTGAGTTGTCATTTTTTACTTTTTTGTGCTTTTTTTTTTTATTATATAATATTACATAATTATATAATATTAATATAAATTATATATATTAAAAGTGTGTCGTTTATCATCATGTCTCATAATCATCTATAATTAAAAATCATTAAAATGTATTTTATTTGAGATTTGAAAAAGGCTTAAATGTCTAATAACATAAATGCAAAGAGTCATTAATGAAAAAGAAGAAGAAAAAAAACACAACTATTTATTAAACAATATCCTGTGAAAATCTTTTTATTATGAAAGATTAAGCTTCCTTATTTACCTATTTATTTATTTAACTTTTTACATCAGAACTGTCTTTTTCGTCTATTTTATTTTTGTAATCAGACAGAATGTCGATGTGTATAACTTGTTCATTGTTGTCATTTGAAACAGCCATTTCGGAATAACTTTTTCGGTAAAATCGTTGCTTACATACCTACAAATCATTATAAGCGCAAATCCTTAGAGTTTCAGTAAAAAACTGGAAAATGTGAACTGTTTTTTGATCGCTATTCAACAAAATAAACAGAGGCAGTATCTTTAAAAGGGCTCGGATTCATTTTCATGCGCCAATATCGCATAGGCAAACTTTCACATTTCTCTTCTCCCGGATAGTGGGCGACAGGCTAAAAGGTTCTCTGCTCGTCTTTTCTCACTCTGCTTCGAGAAATGGAACAACTATAGTATTTCCCCTCAGCTAGATTTGGCGATTATGGCTAAATCATAAATCGAAAAATCATAAATCATATAGCATAAATGATAAAATCGTAAGCTAATTTATAAATCATAAATCCAAAATAAATAGCATGCAGGCTGCCATATTATATCGCAAACAATCCAGAATGACATCGTTATCGTTCAAATTGGCGCCAAAGAAAAATCGCCAAATTCAGCTGAGGGGAAATACTATAGTTGTACCCGAGAAATTACAGTGGGAGAAACGAAACTGCCGAAAAGATTAAAATTTTTATGCATGACTAAGCTGTCCCCATATTATCGTGTAAGAATTCTATCTATAACTAGACCAAATTTTTACTCGCCACAGTAAAAATTCCACTCGCCACTGGTGAGCAGAAATTTCGCGCCCTGAATTACAGAATAGCTTCAATTTTCTGTCAGGTATTAGATTACAATGCATATATTTCTAATTTAAATTTTAAACAATAGATGTATATGTATCACAACTAAGGCACTACTTTTTTGATGATTTTCTTTCGCATAAAAGATTTTCAGAAGAAATATGTGATCATTACCTTCAGTATTGCTGAATAATTGTTTTTTAATGACTTTGTAAATTAAAAATGGCCAAAGAAAAAAGATTTTTCAGTACTGCACTGCATGTTAAACTCATGCCATGTGTTTAGGTTAACAGAGCTTGCTGTAAGTTGTGATAGAATAATCATAGGATAATTAACTAAATATTAATTGTGATTCTAAATAACATTTTCAGACTAATTCCTTAATCAGTTCCCTTCAATTTAAAATGACAATTAATCATTGACATGTGGTTAAAACGAAAATACTGCAATTTCTTATTTAATTTGAAATTATTTAAATGTTCTTTATTTTATTTATTTATTTATTTATTGTTGCTGTTATTAGTGCTGAATTTCAATTTTGCCAAATTTCCCACTTTTGGCAAAAATTCAAAGCATAAAAAAAGTTTCCAAAAATATATAAACGATAAAAAATATGCATATTTGCCTTATATTAGTAAGTAATTATTGAAGATTTATGTGAGGTCATACTTCAGGGGTCGATCCAGGCAAAATTTGGGTCCCTTTTGCGGCCCCTTCACAAAATTCCCCATAGTAAAAAAGGACCCTTCACAAAATTCAAATTCATAAAAAGGGACCCTTCACAAAATTTAAATTCATAAAAAGGGACCCTTCACAAAATTCATATCCATGAAAGGGGACCCTTCACAAAATTCAAATCCATGAAAAGGGACCCTTCACAAAATTCAAATTCATTAAATGAGTCCCTTCACAAGATTTTTTTTATAAAAATGATCCTTTTATTAAATGTTTTCAGTATTATTTTTAATTAATGCTTTAATTTGGCTCAACGAAACTCTTAACTTGATATTAAACATTACATAAAGTGATTGTAAAAACGAAAAATTTTACACAATATTTTACTTTTTCACAAAAGTATTTTATATTTCACAAAAATAAATAAAAATTTCACAAAAGTATTTTGTTTTTCACAAAAAAGGGATCCAAAAATTAAAACCTGGATCGACCCCTGTACTTTTGTGTGCCATTGGTATAGCAGTAGAAAAAAAGAATCAAGAAGTTTAAGAAAATATAAAAATGTATTTAACTTTTATCATGCTTGTATGAACAAAAATGGCTCATATATGATGTAGAGTCTAGTGCCATGTAGTGATATTAAAGTGAGGTACACACCACATTTGATGTTTACCTTTAATATTCCTGATTCTTCTGTAAATTCGTTTTTATATGCTTTTATTGCCTAAGTAAACATCAATGTCGTTTCAATGTGGTTCTTGACCCTTTTTGCACCCTTTGTGACCTCCCCGAAGAAATGGACTTGCCTCACCTATACTATATATATAGATGCCCTTCTCTTCCTCAGACATCAATCTGGGAATGCTACTGGATAGCTCGCTTGCATTTATAGATTTATTGTTATCTCTTTCCATTCAATTGTCTTTTAATGTGCCATTGGAAATTTAAAAAAATGTAATGTACTTTATATTACCATCGATAGATAAAGGAATGTGCAGTGTTTTGTGAATGGACCAGCTTTATTAAGTGGAATATTATAAAAGGTCCAAAGACTAGGGATGCACCAATTAGCACTTTTGGTTAAATGCCGAATGACCAAATACTAACTATTTGGCTGAATACCAAATATCAAACATACTAAATACTAATTATTCATCTAATTTTTTATTCTTATATGTGGATATCAGGAGTCAGTGTCCTAATTTTTTTTCTGCCTTTTATATCACCAGCATTTATGCTTAGTAATATTTTCTCTTTTTATTCAGGATAAAATATTAATCTAGCATGTTGTGGCCATCTCAAAACTTGTGTATTTTCCTGTATAAATTCATGCAGTACAAAATATTTCTTAAAATTATTTACCATGATGAATGTCGATTATTTTCATCTAAAGAAAGCATCATAACATTAAAATGTTGAAGTGAATTTTGTTCCTTGTGCAAAAATATCTGAGGAATTTCTTTATTTTTTATGTTTTTTGTTAAAAATAAAAAATTATTATGCGATAATGTTGTCTTTAATTGTGACAGATCTATGGTTCAGTCACTGATTTTAATGGTATTGATAAGTTTGTGGGAAAAATACTCATTTTGAAAATTTACACTGGGAGAAGTACTTCCCACGAAGAAGAGAGGAAGGGTTGGATATTTTCCTACATACACAACATTTTTTCCTGTTTGGTTAACTGTTACTGTTATAATTCTTTTTAATTTTACAGTGCTTCAGCAAAATTCTCATTGTGCAAATTTATATGAAATTTTGTCCAATACTACCATATTAAAAATTAGGAAAAACTTGGATGGCAACACTACCTATTGGGTGATTTTCATTAAAAGTTGAAAAGATCTAATTTATGTCAAAGTCATGATGCAACTACTACTACATATAAATTTATATGAAATTCTGCAGGCATTAGTTTTTGAGTTAGAGCTACCACAAAACTTTTGCCATATACTCACAGATAGACATTTTTTGAAAATGGTCAAAATACTTTTTGGAGCTATCAAAACATGTAAAATCATCAAAAACAGGAAGTTTAAATTTTTTACAAATCCAGTGTTTTTTCCTTTTGAATATAGAAAAAAGTAAAAAATACTCTTCAGAAAAAATGGTGTATATAAAAGTAGAAAATTATTTGACAGTATTACTATATATAAATAATGATGTGATATTGAATTTACAGCAAATAAAATTATTAATTACATTATGTTTCTCAATAAAAACTTAAAAATTTTTAAATTTCAACATACTTTGTTTAATCGCTTGGCAGCAACACCTTGTTTATTACATACATTCTTTGTTACAGGGTTTCCAACGGCGACTAAAAAGCAACTATTTGCTACTAAAATCAACCCCAGGCTACTATGGCAACTATTTTAAGATAAAAGTGGCATAAAAGCTACTATTTTAAGTTAAGAAAAAGGGAGGCTATTTTGAATAAAAGTTGTTCCCTCCTATGTTTTCTGTGCCTTCATTGCAATTTTACTTCCAATACACGACTACTGTAGGTAATGGGAATATTTATTTTATTTGGTCAAAAAATTTTAATTTCAAATTTTAATCTGATTTACATGTTTTAAGGTCTCCTGTCCTAAAAAAATGGTTTTCAGCAATTGATGTGTGGATTTTTTTTTTTTTTTTTTTTGAGGGGGGGGGGGGGGGAGATCTTCTGACTACCATATCTCCAAGACTGTATTAAAAAAAAAAAAAGAAATAAATAAATTACATTAAATTTACTTTTTAGTATAATATTAAATAAATAAATAAATAATTGATTACTTTTTCCCTCCCTCTCTCTTTTTTTTTTTTTTTTTTTTTTGGTGTATGTGTATGTGTGTTCCTTTCTGATTGATCCTGCATGATGCTTCCTATTGGTTGTTTGTGTTGCAGCTCCTCCCCCTCTGGATTTTGCCCTGCTTTCAGTCTTGCTTTTGCTTCCAAGGCAGTAAGTAGCACATGTTTTTTTTTTGCACCTGATGAAGAAAGGCTACGTCCTTTCGAAACTGGTTGTGCTGAGTTAAAATTTATGGTGTGTGAAGAAGTTTTGATATCTTTCTATAATAAGTATAGAATGATGAAATTTCAGAATTGACGCAGGTCTGGTGTACAGATGATTTTTCCAACTTTTAGGGAAAACTGGAAGTGGTATATAAACACCCTTTTAGATGTCATATTAGTTGGTTAGTTCACGAAAATTGATAGGCTTTCTGTGTAAGTATGTCAATTTGAGGTTCTTCCAAAGCGGCTGCACAATTTTTTTTCAAACTCACTGTATTAACTATCTTTTAGATATTCTTTTGTATGCAGAGGTTAATCCAGAACAAATTTAGTGGCGCACTGAGGCACTTTCACAAAGTCAATTTTTAGCAATGAGGTACCTTCACAAAGTCAATTCTCAGCAATATAACTGCACACTAAAATATTTTATAAGCTTCACTGTATCGAACACACAAAAATACCATCAATTTGAATATTTACTGGAGACAATGATAAATATCTAAGTAAACACCTACTTATCTTACATATAAGAAACAACTTAACTCGCCCATATAGATATTTATTTTTACAACTGTCTCATTTTATTACTTCCATTACCCTACTACCGTAGGTAATGGAAGTATTGTATTCGGTCTGAAAATTCGATATCGGGTTTTCACCTGATTTACACGTTTTAAGGTTTCCTGAGTCCAAAAAAGTGGTTTTTGGCAATTGGTCAGTGTGTATGTATGTGTGTGCGTGTGTGTGTATGTATGTGGAGAATCTTCTGGCTATTATAGCTCAGAAACTAATAAAGATAGAGCTACGAAACTTTAGAATTGAAATACGTCTGGTGTACAGATGAAATTTCCAAATTTTGGAAAAAATTGAAAAACCGGAAGTGGGTCATCGGAAACCGGAAGTGGGACCGTAAAACCGTATCTCAAAAACGGCTCTAACTTCTTCAAACTTGCTATATAAACACTCTATTAGATGTCCTTTCGAATGATATAGTTGGTTAGTTCAGGAAAATTGATAGGCGTCCTGTATAAATAGCTCAATTTCAGGCCTCGCAAAGGCGTTCCTTTAAAAACGGTTGTATGGATTTTTTTCAAACTCGCCATTTTAACTCACTTTTAAATATGCTTTTGTATGCAATTATTGTTTTCCTGTCAATAATTGAGTTTAACCGGAAGTTGGACATCGGAAACCGGAAGTAGGACCGTAAGTCCGTATCTCAAAAACGGCTCTAACGATTTTCTTCAAATTTGCTATATAAACACTCTATTAGATGTCCTATCGAATGATATAGTTGGTTAGTTCAGGAAAATTGATAGGCGTCCTGTATAAATAGCTCAATTTCAGGTCTCCCAAGGGCGTTCCTTTAAAAACAGCTGTACGGATTTTTTTCAAACTCGCCATATTAACTCACTTTTAAATATCCTTTTGTATGTAATTATGGTTTTCCAGTCAATAATTGATTTTTTTGTAAAAGTTGGTATCTCAAAAACGGCTCTAACGATTTTCTCTTTCCCAAGCGTTTTGCTTAACTAAAGAATCATATTCTAATTTCATCGCGTTCTCCCAATTTTTAGCATAATCTCCATTTAGCGCGTCGATTACGCTGGGATTAATTTCATTAAATGAGTTATCAGCTAATTGAGAAGTTTCATCTTTATATTTTGTATCTGTAATACACTCCTTATGAGACTTTTGAAAGTTCCAACTTTTATTTTTTTTAGGTCGGCCTGGACCGCGTTTAAAAATAGGATTGTTTTTATTAATCCTTTCCTCTTGTTTACATATATCGCCAGCACTCTCCTCCCCTCCACTCACATCTTTCACGTTCCCCCCTTCAGAAAGCGAGCCTTCCCCCCCTTTCCAAAAAGAGAAACTTTCTCCATTGCATTCAGGGGGATAGGAAATCGATCTGCTGTTTTCCCCCCTTTGGATGTCTGCGGTTTGAGTAGGGATAGGAGTTTCATTTTTAATATTACAATCATTGCATTTATTCTCAGACGGAAAAATTAATTCTAATTGATCAGTAGTGGCTGAATCATTTATTTCAAATTCGTCTATAAATCGAACATCACGACTTATGACAATTTTTCTGGTATCCTTATTCCATAATCTGTAAGCGCGTGATTCATTTGAATAGCCAACGAATATATGTTCGTGTGACCTAGCTTCAAACTTTCCTTTTGATTTTTTATTTAGAACAAAACATTTCTGTCCGAAAATTTTAAAATAATTAACAGTTGGTTTATAACCGAAAAAAAATTCAAACGGTGTTTTATTTTCTTTAATTCCTTTAGTGGGACACCTGTTTCTAATATATGCAGCACAATTTACTGCTTCAGCCCAGAATGTATTTGGAAGGTTTGATTGCATTAATAAACACCTCGCCATTTCGCATAATGTACGATTTTGTCTTTCAATTCTAGAATTTTGCTGAGGGGTCATTGGTGCTGAGAATTCGCGTTTAATACCGCATTCTTCAATATATTTATTGAATTCTTCGCCACAATATTCCAATCCATTATCAGTATGCAGTATTTTAATTTTTTTTCCTAATCGATTTTCGACTGCTGCTTTATATCTCCGGAACGCGTTCTTAGCTTCATCTTTTGTTTTTAGAAAATTTACTTCAATGTAACGAGATTTATCATCCAAAAAAGTAATAAAGTAACGTGATCCGCCATGGGATTTAACATTTATAGGGCCACATAAATCAGAATAAACTACTTCTAATAATTCATCACTATGAAATTTGTTTTCTTTACAAAATGGTTTCACAGTTTGTTTAGACCTAATACATACTTTACAATCTTTTAAGGAATCTTTTTCATTAAAATTTAAATCTCTTAACATATTTTCAGATTTTAATAATTTTAAATCTTTTTCATTTAAATGTCCTAATTTTAAATGCCATTTATGAAAGTTGCTTACCTGAGTTGTTGCAGCGATATCCACCTGCGGCTGAAAAAAATATAAATCACCTTTTCTCGTAGCACTTATAATTAGAGAGCCGTCCTGCTCCGTAATTTTTGCACATTTTTCGGTAAATACAACTCGGCAGTTGTTTGCAGTAGCTTTTGATATAGACATTAAATTGCATTTCAATTTTGGAACGCACAAAACATTTGTTAACTTTAAATTGGTTACACCGTGATTACCGGGAACTTTTAATTTGACTGTTCCAACACCTGTGATCTCCGCTGTTTCATCTACAGCTAATTTTATAAATGATCCAATTCTAGGTTCGAAATCTATAAACAAATTCTTGTCATGAGCCATATGGGATGTCGTACTGCTATCGAGACACCACTCGGAATGTTCTTGGAAAGAGTTACTGGCTGCCATCGTGAACTCTGTACTATCTTCAACCATGAAAGATCTATCTTTATATTTATTCGATGAAGTGAATTTTCTGTCTGAGATCTTCTTTCTGCATTCTGAGGCTTTATGCCCTACTTTTGAACAGTAATTGCATTTGAAGATTGCATAATTTCTTTCGCCATACGTGTTCTTGTTCTGCACAGGCTTTAAGATTTCTCTTTTGTTCTTTTCAGGAAGATTTTTCTTGTGAGTTGTAAAATACGCATTTGATGATTCTTGATGCTTTTTATTTTTTCTTGACTCGTATTCTTCCATCATTTTAATTTTCAGAGCTTCAGGCTGCGGCAATTCATCTCTTGCTTCTATGGCGCACCTGAAATTTTCATAGCTGTCAGGAATACTGTATAAGAGCAAAATTGATAATAGGTCTTCGGCTACTTGAATGTCCATTTCTTTTAGCTTGTCCACTATATCAAAGAAAATATTTAGGTGATCGGACATATTTTCACTGTCAGTCATTTTCTTAAAGAGTAGCTGCTTCAACAGGGTGGCTTTCTTTGCCGGTCCTCTCGATTCGTAAACTTCTTTTAATTTATTCCATGCTTCATTTGAGGTGGTACAATGTTTAATATGACACAACTCACTTGGGGTAATTGCTAGGATTAAATCGGCTCTAGCTTTAAGGTCAATTTCGAGCCATTTTTCTTCACCTTCGGCGCCTTCATCGGGCTTAATTTTCGTTCCGTTAGCATAACTCCAGTGATCATTCTTGATTAAAACAGCTTCTATCTGCAGCTTCCAGGTGTCAAAATTATTTTTGGATAACTTTTCTATATTTAATACTTGCGACATATTTAATCAGCTATAGTAGCTTCTTTATAAAAATAGAATCAAAAATACTTTCGATTTCAGCCCTTAGGCTTAACAGTAAGTCGCACTTTCGTTTTAGCGAATGTTAATTTAAATTTTTAAAAAGTCCGCAGTAAGATGCGTGTCTCTGGGCCCATAACCATTGTTTGTATAAATGGGTCCACAGAGTGAAAAGCAGAGTCTTTTAACAATCACAACATTTAATAATATATAGAAAAGTAGAATAACATAATGCGGGCATTTCTTGCCGCTCGCTTTGCAAAGCTTTCTCGTACAGACTCATATAAACTTCTCTCTCAGAGAGCGAAGATGCGCCGTTGATTACATAATACAGTTACGTCACATCTGACGTCATGACAGGTGGTGAGCTAGTTAACAGATGATATGAGGAAACATGCATTGAAATCCTTCAAAATGTATTTAAAAAAAAAAAAAAAAAAATGCTTTACGTATTTTAGTTAATTGTTCTGAAGTATCATTAATTTTCACAAACTTACTTGATGTTTTCACAAGTTATTTTATAAATTCACAAATGGGGTACCATTTTTATAAAGCTGGATTAATCCCTGGTATGTAATTGTTGTTTTCTGGTCAACAATTGAATTGGCCACGTTTTGGTGTTGGTGAAAGTATCTCCAAAACGGCTCAAATGTTTTTTTTTTTTTTTTATATGCTATATAAATTCCTTTTTAGATATTCTTTTGCATCAAATTATTGTTAATTTTCTGTGGAAAATCAACAGTCATCCTGATTTGGTATGTCAGTTTTAGATATCGGAAATTAGTGTCTAAAGAAGGCTCTACCTAAGACTCCTATAGTACGAGCTGACTCACAGCTGTTCATTTTTGCCCAGCGGAAGTATAGCTTGGTGCAAGGTTGGCAGGTTTTTGACACGTGACAGTTTTTGACGGTTTAAACCATGGTTAAAACCGTCATGTCAAAAACCTATATTTATAATTTATTTGTCGTATGAAAAATTAGCTTAATAAAATATAGTTCATAAGGATTTTTTGAAAAGTAAATAGAATGATGTTCTTTGAAAAACACATTGTTACAACATTTTGATTAATACAAAAAACAAAACTTTAGGCTTTTAAAATTTTACTATGTATTATTTCTATGTTCATTCAAAATATGCTGTGATACTTTTATATATTATTATGAAATTTATTTAGAACTATGCTTGATATAGCACATGTTAAACTTAGTTATGCGATACTTTAAAAATATAGTTGTTTTCAATAAGATATTATTTATCAGTATGTTTTAAAAGGCTAACATAATACATATTAATGTTTTTGGAGAAACATTATTATAACATTTTGATTAATATAAAAACAAAACTTTATTCTTCTAAAAATTTATGATTCATATATCATTGATAGATCATTTTGATTGACAAATCATTTTATTTGCAATACAACATTGTATAGTTCAATTTTTTTAGTATTGTGCTTTTAGTATTATGTATTTAACCAGTAAAATAAAAATGCACAGCCTAATATTTTGTATTAAATTTTTTATAGAAAAATATAACTTTTTTTTTTCCTTAATGACTGCTGATATTGCAAGTTTTTAAGAAAGAGTAATAATTCTGAATGTTAAAAAAGCTTGAATTGTGTCTGAAATTCATATAATTACCGTGAAACACGAGAAATATGAATGCTTTCTGGACATGTATAAATTGTAATAAATGTAATATTTACCCGTACAGATTTTTAAAAAAATTATTAGTCTAAGCTGTAGGGCCCACCAGCAGCCAAGTGGTACTACGCTCAAAGCTGGTAAACGTGAGGTGTAGGGTTTGATCCCAGGGCGCACTCGTTGCCCTAGCCATTCAGAGTTTTTCATGTTTTTCTCTGAAACTTGTATAAATATGGACTAGAACCCTGTAGACAGACCCACACGGAGGGCAATACCCCTTAGGCCTAAGATACTAGAGTAGTCAATCAGCCTTACTCCCAAAACACCGAACACCAATAGTCAAAGCTATAAACAGGTACAAATATTTATATAATCAATAATAATAATAAACAGATAAAAATTCATTAATAAATGATAAGTATAATAAATGTAGATTATAAATATAATTATTTTCAAATTCATATTAATTTACTGCCCACATATATTATGTTTTACTTAAAGAAAAAAAAAAAAAAATCCAGTATTCCTGAGTTTTCATGTCTTATGTGAAAATTCATAAGTAACTTCGGAATTTTAGAATTTCATAAATATTAATATAAATAAACATAAACATACAAAATATAACTGTATGCATACTTTGTATATATTTTTTAGATTATAAACCAGTATATTTACCTAATTTTTTATAAATTATCTACAAATTGTTTTCAGATTTCTTAATTTATAAACAGCATATTATTTAGATATTCACTTGTATATGGCAAATATTACTAAATCCTATTTTTAACCAGATTTTAGCTCATTTATAGATGTTGAATTTTGACAATACAGGTTTTTGACGGTATAGAGGTTTATGACAGGATTTTGACGGTTTAAACCATGTTTAAACCTTTGTCATGTCAAAAACCCAACCCTGGCTTGGTGACGTTTAGTTGCAGACGTATTACTCGGCATCTTTATCGCCTAAAATGGCGAGTTTGCCTAAACAGAAGAGCGAATTATTGTTTGTACTTGATAAGTTTGGCGGTAATATTTGGCGAAATTTTCTTATAGCCCTTGAAAAAAATAGCCATCACTGTTGCTGTTAAATTAGTTAATTTTAAATATTTATACATGTTGAAAAGTAGTGTAGGTTGTAAAATACAACATTTAGATAATCAAACAGCAATAAAAACAAATAATTGATAGAAAAAATGCTAGAAAACATATCATAATTACACTTCATATTTGTGATTGAAAGCTAAGTGTACAATTTTCTTTTGGACAATTAATAACCCATTTCTTTCGCCTTTCTTCATCTGTTGGAAATCTAAACATTCTAAAAGCAGTTCTGGTATGATTTGAGCAATTTTCAGCTGCAAAACCTCCAGTTTATGTGATTTGATAACACTTGAAATTCGGATCACGTGGGCAACAATCACTGAGTGGGAAACAAAATGCCTGATGAGCCAGCCTGTATTAAAGGAGCTCTAGCTCTACCGATTTCTTTTTTTTTTTTTTTTTTTTCCCCTTTAAATCTGACTTTATGAACTCTGTTTTATATAGCTTTACACATGTATCAATTTTCTTGTATAAGAAATGTAATTTCTTAGGTCCATTTTATATCTTCTGACCACATTATCTCAAAAAACTGCTTAAGTATTAATATATATATATATTTTTTTAATCTAAGACTACTATTTGGTTTGAAGTGGCTACTATTTCATACATTAGAGGCAACTATTTTTGAGTGCCTTTCATGCTGGAAACCCTGTTAACTCTACTTCAAAGACATACAAGGTATCAGAATTGCAAAACTGTTAGAAAGAATCACTCAAAATAATTTAATGATATACTCTAAACAAATTTGGCTACATTATACATGTAATATCTATTTACAGTAAATCGATATTCCTTGATCACTAGCTGTAGATGAGGAGGAGGGGAAGGGGACATAAAAAAATTATGTATGAGAAATGAAACAATTCTACTTCTTTATAGGTTCTAGAACCTAATAAAGCAAGTTTAAAATGAATATTGAATTCATATTGCTGATGGAGAAAGATTGGGAAACAAAAGGCTTCTGCATAGCTTTTAATCCACAATCGCTAGTAATTGTAGTTAAGGAAAAAGGGGTGGGGTTAAAAAATAATTACATGAGCGAGAAATATTGAATAATTCTCTTTCTTTATAGCTCCTAGTATGTTATAAAGTAAGTTTAAAATCAATGTTGACATTTATATTGTGGATGGAGAAAGATTGGGAATCAGAATTCTTCCCTCGTGCATTTGATCATGATCATTAATAGTTTTTTTTTTTGTTTTTTTTAATATAACAAACGATATTTGCGATTTTTTAAAAAGCGTATAATCTGTAATTTTCATATGTTGTCTGTAAGGCCGTAATTACTGCCATAATTCCGTAATAACTACAGACAAACTGTAGTAGTTGACATCTCTAGGTGTTTATTTAAATACATATGTGTTAGGAAAATAAAATTGTATCATGTGTATTGTGTATATCAACTTTTCATGTACTTTTTGTTTTACAGTTTACCTAAAATGGAAGCAATACCTAACGAAGCATGTGTGAAAACTACTGCAAAAATGTAAGTGTTTTGCCCTATCATTATGTCTATGTCAAAAATCTTTTTTTTTTTTTTTTTGGGGGGGGGGGGAGAATTTAATGATTATTTTTTTTAAGTTGTTATAAATTTATATAATATCGGCTTGAAAAATCTCAAAATTTTTACATGCTCTGTCTGTCGAGCACTTAGCCTGTTGAATACATGCCAGAATTAAATTTTTACATGTCCAAATATCTTATTCAAATGCATATTAATAAAAACATTCACATATCTAGCAAAGGTGTAGCAATTCAAAAATCATGGGGGAGGTTCAAAAAATTTCATTTTATAAATGACTCAAAACTAACAAAATCATATAACAATTAGACATTAATCAATATTCACTAATTATTAGTATTAATTGTAAAATATTACCAATTATGAGCATTTATAACACATTAATTTTGTTTTTAATTAGGTGATTCTTTTATTTGGCATTAAAAGGAAATCTTGTAATAATCTATAGGGGGGGGGGGCTTGAGCCCCCTGAACCCCTCCCTTTTCTACATCCATGATATCTAGTGAAAATAATTTAACAACATTAAATCTATATTGACTATTGACATTGCTTATTTCAGTTTAAGTAAAAGTCTTAGACAAGATGCTATATTTTAAAATAATTTATGGAAATTTTTTTTTGATTAAATATCTTCATACCCAGCCAGGCATGTGGGGGGGGGGGGGGTGGGGGGGTGGAGTACATGCCCAGCCTGAATTTCATGTCAGGCTATATAATTTTTGAGCTCTATATAATATGATCTCATATATCACTATTTCAGAAACAACTAACTATATTTTACTTTGTTGCTATAATTATTCTTGACTGAAGCATAGTGTAGTTTTCTTTAGAGGGAAAATTCCAAAGCTATTATTATTATCGCTCATTAACTTTTTTGATATTTTTGTCTTTGTATGATGTTTTCCTTCATACGAAATATTTTGTTGATACCAAAATTTTTTCTCCTTGGTTTTTGATCATCTTAATATTAAAATGTTACACACACACATATATGTATATATATATATTTTTTTTTCAGGGTTTAACCTGGCAAAAAAATTACTTTAGCATTTTAGCAAAAATAGGCAAGCACTATTTTAGCTTTTTCGAAAGTTAATTCTTTGGATACCATTGATTTCTTTTACTTAGCTTTGTTATCCTCAGTTTTGTTTTCTATTCCTTTTGTTCATTGATGATTTTAACCAAGCATCCATCCATATTTGTGACTTTAAAAATATGAATCAGAGAAACTATGTTTTTTTATCAATAGAAAAAGAGGTATTCATATCATATGTGTAAAATGAAAAAGCAATGTAAAAATCAAGTAAAGTGTAGTAGTAGATAATCGTGAAATACTAGTGCTAAAAATGCTTCTATGAAGCAAATTCTGAATTCTAACATACTTTTAAATATTTTTGCATTTAAATCCAATCATTGAAAATTAAAATTAAATCCAAATTACTATATAAATAAGGATTCCCAAAAATTTCAGTCCTTTCGTAGTTTTTGCCTGCAAATATTACAAAAAAAAAAAAAAAAAATCTGAATTATTATATAGAGATATTTTATACAGTTATCCAGTTTTAGCTTTTTAGCGAAATTCTGACCGACTTGTTTTAGCAAAATATGATACCTTTTAGCAAAATGCTAAAAAAACTAATGGCAGTTTAAACCCTGTATATTTTAGTATAGTAATTTGTGAATTAAAATATCAACCTTGCCTTGTCATTTGAGTCTAAATTAAGTATTTAAATTCAGATTAATGTAGTACCAAAAATTTTAAATAATTTTGTATTTAATAAATTTATATTAAATTTATTAATATTTTTTTTATGCAATTGCGTAATGATTTTGTCTGTAAATTGCATTTTTTTAAAAAAATATGCTACATAAAAAAGAAAGTACAGTGACTGCCGCTTAATAAATTCACTGGTTAATAAAATCAGCCGCTTAATCTGATCAAATTACAAGGACCGGAATAAAATCAGTGCAAACTACTTTTAAAGTCGTCACTTGATAAAATCAGCATAGCCAGTTAATAAACTCAAAAATATCTCCTCGGCTGCTAAAAATATCATTTAGACACACTAAAAATTTTTTTTTATTATATTGTGATTTTTTTTTTTTTCTTATTAAATAGAAAAAGAAATTGAAGCACAACAAACCTTCCGTTATCACTCATTGTCTAAGATTTTACACTTGCAGCACAGTTATAAATTAAACATGCCCCATAACTTATCGCCATATAACAATTTCAAGGAACATATTCTTCAAAGTGCAGTAATAAGTTACAAATTTGATTTGAAATGATACATATATTTTTAATTATTAAAAAGCAGTTTCTAGTTCTTATTTTGAAATTACTGTAATTTATGAGGTTTAAACAGAAATATTTTAAATTTATAAGAACAGCGTGAACTTTTGGTAAAGTAATGATGATTTTCCTCAAACGAAAGTGCATGGGAACTTGGAATGCGTTTAATTTACTTATATCGAAGAAACAATTAATTAATTATCTATCAAAAAATAATTAATATTGTTTACTAATTTCATTATTCGTTACCTTTTGTAGTTTCTTTCCAAATTCAGGGAAGTAATATCTTTCCTTTAAGTGCAGGAATGTTTGTCGGATATAAAAATCAGCTGCTTAATAAAATCACTTTGGCTCAGAACGAATGTGATTTTAATAAGCGGCGGAAACTGTATTAGATTTATGAAAATTTTCAATGAATATACACAATACACATGGCATTAAAGATATTCTGAACACAATTTGAATATTTTTTAAAAATACTAGTCATTGTGGTAGAAAAATTCTGTAGATTCTGTATTTTATAAACCAATGAACCGAATTTAACCAAAATTTTTAGTATTTAATTTGTGTATCTGTCAACAGCATAACTCAAAAATAAATATTATCGGGAAGTTCAGACTCTGCATTCTAAATCTATATGATCTGTGGGTAATTCTTAAAACTTTTTATTGAAATCAGGTTTGTGTATAGCGGCATGCAAAAGAATTCAAATATATTACATTTATGAATGAAATTTCTGGTTGGTATTAGGGCTTGAAAAATCTCAATTTTTTTACATGCCTAATTGGGCATGTTAGTCTGAAGAATACATGCCCGAATTAAATTTTTACATGCCTAAATATTTTAATCAAATGCATATTAATAAAAACATTCACATATTCAGTGAGAAGAATTGAACAACAATATACATATATTGACATTTTTTATTTCAATTTAATTTATGTAAAAGTTTTAGACAAGATATGCTATATCTTAAAATTACTTTTGATTAAATATTTGTATGTCCAGCTGGGCATGTAAGGAGAAAAAAGTACATACCCAATCTGAATTTTTACATGCCCCGGACATGTCAGGCCATAGACCTTATATAATAGACCATGCATCCCCTCTCATTATCTGTCTGCGACAAGAAGTAGCTTCCCCAGCAAAATTATCATGTGATGTAGACCAGGAGAGAGAGATAAGAATGAATATTATGTGATTTTTCCATAGGAAAGAAAGTAGTTTTGAGTTTTTTAATTTGTGTATTGTACACATACTTTTTATTTAAGCCTTTAGATTTACGCATCAATGGAAAGCTAAAATGTCATACATTAATTATAAAAAAAATTCTTTTGTGAGAAACCATTCTGAAGGGGAGAATTTTTTGTTTGAATTCTTACAAAAATAAGTGCTTTCTTATGGAAGAATCGCCCTCAACTCTCTGTCATGTGACATACATCGCTGACCGCAAAGGATGGAGGTTTCAGATTACACCCTCATGTTGAAGACATTCACTATAATGGGAAGTCCTATTGGTGGCGTAGTCTATATATATAAGGTCTATGTGTCAGGCAGTATAATTTTCGAGGCCTGGTTGGTACAGTTTTACAATTTTAGACTGCACTAAACAACATTAAATTAATGCATATTGTTTATTTGCTCAAAAGTATATGTCACATAAAATATGCTATGAAAAATATTTATTCTTAGTTTACAGTGCCACGCAAAGTAATTCCAGCTGCACAGTTTCTATGCATGTTGAGGATTTTTTTCTGACAATAAGTCAGTTGAAAATCCTGTTCTCATAGAACTCCATCAGCTGTGAGAAGGTCTATCTTCACAATGCCCATTTGAGTTTGTTATCAGAGTCAGGAACCATTTTCTAATTTTGCTTACACATTGTCCCAGAAGAAAAGAGAAAATTCAAGCATAAATTAATATTCAAAGTATAATATGAACTGTTTATTAAATAAGAAAACTATATTAAATATTTCTAGGAAAATAATAATAATAATAAAATAAATAAATAAATAAAACTTCTTTAGATGTAATTCTTTTAAAAATTATTCTAAACAAAAAAGTCTCTTTCACATTTCATGCAATTTAACATCATTTCTTTGTTTATAATATTTAAAATCATAATTCAAAGAATTCAGTTATGTTAAATATGAATAATTTATATGTTACATCAATGAACAAAACTAATTACAGGAATTTTTTTCTTAAAATAATAATAATAAGTAAATTAAATAATATTTTTGTCTCTTTATGTCATGTCTGGTAGAACGGACTTGACAAGTAAATGATTTCACTTTCAAACTAAATCATTAAAATGATTAAATGGAAAAGCTGACTTTGATAACACTGGTCTACAGTGGTTCGGTAACAAAAGTCAAATTATTTTTTTTATTTTTAAATCCAATTTTTATTTAAATATCTGCAAGTAAAAAAGTCCCACCACATCACATTTTTCTGTTAGAGTATCAGAAAATGGCAATTTTCATGATTTTTTATCATTTTCACTGTATCACAGGTGGTAACCCTTCCTGCTGTTAACCCAGAGTCCTGGCAACTCAGAGTCCCAGCAACCATGTTTGTTCCATTTTTTTTTGTTGAAGTATCAGAAAATGGCAAATTTCACTATTTTTTTATGATTTTTATAATACAGTCGACAGCAAAAGTATCTGATCACTATAAAAAAAACAAAAAAAAAAAAAACAAATGCATTTAATACTATTTTGTTAAATAAGTCCTTATCAAATCATGTTCTTAGACTGATTAAGAACATGACTCAACAAGGATTTATGTAACAAAGCAGTATTAAGTGTACTTTTTTTAGATAGGGATTATTGCTAGTGCTCAGATACTTTTGCTGCCGGCTGTATCACACATGGTAACCTTCCGTGCTATCAACCCTGCCTCCTGGCCATCCTCTCTACTGGCAACCCCTGTTTGGCAACCCTGTATTCGTACCTTATCTGTTTTTTTTTTTTTTTTTTTTTTTTTCTAGTTAACAGATATTCTTTGTTAAGTATGATTGTGCTGTTTTATAGTTAAAGTTTCATGTTCAAAATTGCAAGTTTTCAGTGTAGAACTTGTAAAACCGTACTCGATAAGTTTTGCTGTATTTGTGAACTATTCATATTAAAATCACAAGGTAGACATTTAACACAAGACGTAAAAAACCTATATTTTGTATTTTGGTTTTAAAATAACAAATAATAACAATTCAATCATTTAGTGTATCTTCCATGCTTTTATGTTCTACTTAGTCTACAATATGTATATTATCTCCATATTAACAGTATTCCATTCTAAATTAATAATATTGATAGTAATAATGCATGTCTTTTAAAGACTTTTGTACATTGATTCCAGTACAGATTAAATAACCATAACAAAAAAACTGTACATGTTACAGATTTTTCACTATTATTTTTACTTTCCGAACACTATAGTGAGGAAAGTATTGTAGTCAAAAATCCGAATTTGAGATTTTGATGTTTATATACATTTCGAGGTCCAATGAGTCCGTTTTCACTATTTTTGCGATGATATATGTATGTGTGTATCTCTGTGGGTGAACACGCTAGCTTCTAAAAGCTTTGTTCGAATAAGCTGAAAGTTGGTATGTATATTGTAAGTCAATATAGTACGAATCCTATAGATTTTGGTGAATCTAGCACTTACAGTTTTGTTACAGGGACACAAAGAAATATTCTTTATCATTATCGCCTATTTGGGGGCCAAATTTTTAAGTGTGATAACGTCTAAACGCTTTATTAACCTGAACAAAAAATTTGTACACATGTTATAGGTCACAGTTGCACCAACTGTATAAATTTTGGTGAATCTAGCACTTACAGTTTTTTTTACAGGGACACAAAGAAAAATACTTTATCATTATGGCCTATGGGACCCAATTTTTAAAAGTGCGATAGCATCTAAACGCCTTATTCAATTGAGCTGAAAATTTATATGAATATTATAAATCACTGTTGCACTAACTATAAGCAGTTTGGGGAATCTAGCATTTATAGGTTTTTACATGGACACAACGAAAAATTCTTTATCATTATGATCTATGGGCTCAGTAGCGTTAAATAAAACATCGTGTAATATATGGAGAAAAATACTCAAACACTCTATTATGGTTTTCTCTCTTTTGTTTGTTTAACAACTCCTCTTTCTTTACTTTATCTACAAAACTGTTAATTACTCAATGTTCGGAAAGTCGAGTGGAGTCACTCCAGATTTAATTATGCACTACAAAATCAGTTGAAAATAGATAGTTTCATTTCTGTTTCCCCTCAAAAAAAAAATTTTCGACTAGTGTAATTTGAAACTCAGTTATCAACACAGATATCTTTTAAATATGTTTTACAATATTCAAATGTAAAATTGCAAAAATGTGTCATTTTAATACTAAATATTATGCTAACAGACTTAACTTGAATTGGAAGGCAAAAAACAGTAAGCGAAATTTGAAATGACCCTCAAACTTCTTATTCTCAAGGAACTTTTTCATGAATCCAAACAGAGGAAAATCAGGCCCATGGAGAAATTACTCAATGCTAATTTTATGTAGTATTTGAAGCATATTTATTTGAGATAATTTTTGTTGTGTTTAATTTCAGATTATGTTGTCAGTGTGGTGTTCCCATTGAGCCTAATCCTGCCAATATGTGCATTCCATGCATCAGAACTCAAGTAGATATTACAGATGGAATTCAAAAGCAAGTCGTCATATATTTTTGTAAAGGATGTGGAAGGTAAGATTTAATTTTCATCCCATACTCTCTATGGATTTTTAGCCTTTTGCTCTTTTTTTTTTATATAACACGCTTTTATTAGCTTAATCTGTATGTATGTTTGTAACCGCTCTGGGAGCAAACAAAAAATCTATATTGTAAAAAAAGACTTTCCCTACGTGAACGCTGTGGCTGTGAGGTAAAGCTCCGCGCTACGAACCTAAAGGTCTAACGTTCGAGCCCAGTCAGGGACGATTTTTTAAAAATGGTTTTTGTTTAATTCTAAATTATTTTATAATCACCCTGTAATATGGTGTGTCACTCACACAATTTTTTCTTACTCTGCATTTTAATACTAGAAAGATAGATATTTTGTGCTTTTTAGTTCGCATTTCAATAAAAGTGTGAATTTAATTTTTTAAAAGTATAATTTTTATTTTCATTCTAAAGTGCGGTTGTTACCACCTACCTACCACGTTACTACTGAGGCTGGACATAGCTAACCCTTGACGATAGTCTTGGTGTCCCTGTTTGGCCACCCTTCACGAACTTCAGTTACTTTTTCTTGTCTAGTTTTGCCTTATTTTCATGCTGCTGTTAGATTGTTTTTTTTTCCTTTCACACACTTGTGATTGAGAGTTCCTTTGTTTTCATCCCATTATATTCTCTATGGATTTTTGACTTTTTTCTCCCATTTCCCCCCCCCCCCCCCATTCTAAGTGCAATGGCTTTCAGTCCAGTCTTGCTTTTGCCTCCAAGGCAGTAGCACATGTTTTTTTGCACCTGATGAAGGAAGGCTATGTCCTTTCGAAACCGGTTGTGCTGGCTTCAAATTATGGTGTGTGAAGAAGTCTTATTATCTATTTAAGTGCAGTGGGTTTAACATGAATACCAAGTTTTATACAAATTAGTTCATATGTTTTTTGTGTAACATTGAAATTTCCAAGTGGTGACCATTTCAAAATGAAATGTCGGATCAAGGTGATTAAACTTAATTGAGATTTTCGTATAAGCTGTAATGTATTGAAGTAGCTTGGAAATTATCGGTTGCATTTCTTAATGTCAAAGTAAAATAAAAAATAAATAAAAAATTTGAATGAGCTTGTCTATACAGGACATATTAAAGTTAACAGAGAAGTTTAGAAAAACCTCATCTGTACATCACACTCAAAATCCAAGTCATTGAGTCTTTTTTTTTTCTCTTAGGTCCTCCAAGTCCCTAGAAGAGTGTAAGGGAGGGGGGGGGGAAACCTTTTCCCCCACAAGACAATTGTGAATTAAAAAATTCTTTGGCACGTGAGAAACTTAGTTCCATACCTAGCTAGATCGTTCATTGGGTAACTGCGTAGTTCCAAATTGACTGTGTTCAGTCCCTTGTTTGCGTCAGAGTTGTCAACATCACAGTCGAGCATGAAATTGTGGCCTTAATGAAACTGCCCTGTTTAATATCCTTTCAGAATACACCCATCCGTCCATTGTGCTTGCAGACCAGCAGGCACCTCTGGAACACGCACATAGCATTAGACGAGAAACTAGGCCTTGACGATATCACAAAACTATGTAGAAACATAATTTTAAGCAAATTGATTTATAATTACATTTTTTATAGGAAGTTGCAATTTTCAAATGACTGCCTTTTTAAAATTAGATGGCAGATCAAGTTGATTTATAAACTTGGTTGGATCCTTTATATGGGCTATGTATTTATAAAGTTTTAAGCAAATAGGTTATTAAATATATTTTATGGGAGTTTGGAAATTCCAAGTAGTCATCCTTTCAAAACAAAATCGCAAATGAAGTTGGCCAATGGACTCCTTCTGGATATTTCTAAGATAAATTTTTTTGTTGTCACATTTTGAAATAAGTTGGCAGATCAAATTGGTTAAAAGCTTGATATTGTTTATGTGTATATTGAGTTTTATAGAAATTAGGGGTGGGAATCGATTAAGAGTTTTAACTGGGTTAATCGTAGTTCCTTAATCGATTAATCGGATTTTTTAATCTGTTTTCTTTCTTTTTTTGCTTTATATATATATATATAAAATTATATATATATATATATTAAAATATATATATAAAATTAAAATTAAAATATATAAATAAAATTATATATATATATATATAACTTTATTTCAATGATGAATAAATCTTTTTTATATTGTGTGTGTGTGTGTGTATATATATATATATATATATATATATTATTCATAAGTTTGACTGATTTTTTTTTTTTTTTCAAAAATTTTTGTCTAATCAATTCATATGTTTCACAGCTGAAATTTAAATTAATTTTCAGAGTAGTAGTTGGTGACTTTAAACAGGGCCCGAAATTTCAACTTGGATTACACTGGCTGAAAAAAAAAAAAAAGTTACTCGCCACAAAATATGATTAACTTACTCTATTTTTTACGTATAAGGTGACCAGAATTTTTATTGGAAAAAGAGACATTACACAATGTCATTTATTTTATAAGAAAATAGAAAACATTCAATTTTGAAAAAGAGGTAATTTTAGGGGACACAAAATTCAATGAAAATGATTATAAAAACAGATTCAAAAGCTGCTTTACACAAATATGTGGAAACATTTTTATCTCAAATGATGAATTTGGATCAGTACACCTTAATTTAAATTTATAATATACGGATACGAGAGGAAAAAAATTCCTAATTTTTATAGGTGCTACTGGACAATATAGAATTTATTATTATTATTATTATTATTAGCTTTTGCATAGTTTTTTTTTTTTTTTTTTTTTTGTGGTACTTTTTGTGGTATAGTTAGATAAAAAAAAAAAAAAGTTGGTGGACATTTTTTTTTTATTAAAATCATAATCATAAATGAAAAAAATAAAATTGGCAAATGAAAAAATAAAATTAATATTCGTCAGATGAAACGATTTGTTTTAAAAAACAGTCATTCTTTGTCAACATTTTATGGAAGTTCTCACAAGTATAACCTAAATTAGTCTTAGTAGTTAATAAGTTTTTAAAGTAGGTGTATAAAGGGGATTTTTTTTCACATATCTACATTTTGTTCGTTGAAGAAAACAGTCGCTTTGTGGGAGCATTTTTGCTAGGAGGACAAAAACTGAATTCAACTAAATTTTGCATTTTTTTTTTTTTTTTTGAGGTGGTGGTAGTGTTATCATTAAGGCCAATTGTCTGAACTAGGGCTCTAGGCCTGAGTAAGAGAGTCCTCCGTGGAGGTTTTCTAAGAGGTCCTAGCCCTTATTTACGCTAGTTTTGGAGAAAATCATGGAAAACTACTAACAGCTAAGCCAACAAGCACGACCGGGTATTGAACCCAGCGCCTCACGTAGACTAGCTTCGAGGACGGAACCTCTCAATCACTGGTGGGCCTATTTTTATGAGAATATTATTCATGCAAAAGTGAGAACACATGTCAACCGACCGCGTATCAGCCGGAGTACTACCACCTTAATGATTTTATGAGAATTTCAATAGAAATTTCGTGTTCTGGATCAAAGAACCGTACAATTTAGAGAAAACTTTTATTTCTTTGTGATTCGAAGAATCTGAATAAGCATAAACCATAATATGCTTTGGCAAGTTTATTAGAAGGTTGTTTTTTTTGTGAACCTAACGCAGAAAAAAGTTAGTGTTTACCGTTCGATACAGCTAACAGCCGATTGAGCTTCCCAGTTTTGTGAAATTTTTGTAATTAAGGACTAAATCCTTTTCATTTGAAAAAGAGGACAGCAGACGAAAAACATAAAAAAGAGGACTTTTTAGTCTCGTAATGTTTGTTTCGTTTAAGAGAGCAGAGCGTTGAAAAAGAAGACTGCGCTCTTGAAAAGAGAAAGTCTGGTCACCTTACCTAAGATTAGCATGATTTTACGTTTTTAAATCGATATATTTCTTTTTTTTTTTTTTTTTGCTGGTAGCACTGTATACTGTAAAATATCTGTTTACATTTAGACCGAAATTTTACTCGCCGCAGTAAAATTTCCACTCACCAATGGCGAGCGGGCGAGCGGAAATTTCACGCCCTGCTTTAAGGGTTAAATTTATATAAATATTTTCACTTATTTAATTTTTTTAAAATAAATTAATTTTTCAATTCATTTTGAAAGAAACATTAAATTAATTTACACATTTTAGTTTTATATTTGCAGGCCTTGTCCATCTCATTTGTCACTATTTTTAAATGAATTCTCAAAATTCCATACCATTATCATAAAAATCTTAAATTCTTATATTTCAGTTCTTCTTTGTCACTTTGGACTAGAACACATAATGTTATTTTCTGTTTCTAATTCGACAGTTACTATCAGCAATTCTGAACAGACAATAAATGCTTGAAGATATTGTGAAACTCTGTAGACATTTTCCCCATCAGAGGGATAGTGGAAATCTCAATCCCTTCTTTTCTTTTTTTTTTTATCTTTAGCATTTCCATTTTTTGAAAGCTTGTTTCTGAGAATACTATTGCCTTAGCCAACACTTTCTGTAGAAGGCTACAGACAAACAGTGTTGCTTCAGCATGCACATGAAGCAGCATTTTGTTTAATAACTGTCCTCCCCTTTTTCTTTATTAACAAAAGTGCAACATCTTCTTTTGAGAGGTTTTATTTTTATTTATTTATTTACTTTTTTTTTTCTTTTTCATTATTTGATGGACGTTTCTTAGAATGTTTGTTAGCAAAATATGTGAAAAAATATTTTGTAGACAGAACAGCATTTTTTCCTTTAATTCGTAGTTTGAAAATTTTAATCGGATTTTGAAAATTTTTAATTTAATTAATCGATCCAATTAACTTGATTAAAAAAATTGATCGTAACTAAGCATTGATCGATTAACCAAACTGATTATTGGCACGGCCCTAATAGAAATCAACTCACAAATATATATATATATATATATTATGTGAAATTGAAATTTTCAAGTCATCACCACTTTGAAACAAAATGGCAAAGTTGACCCACAAACTCACTTAAAAAGGTATTTCTAAGATAAGTACATTGGCACATATGTACATGCACATAGGGGCCAGAGGGGACATTTGCTTCCTCCTGTAAAATTTGAATTGGTAAAAAAAATATTATTTTAAAATTATATTTAAAGCTATAAAACTGTGTCGTTAGAGTTTTGATAATTATTTATATTGTCAAATAAAATTTATATCACAGAGCAAATTAGAGCCTGGTCTCGTAGATCAGATTGACTCTAACCTTTACCTAAGAGTACAGTTTCAGTTGACTTAACAGTAAGTTTTTTAATTTTGGATTGGTTTGGAACAGGCTGTATAAATTTATAAAATGTCTTAGCTTAAATTACATAAAAAAATTAGTATGTTGTGGCCACCACAAGACTTTCTTCTGTATTTTCCTATACAAATTCACTCAGTAACAAAAAAAAAAAATTACAATTTTTTGTTGTTGTTGTTAAAAGTAAAAAAAATCTATAACTTTGTTTTAAATTATCACATATTTATAGTTCAATCATTCGTTTTAAAGGTAGAGACCTTTCGAAATATACCCATCTTGAAAATTTACCCCACATGCACAAATTTTTTTTTTCCCAATTAACTACTACTATTATCAATAATTCATATTAATTTTACAATCACAGGTTAAGAATAACTCTCATTGTGTACATTTATATGAAATTTTGTCCTATACTGCCATGTTAAAAATTTAGAAAAAATACGATCACAGCACCACCTGTGTAGCGATTGATCCCCAAATTTAATCAGCAGCAGTTTTTGTCAAGGGCCAACTAAATACCAAGTTTGGCTAAATTTCATAAAAAAAAAATTAATAACTTTGTTTTAAATTATCGCAGATTTATAGTTCAACTTTTCATTTTAAAGGTATTGACGAGACCTTTCGAAAGATGCCCATCTTGAAAATTTATTCCCCCCGGGGGGGGGGGGGGGTGACGATGCTCCTATACACACCAAAAAAATTTTCCCAGTTGACTATCTCTATTATAAATAATACTTGTAAATTTCATAATGATTACTAAAAAATAATTCTCTTTATGCACATCTATACAAAATTTTGTCCTATATCACCATGCTAAAAATTTAGAAAAAGCAGGATGGCAACACAACCTGTAAGACAGTTTTTACCAAAAGTTGATAGGCACTAATTTATGTTGTGGTGCAACTACATACCAATTTGTATGAAATTCTGTGCAGTAGTTCCTGAGATACAGTTGCCACAAAATTTTGTCACACACACACAGAGACATTTTCTAAAAATGGTCAAATCATGTTCTACAGCTCTCAAAACGTGTAAATCCATCAAAAACCTGAGGTCGAAAATTTTTATGAATCCAATGCTTTCTTCTCTTGAATATAGAAGAAAGTTAAAAAAAAATAATAATAATTAAAAAATTATTGCTTATGTACAGACTTTCTTAATCATCTGCAACAACCAACCAATCAATCATTTAATGAAACTTAATTTCTAAATGACATCAAAACTTTTACAGTTTGTAAACAGTCCCCTCCTCAAAAGATTTGTGGTGATGCCACTGGATAAGTACACTGTTAAGGGATGAGTTTATTCAGCCTTTTAGCTAATTTCAGCTTTTTTGTAAATTTAGCTTTTTAACTTTTTTTGTGTTTCTTATGTGTATTTGTCTCATCAGCTAATCAAATAAAACCTGAATAAATACTAAAGCACAATCATTTGTTCTTTTTTTGTAGATTGAAGATTAAAAAGATAGTTATTATTGTAATACAATAGATTTTGTCATCAAAATTCTAGTACTTTATTTCAACGTTTTTTTTTTTTTTTTTTTTTGCTTTTGTGAATAGTTTCAGCCTTTTGCTTCCATTACCTTACTACCATAGGTAATGGAAGTATTGTATTCGATCCAAAAATTCGATATCGAGTTTTCACCTGATTTACACGTTTTAAAGCCCCTTGAGTCCAAAAAAGTAGTTTTTGGCAATGGTCAGTGTGTGTGTATGTATGTGTGGAATATTTTGGCTATCATATCTCTGAAACTAATAAAGATAAAACTACGAAATTTCAGAATTGATACAGGTTTGATGTATAGATGAATTTTCCAAATTTTGGGGGAAATTGGAAAAACGGAAGTGGGTCATTGAAAACCAGAAGTGGGACATAAGTCTGTATCTCAAAAATAGCTCTAATGATTTTCTTCAAACTTGCTATATTTAACACTCTATTAGATGTCCTTTCGAATGATATAGTTTGTTAGTTCAGAAAAATTGATTGGCGTCCTGTATAAATAGCTCAATTTCAGGTCTTGCAAGTGCGTTCCTTTAAAAATAGCTCTGCGGATCTTTTTCAAACTCACCATATTAACTCCCTTTTAAATACCCTTTTGTATGTAATTATTGTTTTCCATTCAATAATTGAGTATGCCAAGTTTTAGTAAAAGTTGGTGTCTCAAAAACATCTCTAATGATTTTCTTGAAAATTGTTACATAAATCCATTATTTTAGATACCCTTTTTCATGTATTATGTGATTATTACAGAAAAATTAATGGTCATTCTGATTAGATAGTTCAGATTTAGATCTCGGAAATTGGTGTTTAAAAAGTGACTCTATCATAATTTTTTAACTCATTGTGTGAACTCTGTTTTATATGTCTTTACACTTTACACGTGTATCAAGTTTCTCTTACTGGAAAATTTCAAAAAAGGCATATAATACATGTAATAAGGTCTGTAGAATATAGACGTGTGCAGAAAATTTTCCTATCTTGTGGAAAGTTTTTTTTTTTTTTTTAGAGGGTAAAGCATTTTTAGGGGATGAGGAGAGAGAGATTACCTATCTGTAAATTTAGTAAACTCCTGATTATTCGCGGAATTGAGTCGCACAGCAACCCACAGATAATCAGAGCCCACAGATACTCGCAAAATTTATTTTTTATTTTTCTCACTTTCTATAAAGTCCTCATTGACTGCTGTATGCTGTTTAGAAAGTTTACCATTTCATATCTCCAAACATTGCAGCGACCGTTTCGGCATAAAGGATATAGTAACGCAAACAACTTTTGGAGATGTTTACAGTTCAAACCTAACACAGCACCATTAGGCACTGTGCCAAGCATTTTTCCAGCTTTTCCTTGCTTGCAGAAAATTTTTAGCTTTTAAGTCATGTGTGCGGAAATTTTTTTATTTTATACAGGTCTGCGTGTAATAGTGGGTAATAATGGAAGTTGTGTGGTTATTTCGCACCAGATTTTTAATTTTTTTGCTAATCTCATCCCTGACTGTTCAACTTTAATTTGAATTGATTCAATATTTCAGACGTCATTGTGCTGACAAATTTTTCTATTTTATATATTAAATGTTTGTGTTAAGTCTATAATGTATAATGTAAAAATGTTCTAAATATGTGTAAAAAACTCAAAATAGTAAGAGTTATTTGATTAAAACATTTAAACTAGGAACCATTCACAAAAACTGCATCCAAAAATTTGTTCTTAACAGTTATTAGACTAAGATATATATATGAAGTGTTGAGAAGAAAGCTTTAGATGCAGTTTTTTGAGAATGGTTCAGAATTTGAACTGAAACATAAGTTTTTTTTAATGCATTTTGGATGTTATTTTCATATAACATCCAAAATGCATTAAAAAAAAAAAGTTTTTGTCAAATTGACCTCAATCCAGATGGATTAACATTTTGAATTTTATATGAATGTTTAGAGTTGTAACTTTTTGCAGCTTAAGTTTTAACTTGTTAGTTGTAGGGTAACTAAGGCATCCGTTGAAAAATGATCATTTCATTTTATTTATTTCTCACTTCAAATAGTTCATTTGCTAGCAAGCCTGTGCGAAATTTTTGCACTTTATTTATCTCTTCATTACCTTTAAAATTTAAAATTGTTATTATTTTATAGATGTCATTTTTTCATATGCATGAGCAAGTTTAATATTTTATAATTTTTTTTTTTTTTTTTTTTTTTTTGTTTCACATGAAAGCATATTTCATTTTATGCTGAAAAAAAGAAAAACTGGCAACAATTAAAAATTTAAATGTCGATTATAAAGCTATGTCTATTTTCATATTTTAATCAATTTTAAAAAATCTAATCAAAAATTCATTACAAAGGTACCAAATGAAAGGGGCAATTTTTTTTAAAATCTTTCGAATTAAACAGCTTATCGATCAGACAATTAATTTTTTTAAAATTAACTAAAGTAGGAAAATTAGGTGGCAACTTGCGCTCACACACAGAGTCCAGAATCTCTTTGTCTTTTTAAGCGTGACAGAGTCAGTCAGCCAGTGATGAGAGTAACTATATATGCTGATGACTTCAAAAGCAGTTGAAATATATTTGTACTTATCAGTAACTCTCATGCTTTTAGCCGTTTTTTTTTTTATTTTATAATCATGGTTGCAATGCAAAATATAAATAATGGATAGAAATTTGAAAAGATACTAGTAAAATATGTAAAATGGGCATTGAAATTGTTTAAAACTCAAATTTGCGATAAATGAATTTTTATTATTAATTTATATTTTCTAATTATATGATAAAATATCTAGATAGGGGGTTGATACAAACAAAAATTGGGGCCCTTTACATAGCTACTCATTCATAAGATTATGTGTCATGAAATGAGCCCCTTCACAAAATTCAAATCCATAGGACTCTTTCACAAAATTTAGATTCATAGTTATTCTCTTTCACAAAAAATTTTATTTTATAAAAAAATGATCTTTTTATGAAATTTTTCTACATTTCCAAATATTATTTCAAATTAACTTGATATTAAACATTATAGCAGTGGCTGCTACAGTAGAACATTTTACATGTTTAATCCCCCCCCACCCCCCACGCACACAAATTGGCTTAAAAACCAAAATTTGGATTAACCCCTGCAAGCTTACTTTTTCTATCAAAGGAAAATTCGTTTAAAAACTATTTTAAAAAAAAAAGTATATACAAGTAAAAATTATCTATACAAACATTTGTTTTTCAATTCCTAGTATTAGTTCACACTCTCCCTATATATATCTTGTACAAATCTTGCAATCGATTTTTAACTAACTTCCCGACTAGCTAGAAATTTGAAACTTTCAGGATTGCTCAGAACACGGTGACAACAAAAATCAGATTTTCGAATTTTTTATTAGTTTTCTCATAATTAATTAAAATGTGAAAATAATAACATCGTAATAACGTTAAAATAGCCATTAAAATATTAGCTATAATTTAATTGTTGCCAAAAAAAATTACGAGTTCATTTTCTTTTGACATAAAAATAAATACATTTAATTAAACGTGAATATTAAAAAACTATAAAAAGTTAAATTATGCATTTCACCAAAAATTGACATCATTGTCACTTTAAAAATTTTATGCACATTAATAAGAACTCTATGATTCATCAGAAAGTTTAAAACATGGTATATAAAAAGTTTTTTTAAATCTTATAATTATTTTTCTTTCATTTTGCACGAGCGCTTTTTATTTCCTAATTCAAAATTATTTTTAAAAAAAACTTTTTCGATAGTGTTTGTCAGTAGGAATTGACTTTAAAAATTTTTCTTTTATATTACTTGTTTTATACTTATTTTGAAACTTTCATTATTTTATTTCTGAATATAGGTGCATATATTCTTAATAAATATTTTTATTTGATGAATGGCATTTTTTATATTTAAAGAAAGTATTTATCTGACCACTAGCATGTTTATAACACTTATTCTAACTTTTTTTTTTTTTTTTTTTCAAGATATCTTCAGCCTCCAGCTCAGTGGATTTTTGCAGCTCTGGAGTCTCGTGAACTATTAACCTACTGCTTAAAGAAATTAAAGGGCTTAAATCAGGTATTTCATATATTTTCTGCTTTTGTTTTGTTTTCTTATTTTAATGTAATCAGATTTTAGATTACATTAATACAGAGTTTTCCCCAGACAGTTTCAGGAGGGTGCTGCACCCTGCCTGCTTTATGACTAAAAAATTAACAGCCTTCCTTCTTGCCCCTCATCCAAAAAAATTGCACCCTTCTTGGCCTCAGTTTAAAAAAGTTGTACCCTTACTGCCTTTTTTTTTTTTTTTTTTTTTTTTTTTTTTAAATAACCATCAAGCTGAAGGTATGTTATAAATAAATGTATTGTGCATAATAATTAGCAGCTATTCATACATCAGTAATAAGTAGAATTAAAGTGTAAAGAAAGTTAAAAGTTAAAACTTTTTCTTCTGTTTATACCTAAAATTAAAATTTTAAAATAAGTGACTGATTTTTAAATTTTAAATGTGTCCTTGGTTTAAGAATCCCAAAACTACCCCCAAGAATCTAAAAAGTGCCTTTTTTTTTTTTTTTTTTGCAGCACCCTACTTATTTTAAAACCTGGAGAAAATTCTGCATTCATAATTATCCTGTTACTCATTAAAAAATGACCATTGACAAATTTTGATGCCTGAAATTTTAAAAAACTATGTTATATGTATTGGGGGAAATTATAATTAATCCTCATATTTGTAAGTTAATCCTCCCCCCCCCCTTTTTTTTTTCTTTACTATTTTATTAAACTTTAGTGTCGTACCGTATTGATGTCTTCTTAATTTTTGCATTTTCTTTTGGCTTTTTGCAAAAACATAAACATTTTCTTGATATTCAGTTTTCTATTTGTGCTTCCTAAATTAAAAGAGGTGAAAATTTCAAATAGGTAAAGTTTATTTATTTATTTATTTCATGTCATAATCAGTAGTAATAGTGGGTAATGATATAAGCCGACCTTTACACCTGGAATATCATCTACCTCCAGGTGAGTTCCTACAGATTATTTGCAGGAAAGCTTGGGGAACCTCACTTTAGAAGGGGGTGAGAGAATATATGAAAAGCTATAAAATAATTGGTATTGCTTTTTAAAAAAATAGTATTCAAAATTTGTAATGTAAAATTAATTTTAATAATTCTATTCAAGATTCCCAGACCTATGAGTGGCTAGCTATTCTAGCTATTTGTCTCTTTTTTGTTCAATTAGTCTCTTTTCTAGCTTTTTTTTTATGCTTTTTCCAATGATATTTTTTCTTTACCCATTTTTCCTCAAAGATTCAGATCAATGTAATAGATTTTAACTCTTAAAGAAGGATGTCAGAAGTATTATATAGAATGTAAAATTTAGATTTAGAGATCATTCGCTCAACAGGTGGCGCTGTGATCCCATTTTATTTTATTTTTTTTTTTTTTTTTCAAAATTTTTAACATGGGAGTATAGGACAAAATTTCGTATAAATGTACGTAATGAGAGATACTTTTAATATGTGATTTTAAAATTAATATGATTTATCGATAGTAGTAGTAGTAAACTAGGAAAAAAAAGTTTTTACATGTGGAAGCATCACTTTTCCCTTGAGGGCTGTAAATTTTCAATATAGGTATCTTTCGAAAGATCTTGTCAATTCCTTTAAAACAAATGGTTAAACCATAGATTTGTGATAATTTAAAACAAAATTATTGATTTTTTTTTTTTTTTTTTTTCATTTTTTAACAAAAAAAAAAAAAAAAAAAAAATGTATTTCTTTTGATATTGGCATTGACTTTCTTTCGGCATTTAGTGATAATAATTCTGTCAGATAAAAAACGTCTGCAATTATAATGGAAAATAATTTAATACTTTAATAAATAATTTGTATTGCATGAATTTTGTGTAAAATTATATAGAAGAAAGTTTTGTGGTGGCCACATCATACTAGTTTAAACTCATTATTGCTATTCTTTTACTTGTGTCACTTTTCTTGTCATGGTGCGATAAGTTTATTCCTTCACCACATGCAAAGGACAATGAAGTAATTGTGAAATTTAAATTTGTTTTCTTCATTCAGAATATAGGTAAATCAATTTATCAGCTTAAAAAGAAATGCTAAGCTTAAAATGTATTTTATGTTACTAAATTACTATAATACTTTTTTTTTTTTTTTTTGTAAATACAAATTTTGCTTATTTTACGAGTTTTTGTTACCTATAGTAGCAAACTTGGACAACATTTTTAGGTTATAATTAAATTTCATTTTACTGCAGGTTGGTATAGAAAATTTTGTTATTGTTGGGCATATCATGTAGGCACATGTAATGTAACTGTTATTCTGTCTTGAGTTTCCAATTTTATATTGGCGGCTGGTAAGATTTTTGGTGAATTCCCCACCTCATTATATATGTACCAGTATCTTATGTGTTAAAATTATTTTACATATAAGTAACATACATGCTATACTTATTTCAGTATTTAGGAATTAGAATTTAGCAGCATCTGTGATGCATTTTAATTTAGAACTTCCATAGAACAATTCTGTAAATATTTGGATTCTATAAGATTTAGCAAATATTTGTAATTCTGTTATTACTATAAATTTTGTTACAAAGATAATTTTTTTTACATACGATGCAAGCTGACATTCAGTTTTGTAAACAATACATTGTATACATTTTTTTTTTCCATGTAAAATATTAAAAAAAAAAAAAACATATCAGTGGCGGACTTACAACTGTAGAAGCCAGGGACGAAATTCTCACTGGTGGCCTCGTTTGTCCTGCCTTATTTAGGATTTCCAGAAATATAAATGAATTTTCTTTTTGTTTTGGAGTTATCGCTCTATGGTCACATTTTGCACTTTAGAGCTCTTTAGACAGGAACCTACAACTTAAAATAAAATTGCAGTGAAGAAAATAATGGCACGACAGCTTCACTATATATATTTGCTTAAAGATTAAGTTTCTTCAGAGACCCCCCTCATGATCAGAGGCCCAGGGTGCCTAGGTGCCACCTTCCCCATGGTATGCCGCTGCAGTATATACATTAATTTTACATCTTTGTTCGTAATATTCATTTATTAGGAAAAAACTTGTCTCTTTTCAATCTCTTTTAAATATTTTAGTCTCTTTTCAGTCTCCTTTTTAGACATTTTAGTCTCCTTTCTCTCTTTTTCAAGAGTGTTTTACCACTCCTAGGCCTGGATTCCCTATAATATCAGACTTCCCATTCTGACCATATTCTATGGGAGAAAATGTCCGCCCTTGAAAATGGGTTATCCATCAGATGAAGTATGTGTGATGGAATTTGTTAAATGCCCATTGGATGACATGGTATTGTAGACAAAATTGTAATAGCTATTATTTAAATACTACATAAGTATTGCATGAAAAAATAGTTTACCTCCCACAATAAACATCTAATCTTTCAAACTTACAGAAAAAGTAAAGATTTAAACATAAGATAAAATATAATATGCATTGAAAAAGAGACTCACAAATCCCTACAGTATTGCCAACTATAAAAATTTGTCCCTACGTGTAGGGACTTTTAACAAATTCTTTTTGGATGTAGGGACAGATTTTGAATTCATAGCGACTTTTGTGGGGTTATTTTGTAAGAAATTTTTCGTAATTATTTATGGATTAGGCTAATTTTTCACTTTTTTCATAAATTTTCCCTAAAATAGGGACATTTATTGTCAGTATAGGGATATTTTGTAAACAATATCCATAAAAAAAACCTTGCTGCCAGCGCCACCTGTAACGTTTTTTCTCGAACAAGTCAGCACATGGGAAGTCTGATTTATATAGAGAGTCTTGATTTTAATAATGTTCTATAAAATCAAGTTTCTTTCATTAGTCAGTAATTTTTTTTTTTTTTATAATATCAGACATAAATCAAAAGTCTATAAATGATGTTTTAAAGTAAACATTGCAGAATGAAATCATCCAATAAAATAAATAAAAATTAACGATGTTTATTTGAAAAAAATTATTAAATAATAAATGGTTTCAAATTGAAAATGGCGGATGGAAATTAGTTTTAAATTAAGTTTATCAGAACTCATAAATAACTGTCATGCTTAGTTTGCTGCAAAAGATTTAGCCAATTAGATATAAAATTTATATTAAATTACTAAAGAAAAATTGTTGAAGTTATCTTGCTAGGATGGGTTTAATCACCAATAGATAGCTGAGTTCCCCTAAGTTTGCAGAGTTCTGCTACCTAAGAAAAATGGGGGCAGGATGCCACTAATAAAAGATTTATGGAGCTGTAAAGGGGCAACTTTTACAGAATAGGGTGTTTCATTTTACTAATAAAAAGCATCAATATTGCAAAAAATTTATGTTTATAAATGCAATCTATCTATAATCTGTTATTGCTGTCACTGTAATTCATACACCTTTATTTATACATTGCAAAGGTCTGTCCAGACTTTTCAGACAGGGTCCTGAACTTTTCAGCTAGGGTCTTCCTTTTGTTAAACTGTGAAAAATGTAATTTTACAAAATAAAATTACAATTAATATAGTTTTGTTTTAAAGAAATGAAGGTTCATTTTTATAAAACTAAACTCACACAGATGCACAGAACCTTTTTAGAAATTAGAAATTGAATATCAGCATTTTGGGGAAATCCAGTAAAATATGTCTGATTATTCAGGCGGTCTGTTCGCTCCACAGGAAATTAGTTTCTGAAATGAAAGAGATTTATCAAAGGTCTGTTTTTAAGAGGAAAACTTTAGTGAGGAATCCTTTTTTAAGACAATAAACTTTTTGAAGGGTGTTTTTTTTAGAATAAGAAATTTTGTGAAGGGTCCTATTACAGATTCAGTTTTACCTCTAGACCATTCTCTGATTTGTGAATAATTTTTAGTTTTCTTTGTTACTTTTGTTATCAAAGTCTGTCAGTGCATCTAAAAGTAAAACAATTGGAGCACTATTTTTAGGCAAGGAGTGTATGTTTTTGGAGAAAGTTGGACATATTTTAAGGGGTAATGAGGGCATGTTTTGTTGGGCAAAGAATATGCATTTTTGTTTTTTAATGAGCATCTAGGTCTAGGATATTCATTGAATTTCTAAAAGCAGGCAGGCTTTAGTACCAGTGTTAGAAATAAGAATTTTGAAACTAGGCGTTAAAATAACGCCTGGATTGGCGTCCAAATTAAAAATCTAGGTGCCGTCTATAATTAAATATGTATATTTAAAATAATAATAATAATAAAGCATCAACTTGTAAATAATATATGCAAGATTATATAAAAGAGATTTATGTAATGAATGTAATTACATTGACAATATTAAACGTACATATTTAAAATCACAAATTCATTCCTCGCCCAGAAGATACATCATTCCAGCACAATTTAATAGCATTTTCTTGTCAGAAATCTTCAAATTTAGGGCTGTTTAATTTAATCATTAACAAATCATCAACTTCTTTCATAGAGAAATGAATTCTTAAATTAGTTTTTAGGAAAAAATCCAGGCGTCAAACATAGCATCTATGATTGGAATTCTAGGCGTCAAAATGAAAAAACTGGTTGCAAAATACGACTAATGACCGCTTATTTCTAACCTTGTGTAGCACCCTTCTCAAAGGCTGTAAGGAGAACCTTGGATTAAAAGCCAGTTACACAGCCTTGGAGCTCAGGATTTTTCCTAGATTGCATTGTCTAATAAATGCACAGCTGTTAGAGATTTGTTAACCTTTGCAGCCATTTTGTGGGATTTTTGAGAGAGTACCCAGGGGTGGCGCCAGCTAGGGGGCCGAGGGGGGGGGTACAGGCCCCCCTGTCGGGGAGTCCGACCCCCCATCGGGGCATACTCCTAAAATCTGTCGGGGAAAAAAATACAAAATTTTCAGTTTTTCTCCTTTTAGCAGCATTTTTCTTTCCTTTTACAAACTTGGAGCATTCCAGTTTTTGCATTCTGTATTCAATAGAAGAAAGTATTGGATTCATGAAAATTTTCAGCTTCCGGTTTTCCATGAATATACACGTTTTGAGAGATCCTAAACACATTTTGACCATAATATTTTTAGAAAATGTCTGTCTGTCTATGTGTGTCAAAAATTTTGTTCTAACTGTATCTCAAGAACTACTGCACAGAACTGTTACTGCACTGTCACTGTTCTCTCTATATAGTGCCCCCCTGTCGGGGAGGTGGTGTCCCCCCGTTGGGGAATTTCTGGTGCCACTGCTGAGAGTACCTACTCAGCATGCTAATTAATTGCCTAATTTCTGTTTCAGGTAAATTTAGTTGATGCCACTTTTGTATGGACTGAACCTCATTCTCGGCGAATCAAAGTTAAATTGACTGTCCAGAAAGAAGTTTTTGGAGGGGCTATCTTGCAGCAAGTGTTTGTTGTTGAGTATGTTGTTAACAATCAGATGTGCGATGATTGCCATAAAACTGAAACCAAGCATTTCTGGAAAGCCGTTGTCCAGTTAAGACAAAAGGTTTGTGTGATTACTTCATTTATTTTTTTAACTTCTGATTCAAATCTGAAAATATTATTAATTTAGAGTAGGGTAAGTGCACCAGTGATTGACACTTTTAGAGCAATCTCTGATGTTTTTAATGTTCTAGTCATCAGAAAATTATTTTTAGAAATCTTAAGTTAGTACATATGGCATGAAGGACATTCAGAATCACATAAATATATACATTTGATAACAATTTTTTTTTTTATGAATTTTTATTTGACACCCACTCGATGTTCCAGTCATTGAGACAGCCAGTTTTTCATTTTATCAGTAAGTGGCCCCCTATGTTCCAGTGTTTGACACTGCTAGTTATTCATTTTACCAGTTATTAGCACACCATGCTCTAGTGTTTGATATAAAATGTTGAAATTCTTATATGTAAAGTATATGATTTTAATGAGAGCTTCCTCCCACCAAAAAGGGGCTGGAAGGGGAAGACAGTAAATAGGGAGGGAGGGGAATGAAACAGTAAAAGGGCTAAAATTAATTAAAGTTAAATAACTTCCTTCCTAATTTAGATATGTAAAAAGTAAAAGCAGATTCAGAATTAGGAAGAGAAACTGAATCTAGACATACCACACGTAGTAGTAAACGGAAAATAATTACCTAGGGGAGAAAAACATATATATTCTCTCTCTCTCTCTTTTTTTAAACAAAGTGGTAAGGGTGTCATTTAAGTTGAAAAATTAGTAATTATTATGAATATCTAATTATTTAATTTCTAACTGAATCATTACTGTTATCAAAACTGTCACAACATTTATTAATTATTTAGGGATAGATGTCAATTACTGGAGCATGCCAATCATTGGAGCACTTACCCTATAACAACTACATAACTTCTATTGCTCACTACTGTACATATACTCTTTTTGGAAATAATGTGGTCAGAAGATATAAAATTGATTTAACAAATTAAACACCTAACAGTTTTCCTGTTAGTGCAAATTGAAACATATGTTGTGAAGACATATAAAAGAGAATTTACATAGTGAGTTTTAAGAAAAATACCCTTCAGAGTTGGTTTCTGAAACAGAAACACCTATTTCTGAGATCGGTAACTAACCTGCTTAATTGAAACACTTGGCAATTTTCTTGTGCTAACCCAGTTATACTTGCTAAAGGACATCTAAAAAGGAGTTCATGTAGCAAATTTGTAGCAAATTGTTAGAGTTGTTTTTGAGATACCAACTTTCAGTCTCACTGTTGATTTTCACCAAAAATTGACCAAACTCATGTGCTCAATTGAAACTAACAATTATTACATATGAAAGGATACCTATAAGGAAGTTAATATGGTAAGTTTGAAGATAATCGGTTTAGCCCTTTTTGAAGGAATGCACTTGCGAGTTGCAAAACCTAAAATTGACCTTTTTTACAGGATATCTGTCAGCTTTTCTGAACTAACCAACTAATACTTATGAAAGGACATCTAAAAGGGTATTTATATAGCAACTTTGAAGAGAATCATTAGAGTCATTTTTGAGATACAGAGTACGGTCCCACTTCTGGTTTTCCAATTTTCTCCGAAAGTTGAGAAAATTATCCGTACACTAGACCTGTCTTAATTCTGAAGTTTTGTAATTATATCTTTATTAGTTTGGAGATATGATAGTCAGAAATTTATCCACACATACATGTACTACAATGACCAGTTGCCAAAAACTATGTTTTTAGACACAGGAGAATTAAAACATGTAAATCCTGAAAAAACTTGGCATTGAATACAATACTTCCATAACGTATGGCAGTGGCGGCTTGTGCACTGAAAATTGGTGAAGAGGCACACTGTATTTTACGCTGCATTCATTTATAGGATATAAATTTACATTTAAATAAGTATATTTAGTTAATTTTGGTTAAAACCATGCTTAATAAAAATTATGATTAAAATTACTTAAATATTATTTTTGAGCTCTTCACCTATTTTTGGTTCACGAGTCGCCACTGACCTATGGTAGTCGATTAATGTAAGTAAAAAGCAGGGGGGAGGGTATTTTATGTATAAAAATGGAAAAAAAAAAACAAATGTTGATTAAAGTTATTGAGCTATTCTCTTAATTAAAAATAACAATTTTACAAATGATTGCTTATAAAGCTGTAAAAAAAAAAGATTTTTATTTAGCTATTTGCAGTAATACTCATATATTGCACATTTTAGAAAAAAATATAATTCCTTAAAAAAACTTAAATCTGTTTTTGTATTTTAGGTTCAGCATAAAAAGACCTTTTTTTATTTAGAACAACTTATAATCAAGCACAGCATGCATCTTAACTGTTTAAACATTAAGGCTGTTACTGGTAAATTCTTATTTTATTTGCTTTTATAAACATTAATTTACTATATGTACCATTTATTATACATACAATTTATTATAAAACACATCAAAATACCCATTTAGGTTCTTCAAAAGAGTTCTTTTGGCTGTGCACAGCCTTTGTCAAGTTTATTCCCTGAACTTTGGCCAGATGCCCTATCTCTTCTCTTCTCCTCTCCGCAGGAGGCAGTGGTACCTTACATCAACCCTGGAAGGTTCTGTGTCATTGCTAACTAAAATTTCAAAATTAATATTAAAAGTATTAGTATTAAAATTTCAAAATAGTATTAAAATCTATTTTGATGTTTTCATTTTTATAGGTTTTACTATCCACAACCTTTACTAAAAATCATATAAAATAGATTTTAATAATGAACTAGTAAATTACAATAGTCTTTTTCGTGGGTGAAACTTTTCAGAGGCTACCCCTGAATTCAGGGTTTTTGAAATTTTTCCTGTCAATTTATTTTGTTTTCTTAGAATTTTCTCATTTTGAACATTTAATTTGCTTTATAATGTATTAAGCACTCTCCAAATATCACTTATTATCAATAGCCATGTAATATATCATTAATAAATCTTCCCTATCTGCATGCAAGTAGCAGTTTTCAAGGTTTTTGCAAATTAGGCAGTTTCGTTCCTGCGTTTTTGTCATTAAATATGAGACTGTTCAAATTTTAGCTAGCAATATTATAGAACTTTACAAGGTTGACGTAAGGTGATGCTACTACCTCAAGAGAGGAGAAAAGATAGAGGCAACTGATCATAGGTCAGCGAGTAAACTTGAAAAGACTGTACGCAACTGATAGTACTGTTTCGAAGAATCTAAATAGGTATTTTAATGTGGTTTTACATGTTATTTATTCAGGGTTGCCATGCTACCTGGAAAACTTGGAATAGTCAGGGAATTTGAAAATTGGCTAGAAAAGTCAGGGAATTTCATACAGTGATTGACAAAAGAAAAAGATAAAACCTGCCAATGTACGGTCATTTTTTCATTTTTTTTTTTTTTTTTTTTTTTTTTCCTTAGCTTCCACCATTTTTTTTAAACGCCCCCACTCTTCTTTTGTGCTTGTGTAAGAAATTTCTTATTTCGCTTGTAAGCGACAAATGCTATCACGATATGCAACTTTTGTCATATGTAAATTTTGTGTTTTCAAATGGTACCTTAATTATTTTGCCCTCAACACAGTCAATGCTCAGTATACGGTTAGACTGGAATTTTTTTTAGAATATACTAGGAAAACCTGGAAAAGTCAGGGAATTTCATTCTCCTGTTTGAGTGGCAACCCTGTTTATTTTATTGTAACAATTGAGCAATTATTATTATTATTTTAAATTGTGATATTAGTATTTTGTGTTATTATTAGGTGGACTGGATTTCTTCTTTGCTAAAAAAGATGATGCTCGTAAAATGCTCGATTTCTTTATTACTGTTGTGCCTTGCAGGTAACTAATTTGTAATATTTTAATTTTGAAATAATTGTTATTATTATTATTAACATAATTGTTGTAATAATATGCTTCTTTTTTTTTTTTTTTTTTGATAAATATTTCACATTTGCCTGTTACAAGGATCAGTCTTCAGATTTTTTAAAAAACATTTTGACTTTTCTTCAGTTTTTATAGTTTGTCAGATTTTTAAGCAATAGTAAAGTTATTTTAACATTAATGTAAACTGTCTGAAATGCTATACATTATTATTTTTGATTATTTTTCAATTTTCTTATTATTCTTGCTTTTTTTTTTTTTTTTTTTTTTTTTTAACGTGTGTGTACCAAACAAGCTATTTTCATACATTTTCCATGTTTATTGAGAGAAAATATGGTATCTTGTATATGGTTTATTTCTCCTTTTATTGTACAGTCATGGAATTCATTGAGAATATTTTAAAAATCAAATTGTGTTTGAGAGTTTTTTTTTTATGCATATTTTCAGAAGTTTTATTCATTTTTTTTTTTTTCTGTTCTCATCTCTGTTTTTAATATCAACCAGGCTCAAAAATTATATTGCCTAACACAGCCAGATAATATGGATGCTTATAAAAATTTAGATTGAGCATGCATTTTTCCCCTTATATGTCCTGGGCTTGTAAATATTTAACCAAAAACATTTTTTTTTAAATAAATATTTTGTATTTTATCAGGGTTGCCATGCTACCTGGAAAATCTGGAGAACCTGGAATAGTCAGGGAATTTTATAAGATGATTGCCGAAAAATAAACAGTTTGTCTGCAAATGTCGGGTCATTTTTCCATCCCCCCCCTTAGCTTTCACTATTTGTTTTAAATACCCCCACCCTTCTTTTGCACTCATGAAAGAAATTTCTTATCTTGCTTTTAAGCGACAGATACTGTCACTATATGTAACTTTTGTGTTTTCAAGTGAAACCATAATTAATTTGACCTGAACGCAACCAGCGTTCAGTGTATGGTTAGACTGGAATTTTCTTAGAATATTTCTGGAAAATTTAGAATTGTCAGCAAATTTCATTCGCCTGTTTAAGTGGCAACCTTATTTTACTGAAAAATCCTCATTATCCCTTATGTGCATGCCATTAGACATACAAAGTGCACATTTAAATACATTTTTAAATAGGTCCTTACAAGGATGGAGAATTCATTAAAAATCTTACCAGCTTACCAGCCAGCAGTGTAAAACTGAAAAATATGACAAACAGAGTAGCAGGATTTTCTGTACCAATTTAGAAAACTGAGATTTGTCTGTAACCCAAAATGCTTGATTGTATTAACCCTTTCACGCCCAAGGGAAATATTTTTCCCTTCTACAAAAATCGTTATCGGTTGTTCAATTATTATTGAATCGATATTTTTTTTACTGAGTGTCAAAATAAAACGTATGTCCAAGGCAGCAAATGTGTTTCTGAACGAATAAAAAAAAAACGTATAGAAAATAGGACACATAATAAATGTGTTATGTGCAATCTCCACTTGTACTTCCCAAGTAAACGAAATTGTTTCGTAGAATACCATAACTAGCTATTTATTTTACTTTTCTGATAATTTTTATATTACAAAGCAATAAATTTGTATTACAAAGCAATAAATAAAATACCGATATAATAAACCTAACTCTTCATTTATTTACTTTTATGATCCATAAGGAAAATATTTCCCATGCAATTATAGGAAACCTATACACCCTGCTATGTTTTTCTGGTGATATTCTCTTACTTTACACCCACAACAGCTAAAATATTGTGTTGTATTGGCATATTTAGTCTTGGAAATCTTATGGTCCTGAAAGGGTTAATAAATAGCTACTCAAAAAATAAGCAAAATTTGCATTTACATAGAAAAAACTGCAGTCACAATAATCTGACAAAAAAAAAAAAAAAAAAGTAAAAATATTTTTTAAATTATAAAATATTATATTACTACCTTTTTTGGCTTTATTATAGAGTACTTTCGACTTGTAATCACAGTCGTTATCAGTACGGTTAATGGCTTCTTGTTTTCATTCCTCATGATATATATCTTCTTGTAGGGAC